>PVKB01000272.1:637492-848347 GCA_004027205.1 Ctenodactylus gundi | reverse complement strand
CCATCCTTGGAAAAGTTATCTTCTGTAAAACTGATCCTGGGTGCCAGAAAGGATGGGGACCACTGGTCACAGGGATGGGGGGCTCTCACCTCAGGGAGGAAGCCAGCCAGGGTCTCAGTGGTCTGTGGGGGCAGCTCACCAATCTACAACATCAAAGTCAAGACTGAGGATCAAATCCCCTCTACCCATGGTTTTAAATAAACGAGTCTTTGGCAGGGGGGCACTCCAGATCCACGCCATAGCAGCCCCATCCTACGAACCTCTGATGTTACTAAGGGGCCCACTCTAGGCTTCCTTTTTCACCCCAATCTCCAACTCTGGCTAACCCACAGGAGCTTCTGGGTAGGCCCGATCATGGGCTCCACATTTCAGTGCCCCCAGCTCTTAGCACGGTGTCGGAATACGGGAGAATAGGGAGGTGTGTCAGACAGGTGCGTGGATGGGCAGAAGTGGATGAGGGCCGGGGGAGGAGGGAAGGACGCAGAGATGGAAACTGGGAGAGCAGGAGGACAACCACGGGAAGCCAGGTGGGAAGGGGCAGGCGCTTGGGCGCACCTGCTCAGCCTGCCCTCGGTGTGTGTGGATGGCGAGAGGGGACGGGTGGGTGGTTGTGAGATGGTTAGAAGGACAGAGCTGAGGAGGTAACTAGATGGGCGGGTGAGCGAGGAGCCGATGGAAGCCAGGGGCGAGCCAACGTGGAAAGATGCAGGCCAATGAGGGGCCGTGGTCGGAGGGATGGCTGGATGAGGGACAGGAGGGCACTGGACAGGGATGGTGAGCGGCGGGGGAGCTAGCAACAAAAACCTCAAGCAGTCCTGGCCTCTTCGAAGCCTGCCGTAATCCACAGCTCCATGATAACTGTCAGATAGACTAGCAGGCTGTCACAGAGGGACAGTCACAGAGGACACAGCAGAGGGGTCAGGGCCGGGGCCCCTCACCGTCTCGTCCTGGGTGCTCACGCTCAAGGAGCGCTGCAGCAGGGCCATCTCTGCCGTGAGGAAGGCGGCCGAGAGCAGCAGCTGCGAGGAGCCAGCGTCGTAGCCCTCAGGAAACGCGAGGGTCCCCTCACCGTGGGCAACTGGGATGGCTTCACCCTTCTGCTGCTGCACTAGGGGCTGTGGGCGGCCAGCAGGGATGCAGTCAGCCATGAGGGACGGCGAGGGCCATCTCAGTCCTCCAGACTGATGAGGCCCAAACCAGCCCCCACATCAGCAAGTCACAGGCCACGGTGGCCCTCTGGGTATGCCGGTGTATAGGTGGGAAGACCAGGCCCCAGAGGATCAGGGTGTCGGCCACTGGCGTTTCTCCCAGCAGGGCCTTGGTGGCCTCAGGAATATCATTTATCCACAACATGGTTTCTGCTGCTTAGTCTCAGGACCCAAAGGAGAGGGATAAACTACACCCCACAGGAGGGGATTCTGCGGGGAGGTGGCATCTGGGAGTTGGCACTCCATTTCTGCAAGCTGCATGTCACCTCATCACCTGGGGCTCTGGAGACCTGAATGAGGCCCAACTCTGCCCCCAGGTTTCTAGGGGACTCTCCCCAGACCCCACCTCCTCCAAGTGTCAGTGCCCCTGTGTGTGTGGCGGCCGGGCACGTGCAAGTCAGCCCCTCACTAGGAGACGCCAACAGCGTGCAAGGAGTGAGAGTGTGGAGCCAGCAGTCCCTGAAATCAGCTTGGGGACTCAGGGACACCATGATGGGTGGCTGTCCAACCACCGGCCCTGGGCACGGCAACCTCCCTCCCCGCCAGCCAACCCACATACCGTAAGCCTGAGCCCTGGCCTCCAAGGCCCCAGAACTCACACTGAAGTCCACTTGGACATGGTTGGCTGTGGTGGTCGGGGTGGACATCAGGACATACTTGACAGTGCCCATTTGGCCCACGGGCATGGGATCTGTGCAGAGGAGTTTCTGCTAAGAGAAGCGCCAAGCACGGGGCAGCCCAAAGAGGCTGGCCCCAGCCAGCTGCTCCCTGAACCTGTGCCTCTCTGTGACCCCAGGCAAACTACTTAATGTCTCTAGGCTTCAGTGACATCAGCTGCAGGGCGGCATGGAGGGGCCTGCCCCCGGGGCACAGAGCTGTGTGCTGTCCCGAGGCCGCACAGCTTGGCCCTGCCAGTGTGTGGGGGCGTGGGGGGCTGTGGCATCAGCTGTTCTGCAGATGAGCAAACCAAGGCTCAGAGGTGCGAGGTGACTTCCAAGGCCACACTGCTAGAGATGTGAGCCGGTGTTCTTCAGTCCCAGCCACTGGGATATACTTTCTCCCATAGTGGGAAGCCCTCTGGGTCCCCAAATCATGGAGGGGGCAGACCCCATTAGCACAGGTGAGTCAGGTACTCATTGTCACCACTGGAATGACTCTGTAGGACTCGAGGCTTGGGGATTGTGCAGAGCTGCTACAGTGCTTGGGGACCTAGAGGTGCTGGATGGAAGCCTAGGTGGGAAGATGAGAAAGGGGGCTCAGAATCACTCAGGGCCTCGGGCTTTCCATCTGGACAGTGGGGTCATGGACACCATAATCTCAGCACTCCTCTGACCCCCAGGCTGGGCTGGGAGCTGCCACTTGAATCGAGAGTGAGGTATGGAAGACTAGCCCCTACTGGCCCCACAGAGGAGCTGGTGTGGCCAGGACTACACTTACCCACCAGGCTGGCCCACCTCTTATTCACATACACCAGGACTGCATCAATGGCTGGACACATCTGGAAATCAAGAAAACACCAGGCTGAGAGGGCACAGCTTGGTCTGCACAGCTCAGTGGTACTCCATGGGAGTCCCAAAGCTCAATGGGCTAGCCACCAGAGGGAAACTGAGGCCCTAAGTCACAAAGTCATGGGCATTATCTGGACTAGAATCCAAATCTCCTGAACCCACCTGCAAAATCAGCGAGAATCCACCCCCAGGGACTGGCCAGCTGAGTGCGGCGGGCAAGGTGGATGGTACAGGCTGTTATCCCCTCATCCACGTTCCAGGCAGACATTACTAGATGATCTCAGCACCTCCCCCACGCAGATCCACCACAGCCTCTAATCCCTTCTCAGCCACTGCCAACCAGTGAAGGCTGACACCCAAAAGAAAATGCATATGCCACCCTGGCCTAAGCAATCCCAGCCATGAAGGACATGGCTACCCTGGGCCACTCACCATGCCAGGGAGGACTTTGTGCAGGGTGCTGTCCAAGAACTTGCTGATCACCTTGGGCAGCATGCTAGACACAGGCACCAGGACGGGCAGAGTGCACCGGTGGCAGGAAGTTGGGTGGAGGACACAAAGAGGTGTGGTTAAGGAAGTCCCAAGACTCGGGGAGAGGAAGCGTGGAGCAGCGGCCCAGCCCAGTCCTCCTCCCAGCCTCAGGGCACTCACTTGCTTGGGAGGTTGGTCTTCACACTGACCAGGATGATCTCACAGGCCTCGCTCTTGAACACCGGGAGGCCCGTGTCCTCATCCTGCAGAAGTCGGTTGGTGGCTGTGATGTTCAGGACCACAACGATCTCCATGTTCGCTCCCGTGAAGCTGCAGGTCAGGGCATATGGGGATCATGGAGACCTCTAGCACGGAGCCACTGTCCTTACCTCATTTTGCCCCACAATCTCAGCAGCTCTGAGCAGAGAAGAAGCAATGAACCCCACCCGATAGGACAGAAAAGGTGATGGCCTTCCCCGTCTCCTGTTGTTTTGGTGAACTCCTACACATCCTTCAAAACTCTGCTCAGCTCTTACCACCTTCCCAAAGCCTTTTCTGATCCCCTTTCCTCTCCTGCTCAATGCTTCCTCTCTTCTAGGCCAATCTTTAGTTCCCTTAAAAGTAGGAACGGAGTCTGTGTCACCTCAACTTATGCCACTAAGATGGTACACAGAAGATAGTGAGCCAATAGGCGTGCATGGGAGGGTGAGACAGGGAGACGGTTCTTCCCCCTTCTGCTCTTGGGCCACGCCCACCTCTTGCCAGTGACAGTCATGCCCGTGGCCACACACTGGAAGATGCCCACTCCAGGTACGAAGCTCAGGGTGATGATGGGTACCTTGACATCTTTGACCTTCATGCTGGAAGAAGACAGGGGCCCAGTGTGAGAAGGGACTGGGTGAGACCCAGGCCCTCAACCTCCTCCTCCCCCCGCCCCCTCACTGGGAAGCCTCAGGTATTGTTCCTGTCCCACGTCACAGGGACAAGCCTGTCTCACGGCACCACCATGAAATGTAAACAGAACACGGGACATGAATCGACTGGTGTAGAGAAAGCCCTCGTCACATGTGGCAGGGGGGCACATGGCTGACTGTGCAAACTTGGCTGCTCCCGTCCCGCCCATGGCCCTCCATTTCCCCATGAACAACATGAGAAGGTTTGCTTAGGTCAGGGATCTGCAACAGCAGCACTGGTGGTATCTAGGTTAGGACAGTCGTTCTTGGGACATGCTGTCTGAGCCTGGGTGGACATTCAGTAGCAACTCTGACCTCAGCCCATGGAATGCCAGTAGCACTTTCCTACTCCCCTGCAAGTTGTGACAACCAAAAATGTCTCCGGATGTTGCCAAATGTCTCTTTGGGGACTTAACTAGCCCCCAGTTGAGAACAAAGATGTAGCCTGTATATCTCCACCTTCCTCTCCCAGGCGTCCCTCTGCCTGCCTCTCCTGAGCTCTCACAGGCATTGCTAATTGGTCAGTCCTCCTTCCTGCTGGGCTCAGAGAGAGCCTCAGCCAGGGCACAGACCAGGCCACCCCTACCAGTCAATCCCGCGTGCCCCTCGAAAGAAACCAGCTGTCAACAGATGGTAGGTGATGACTTTTCAGCTCTACTATTTGAGGATACTTTTCACTTAAATTTGCACATGCTCAGTGAGCTCAGATTGCATGTAGGGACACATGAGTCTGACTTTGACTTCCCTTTCTCCTCAAAACAACCTACCTCATGTGCAGAACAACACAGGGACCTGCAAGGGGTTCCACAGCCAGACAGCAGGCAGGGCCGAGGTGCTGCGCCCTGTGCTGCTGTCACCTGCTTTCTCAGGCCTCGGGCATGGCAGCCCCTCACCACTCCCCCAGCCGCCCCCAGGTCCCGCCTACTTACTTGCTGAGGCCCTTGATGGGCTTCACCCCGGGCCGCTTCTTGCCAGCCTCCGCTGCCATCTTCTCCAGGATGTGACTCTCCTCCATGGCCCTCTGGACCTCTACGGGGAGGGCACCGGCAGGGCAGACACTCACCTGGGTGCACACTTTCTCTTGGGTTCTTGGGCCACTTACAAACACTGTGCCTCCCCAGGGGTGGCAATGCCAGGGACCCAGAGGTGACTCATGCTCAACTCCTGTCCCTCCCCAGCCTAATGGGGAGAGTCACCAGCAGTGACGCTGACAAGCGACAAGGGGCATATGCAGGCAGCTGTGGGACCTCGCGAGGGGTCTGGGCCGGGAAGGGAGGAGCTGGGGAAGGCTGCCAGGGGGACGTGACACGTCCTTTGGTCCTTGGAGGAGAGATAGGAACTTTTAACCAGGAAACAAAAAACAAACTAAAGGGCGACCTCCCGCGCAGACAGTGCAGCAGGTGCAGGGCTGCATGGGGGCAAGGGGAGGGAGGGAAGGGCAGGAAATCCAGCGTGGCCAAGTGAGGGCATCAACCTTTCTCTGTGACCCAGGCACTCTCAAGCTGGGAGGTCGGGGGCTCGCCTGGGAGTGGGCTAAAGTGCAGACTCCAGGCCTGAACCCTGGAGCCCCCCACCCCAAAACACATCCTGCTGAAACCTCTCTCCACGACGGTCACACGGCTAAGCCGCAGAGGAACTGACTGAGCTGACACTGGTTCTTGGCCCCTGTGGGTCGTGGAGCTGGGGGCGGAGGAGGAAGAGGAATGGTACCAAGACCCTCCCAGCAGGGTTAGTTTCATGTTTTATTTGGTCCTGGCAGGAAAGACCGGTTGTCCTATTTTTTATTTCTTTATATTTACGAATAGGCACACAGCACAGACAGGACAAGTGACTTGCCTAAGGTCACACAGCAAGCTATTGGCAGCGATGGGGTTTAAACCACATCTCTCACCCCAGGGCCCATGTGTAACCACCAATCAGTTGGTCTTTGAAGGAGGAATAGGAATTTAACAGGAAGCAAAAGGCCTTGGCTTCCCGCCCACCACGGCCAAGCAGGCCTCTGAGAGGGCAGGGCTTCCTGCTCTGCCTCTAACACGGGGAGCAACGGATCCCAATTTCCCCTTCTGCAGAACACGGGCATTAACAGCACAGTGCTCACAGGCTCGGTTTGAGACCCACAGGCTCCTCAAGGCCTGCAAACAAGAGCCGTCACACCGCAACCACCCGCAGGCTCACCGTGGTTCAGGATGTCCATGCCCAGCCGCATCCGGGCCCCGGGGTCAGCCCGCACGCCGCTCAGCAGGCCACAGAGCACCAGACACAGGATCCGCAGCATGGCTCCACCTGGGCCCAGGCCTGAGTCAGGGCAGCCCGCCGGCCCTGGGCCCCCCAGCATCCCCCAAGCCCCATAGCAAGTGCACCCCCTCTGGGCTCCAGGCAGCTCAGCGAACACCACTGTGGTTTCTCCCACAGGACTAAGGACCAGCCAGATTCCACTTGCAGCCTCTGGAGTCACCCTGTATAGTGGGCCTCCCTCTCCAGGCCTCAGCTTCCCCAGTCAGAAACAAAACCGGCAGTAGTTGTTGTGCTCAGGAACACCTGTGTGACCATGTTGCCCTGAGCCATTTCTGCTTCCAACGGCAGAACCCTGTCCCCAGTGACAGGCCCCTCGGGCATCTGTTCTGGCTGGGGGCAGGGAGACAGTGTGGAGCTCAGTCTCTCCCAGAGCTGGGCCGGCGCCTAATGCGCTCTGACCAGCTCACACTGCGGACAGTGGGCCGTTCGGCCATGGCACTGCCCGAGTCCAAGTGTGGCTCTGCGTGGTGCCAAGTCGGTGCCCAGAGCAGAACCCCTCCCCACAACTGGGGCCCCCACTGAGGCAGGCACGGGAGGCAGCATCCTCACGTTTCCATCCTCGCCTCCCTTCCACACGGAGCCCCAAATCTCAATTGGTGCCCCTGAAGGTCCGAAGACATAGCCTCACTGACAGGGAAACTGGCTGAATAAGCAAACTGAATAAACACCCCCCACCCCCCTCTAATCAAGGTTCCCAAGAAAGTCCCGCCCCACCCCTGATCCCTCAAGATGTCCCCTCTTACTGAGATCTTCCTTCCTGGGTCACGTGTGTACTTCAAGTTCGTACTTTGGCTGAAAGGAACCAAGGAGCCATCTGCAGCAGTCTCCCCTGGGTCAGCCCACAGAGTGACTTCCAGCCAAAAGCAAGGGCCCCACCCCACATTCCGTGGGCCTGCCCCCATCTGCGCCTGCACCCCCAGTTGTTCATCTAGCTCTATGTGGGAGGCAAGCCAGGCTACGCGGTGCCCCCAGCACAGTCCTGCCTCTCCTGGCGGCAAAGCCTGCAGGGAGGTCAGGGAGAAGGATGGATGTGGTCGGGAGAGCTCAGGAGGGCCTCTGCAAGGCACACACATTTAAGGTGAGCCCCACAGGGTGAAAAGGAATGGGCACAAAGACAACAGTGTTCAGCAAAGGAAAGCCTCCTCTCACCTGTCCGAGTAACTACTAAGCATCTGCCTGGCTTGGAAGTAGTGAACTTCAGTGTTTCCCCCGCCCTGAGAAGGCATGCACCTCTGTGAACCCATGCCCAGGGCCCTGTGCTTCCTGAAGGCCATTCCTGGGCACTGTGTCCACACAACAGCCTGGAAAGGGGCTTGTTAGTCTCCGCTGGCCCCAGCCCAATTCACAGAGCACGCACCCACTCCATCCCTGCCTCCCCAGTCCCAGGCCAAGACCGATGCCCAGGATTCCTGTTTCTCGGGGCAGGAGTTTTGCCATCTCAGAATAGAAATGCTTCAGGGCAACGTAGCCATCCAGGTGTTTCCACGAGAAAATGTTAATACTGGGGTTTTGTTTCTGACCATGCTGCAGGCTGGGCTAAATACCTGTTAGAATGCCTGTCCTCTACCTACCTCTCCCCTGCTCATCTCTCCAGGCCTGTTCAGCCCTGGCCTCCTCCACCAGAGAGCACCCCCTCCCGCTGCCCACAGCTGCAAACGTCGCAGTTGGAAACTGGCTGTGGGCATTACCTGGCCGCTGGTGAAAAGCACTTCCCGCCCCTAGCCTTTGGTGATGCCTCCTCCTCTCTCCAACCTCTCTCCTTTGCCTGGCCCAGCCTCCTAGGTGACCCCCTGGTTGCCAGCTCAGCTCTGAGCTCCTGCGAAGCAGATCCTGAGGTTGCCTTCTCAGGCCCCCTCGGCCCAATGGACCTGCCACCTCTTTGGCCTTCCCTGAGTCCTGCGCGGGACTCACATCTGAAGGCGGCAATGTCCAGAGGCGGCAGCACCAGGCAGGACCAGGACACGGATTCAAGCCCTAGACCGGCCACCCATTTGCTATGAGACCTCAGGCAAATTCCTTCCTACCTCTGGGCCTTGGTTTTCTTATGGTGCTGGATAAGACACTCTCTGGGGAGTCTCAGTCAGGAGACTCTCCTTACCTTGTCAAGCTCAGAAAACTCCTGCGGCTACCTGACCTCTGCCTCTGACCCTGAAGTGAGGGAAGCCCTTATATTCGGGAGCCTGATTAGCAGCTTGGGTAATGGAGGGTTTAATAAGGTCTGATAATTATCTAGAGGCCTCGAGAACAGGCGCCTGGGGCTCAGGTGGCACCTCATCTGGTCCAATGTAAACAGCATGAAGGATGAGGGTGGCTGGCGGGCCTGGTGGCTGCGGGGGTGGGAGCTGGGGAGGGGATGCGGTTGCCCGTGTGGGCATCACTGTGCACGCTGTCCTCTCTTTGACCCTCTCTGAGCCAGCTCTTCCCGCAAGGCTGGACACACAGTAGGCACACAGTCATCCCTTCCAACATTTACGGAATACCCACCCAGGTCTCTGCAGAGCACAGAGGTAACCATGAGAACAAGGGACTTGAGGGTCTTGCCCCAAGAGAGTTCCTAGTGCCCCCAGGGAGAGAAAGTCACCAGGGGGTGGGGGGGGAAACACATCATCCCTGAGGGAGAGATGCAGGCAAAAGTCTTCGGCCTGGGGACAAGACAAAACAGTGGGGTTACCGTGGAGCCGGTGAGGCTTGGAACGGGAGTTATTCCCAAGACTGAGGAATGACAGCTTGCCAGTGGGGGACAGTGTCCCTGGGGGCTGGGAGGTGCCAGCAGCCTGGAGTCACCGCCTGAGGAGACCCTGGAGCAGAGCTGAGCACCTGCAGACCTCAGTGAGAATCCCTGGGGGCTGCTGGGATCCGGGTTTTCTGTGCACCAGCCCCCAAGGGAGCCACAGGTCTGATGAGCAAGGACACAGGGCAGCGGAGCCTGGGGGGTCACAGGGTGCAGACAGAGCCGAGTGAGACAGGCTGAGAGCACGATGATGTGGCTGGCCCGCCCTGGGTCTACAGCGCCCAACCAGCCACAGACGGCATCATTGTGTCCCTGGCGGTCTGCCTCACAGAGAGGTGCCAGGCCTCTGGGCTCCTACGACCGCAAGTCCACCCATGTGCCTCTGACTCCAGCCCCCTGCCTTTCCTGCCTTCCCTGCCTTCCCTGCCTTCCCTCCGGTAAACGTGGGGGCAGGAAGGACACAGGGGGCAGGCAACAGCAGAAACTCAGGGGTATGAGCCCCAATCCAAGTCTCTGTCCTCACAAGCTGTGTGGCCCTTGACACTGGCCACCATTTCGTCCTCTCTGAGATGAGGGCCAAACTCTGGGATGCACATGACAATGGTAACAGCATGTTCCCCTACCACCCAGGACGTGGGCTGGCCCATGTGTGAGTCGTCCCCTATAAGGGGCGCCTGGGGGGGTCCTGCCTGCCTCTCTGACCTCCTCGTTGTTACGACGCCCTCCCTGCCGCTGCTGCCATCTGGCCATCTTTTGAGGACTAGCAGAGGCTCCCCTTCCTGCGGGGAGGCTCCCCTGATTCCTACCCTCCTCTTTACTCTCAAATGTGGACCATCGACCAGCGCTGCAGCTGAGTGTCACTTTGTCCCTTTCTCCTCAGGCCTCTGGGGACCCAGCAAGCGTGACTCCAAGCCCAGCAGCTCCCTTCTGCCCCCGGATCAAGGTTTCCACACTACACCAGCACAGACGTGTGCAAGCAGCTACACCACCTCAGTGATTATGCGCTTGCTGTGTGCCGGGCCCGGGAGGGGTCAGGGAGGAGGCTCCATGCCTGCGGTCATAAGGCATCAGTGTGTCCCCGGGGGCTGCGGGACGGAGCAGCACAGACACCTGTGACTCCATGGCTGGGGCGGGGGAGCCCTTGGCAGGTGGGTGTCGAGGGCAGCCAGGCTCTGGTGAGGGTCTGAGGCCTCCAGGCTGTCCTCCCTGAGTGCTACACAGAGGACGTTCCTGCCCCTTGGTCCCTCTCCACAACAGCCAATGGGTCTTCCTGCTGGAGCACCTGTGTGGTTTCCCTTTCCTGACCAGACTGTGACACTTACTTGTCCCTCTCAGCAGCCACTGTCCCGCGGGCATCTACAGAATGACTGGATGCAGAGTGTCTCTCAAGGACAGGGCTCCAGGGAAGTCATGGGCCCCTCCCAGGCAGGGAGCATGACTGAAGTATTTTTACCTCCCTCCTCTTAAAAGAATATATATTACAGGACTAGGCACAGCCTGAATTCAAAGCCTGGCCAGAAGGGGAAGATGTATGAATAAATGAGTGGATGGATGGGTAACAAGATGCGAGGATGGATGACAAGACTGGACAGGAGGCTGCAGTAACAGGCCAACGGGTGAATCTATGAAATGCCGGGTGGATGGATAGATGGGTGGGTAGGCTTGGTGGACGAACTGATAACAGAAGGACGGGGATGGAAGGGTAGGGGACGGCTGGGTAGGACCGGAGCCCTGCCCACTGAGATGGTGGTCTCTCCATGCCATGACCCTCCCCTGTGTGCTGAGGCACTCGGCCTGTTTGTCTCTCCCAGACTCTAAGCCACAGATTAATGAACTAGTCAAGTAAGGAAATCAGAGTCACACTGTCCTGAACAAGATCATGAGACGGGCGTTTACCATGACTCCCTCGCTCTCCCCGCATCACTCCACCTCGCCACAACCAGCACTGTCCCGAGGCCCTCGGCCTGCCACGCTGGAGCTGAGGGACAGACCTGTGGCACCCGCGGGGAGAGCAGCTACTGCTGTGCTGCTTACTAATGGTGGCGTGTCAGGCAACTCTCTCCCACAAGGAAACACAAGCAGAACAAGACGTGGGCACATAGGCAGGAAGGAAGCCTGCCCCGTGGCTGAGAGGCCAGTGCATCGGGAGAAAATGGCGGCTTCCGCTTACCTGTGCATGGGGCCCTGCTCCTCCCTAGGTCACCCACTGTAAGTGACCCACTGCACTGGAGAGGACAGGAGCTGCACATGCGCAGTGAGGCTGGAGCGCGGAGGCCCAGGCACCAGAAGAGAAAACATGCTTGTCACCAGGGAGAACAAAGACAGAAACACTGGCCTGGGACCGCCGGAAGTCCTCGTCACCTGCAGGATGTGACTCGGAGACAAAGTCCAAGCTGGGGAGCTGGGAATGGAAGAGAGTGGACATCTTCTGTCTGGAGTCGAGACAGGCCCCATCCTTGGCGCTGGCCCCTCCAGCTCTAGGATTCTGGGTGCGCTGCTCTCCTAGCTGGGCCTTGGTCTCTGCAGCTACAAACCAGAACTCCGGATCCTGCCTGCCTGATTCACAAAGGACCTACAGCTTCTAGCAACAAGATGCGGCATGTCAACAGGCAGAGGGTGCTGCGCCCAAGGAGCACCGCGGCGTCCCTACCCTCCTGGCTGTCCCTGCCACTCTCCAGGGTCCTCATCCCGAAGATGACCTCCAGGGGGTGCTGAAATGACGGGGGGCAATGGGTGTGAACAGTGGAGGCGTGCTCCTCGCCCCCTACTCTCCTGGGGCAGAGAGGACATGGGCATGCCTTCAGAGACATCAAGTCTGGGGGGAGTTGCAGCTTACAAGATGTTTAATCCATGAGGAAGGGGACAGGTGGGCCAGTGCTCTAAGGAGGGGCAAAGGAAGGGGTAGAAGGGGAGAGAGGAAGGGAAGGAGGGAGGGAACCCAGGGATGCTGGTGAGTAAAAGGCCCAGGTATGGCTCCGTGTGGCTTTGCCTCAGTTTCCCCAGTGGCTTGAAGGAAGAGAGCTCCTGAGCAGCAAGGCTGGCTCGTCCTCCCCCTTCCCAGTGGGCCCTGCTCAGCGCTGGTAGAGGAGTCCACTGGATATCACCACGTGACCCTGAAGGACAAGGAACAACCAGCAAGGTCAGAGGCCTTTGTGAACGGAAGAGCCCAGCTGCCGTGCCTGGCGCTGAGTCACGTTTGCTGCGCCCCTCAGTGGAGACCTTGGCTACTCTGGGCCTTAATTTCTTGCTCTGTCACCTGGGGAGGTGAGTAGCAGCACCCACCTGGGAGCCCAAGAGAGGGTGCAGGGGCCCTTTGGGGGTGCGCTCAGCATGGAGCTGGCACTGGCAACACGACTGCAGTGCCGTGTGTGACCAGGATTCCCAAACCGCAGGCATCTTCCCCAAGCCCCAGTCCCTCACACAGCCACTCCCTACTCAGCCCTGCGGAAACGCCTCGGAGGGGAGCCATCCATCCATCCACCCACCCACCAAATCCCCCTTGGGCCCCTTCAGCACACTAGGCCCTGTGGTAGGTTCAGGGAAGAGGCAGAAGGCCAGCCAGATGCAGGCCTTACTCAAAAGTGGCTAGGAGCCCAGGTTCTCTGGTAAAATTTGGTAGCCATTTGACATGTGTGATTAATGAAACTAATTTAAAAAATACAGCTTCTCAGTGGTGAAGGCCGTATTTCAGGCCACTGGTAACCATGTAGGCCTGGGCTACTACTGTGAGCAATGTGAGCTCCCAGCACTGCAGAAAGTTCTACTGGACCGAGCTAGTCTGGGACCCTTTGACCTCTGACCCTCTTGGTTGGATGTATGTCGGCAGGGGTCAACCACATGGAGAAGTCTTGGGGCAAGTGCCACTAACAGGCCTGGCTCCTGTGTGTACTGCCGGCTCCTCCTTATGGCAGAGGGTGACCCAAGGGTTTTGGGACCACAGTTTCTAAGGTAAAGGGGCCTCTTCCCCACGAAGCCATGGAGGGTCCCCCTGGGGGGGTGTGCAGCGTGGCACAGGCCCTGTGGAGAGGCCTGGGCTCCGCTCCTAGTCCCCAGGGGAGATGACAGCTGAAGGATCTCACCCTGTGCTGGGTCGGGAGTGAATTTCACCCAGAGCGCACAGGTTCGGATCCAGCGATAATTTTACAAAGTTTAAGACACGTCTCACCTATGTAGACTGTAAAGGTCACCTACACAGCTAAAAGGAGCCCCTCTGTCAGCCACCCCAGATACCAAAGGGGTCGTGCCCACGATGGGCAGAGAATCCTGGGACAGCTGAAGGCCCAAGGCCCCAGGTGGGACACTGAAGGAGGACCAAAGAGGCCCCCTTATGTCCTCAGTCTTCCTTCTCTGTACGGTTAGGGTACACAGTGTGGTCCTGCAGACACAGGGTACACTCCAGGCCTGGCTGAGCCCTGACCCCGCCGTGTGCACTAGAGGTGACTGCTGCCTCACTGACGCCAGAGGAGGCACCCATGGCCGTCCCAAGCCTCTCACCTCATAGACAGAGACCTCAGGGTTGGCATAGTAGAGGTTGACCACACTGGGGAGGGCGATTCCCATGCCCAAAAGAGCTGCAGGCGAAAGAGAGAAGCCCACCCAGTTCAGCAGGATGTGGGGCGGAGTCATCAATGGGAGCTAGGCTGTGCTGGAGTCCTCACATGCGCTGTGGCACCCAGAAGGTGGACGCTATTGTTACAAGGCCCATTTTTACAGCAGGGAAAACTGAGGTTTAGAAAAGGAAAGGAGCTTAGAGACGGTCACACAGCTGCTGTACTAACTGTGCCAAGATGTCTACGGGAACAGCTGGATGGCAAGGGCTGTCCTCTTAACCCTGGAGGGTGGGAGGTGGGCGGGGGCTGGGCATGAAGGGATATGGGGTCAGCAGGTGCCAGAGGGCCCACCGGGGTGCGGGGTATGCTCACCATTGAGGTGGTCCAGCAGGGGCTTCTTGAACACATGGTGCATGAGCGTGCGTACCTGTTCCAGCTGTAGCACAGAGCCAGGGCAGCCGGGAGGCAGGCAGTTAGTCACGTTAAGAGGCACACGGTAGACAGCAGAGACCCCAGCCAGAGGGGGCAGGAAGGGCATGTCCATCTCGGGTTAAAGGGGGCCCACCTATACCCCAACCTCCATCACCCTGTGAGGAGTGGGCTGCGGGCAGCACTTGCCTCGGGAAGGCCAAGGGATGAGCGTGGACTGGCTGGCACACATGTGTGGCCAAAGCTGAGGGACAAACCTGATTGGCTAGCACACACAACTGGCAGACTGGCTACCACAGTCCCTGAGACAGACAGCTGCTAGAGGGCTGCAGCACCCTGGCTGACAGGTGGACTGAGAAGCAAAAGAGTGGTGGCCAAAGGCCCAACCCCACACTGTCTGGACTGTCTGGCTTGCCCCGGTGACCAGCGGACTCTTGGGTTGGGGGCTGGATGACGAGGCAGGTGGAAGGACGGGTGGGCCAGCTGACGGCCACTGTGCCCGGCTCCAGGAACCTGGTCCATGCCCACAGCAGCGTGCACACCCTGCCCCAGACTCCCGAGGCCCAGCCCCACTCACATCAATGAAGCCCACGTTGGAGGCGACCACCACAAGCTGGATGTCCCTGAAAGAGAAGCAGCCGGGGCCTCGTGCCTCCCGCCCCCAATCGCCTGGCTGTGTCTCACTCCCAGCTGGCACCACGACCTAGGAGGCGGTGGGCCCATGACACAGAAGACACCCCGTGACTGCGGGGTCCTCGCTTACCCCAGCACGGACGTGGTCCCCCGGAGCTTCACCTCAGACACCGAGAACTGCAGGCTCAGGTTCACTGCCTGGATGCATGTGCAAGGGGCTCCAGTCAGAGGGCGCCCACCCATTCGCCCTGGGGTGTTTGTGGGGCACCCACTACGTGTCGGGTCCTGTACTGAGCACGGGGAAAGCATGGCATGCAGCAGGCAGACACAGCCCCTGCCCTGGGAGCCTACTGCCAGCCAAGGGGTAGGAGGGGAGGCACACAATAACCGGCAGGACCCCTTCAGAAAACAGGGAGCCTTGGAGACAGAGTGGGGACCTTTTATGGAGGGGGATCGGGAGGGCTGCTCTGCTCCATGTAAGCTGAGGATAAAAGATGAGGAGCAGCCGCCACACGAAGAGGAGAGAGCCCATTTCAGCATGTGCAAAGATCCTGGGCAGAAACGTGCTGCTGAGTTCAAGATACACAATGAGACCAATGCGAACGGACCAAAGCAAGCAAAGAGAATATGGGTGGGTGAGATCTTGAGAACTGCCCCCTCCCAGCCACCCACCAAATACCCTTGCTCACCACATCCAAGGAGAAAAGGGACTGGAAGGCCGAGTTGGAGGACACAGCCAGGACCTCCACCAATGGCTGCAGCCTCAGAGTGACATTGTTGGTGTGGATTGTGGCCATGGGCGTGGCACCCAGCCGCACCTTGAGCACCACAGGCATGGGCTCAAAGAACTGGCGGGCCACCTAGGAAGAAAGGGGGGGAAGAGGGGCCCCTCGTTCAGGGTGCACAGGCCCCTGAAGGTGCAGCAGCTCCTGGAGCGCTGATGTGCTGCCACAACTATGCCGGTGTCTGGGCCACCAAGGCGGGTCAACCCCCACCCCTGGAGGGGCTCCCTGAGCTGGGTCTCAAATGTGATGAGCAGGAAGGAGAAAGGCCCTGCAGGCAGGGCATGCTGGGCAGAGGCAGAGAGGGGAGTGACTGCCAGGTCTGCGCAGAGGGAAGAGATCTAAGCACGGATGCCAAAGGAGAGAGTCAATCTCCTAGCCCAGAGACCCCCCTGTCCTGCATCCCAGCCCCTGGAGCGACCAGCAGTGTCACCAACCTCAGGGATGAGCTGGCCCAGGGCAGACGTGTTCAGCGGGTTGTCATCTGAATTCTGAAATCCGCCCCACAGCATGGCAGGTTTGAAGGCAGCCGCTCCCCGCTGGGCCGCCGCTGCCCCCTCACCAACAGAATCCCTCCCCACGGTCTCCACTTGGCTCCATGGCCCCAAACTCTAGCCTCCCCGCCTGCCACGGTCTGGTGTCTGCAGGGTGTCCGAGGGCTAGGCCATGGGCACCCCGCTCCAGGTGCCCAGCTCACCAGGTACCCTGTGACATCCAGGTTGAGGGAGCCAGCCTTCTGCATCAGCATCAGGACGCAGTCGAACAGGTGCTGGGAGAGGACCACTGTTGCCATGGAGCCACTGGTCCCCACAGGCTGCGGCCACGGAAAGGGGCTGGGGTCCTGGGGCAGGACGATGGGCTGGCCCAGCAGGAAGAGAACAGCCTACGGGGCAAGGGAGGAGGCAACAAGCTGGGCTTCAGGAGGGGCTGGCTCTGGGCAGAGCCTAGCTCCCAGGTGCCACCTCTCCTCAAGATGCTGCGTGCTGGCTAGGCTGTCCGCCACACTCCCCTGAAATGCTGTCCCAGCCCCTCTGCCCTTCTCTGCTACATGAGGAATTCTCCCGGACCCCAAGGACCCCTGAGGCCCCCAGCCTGCACCTCTGGGCGACAAGGAGGCACTTACGTTGACCTCCAAGGCCACGTAGTCACTGGTGACGGTGGGCTCACTGACCATGGAGTAGCGGATCTGGGACTCGGGGCCCACGGGGTTGAGGCCTTAACAAAACCAGCGTGGAGAAGAAACACGGCACAGTTCAGCTCCATCCACCGGCACCTCCGCAATCCAGAAAGCTAAGCTATCTAACTCCCGCAGTAGCCAGAGCCGCGTTAAAAGTCAAGGGGACAAGCCAGGTGTGGTGGCTCACATATGTAATCCTAGTACTGTGGGAGGCTGAGGCAGGAGGATCCCAAGCTCACACCCAACCTGGACAACTTAGCTAGATCCTCTCTCAGATAGAGGGGGCTGGGAATGTAGCTCAGTGCAAAGGCCCTGGGTTCAATCTCCAGTACTGCAAAAATAAATGAAAAAAATAGAAAACAAAATTTTAAAAATTAAGGGGACAGGCAAGGCTGCTGAGCAGACACATTTTAAACACAAACTGCACACACCCGAGACTCAGCCCTGCATGGCCTGTTGACTCTTATTACATCAGCCACAATTCTAGCAAGTGTGCACTCTGCTTTCCTAATGAGAAGAGAGTAGTGACCCTGAATGAGAGTGAAGGACAAGGGTTAACCCAGGCACGGGCACCACCTGGCAGAGGCAAGAGAGACACAGAAAAAGGAAGAGGCCAGATTTTTTTTTTTTTTTTTGAGACAAGGTCTCGCTCTGTAGTTCATGCTGGCTTAAACTCACTCTGTAGCCTCAAACTCACAGAAATCCTCCTGCCTCAACCTCCCAAATGCTGAGATTATGGGCATGTACCACCACACCCAGCTTATGTAGTGCTGAGGAACTGAACTCAGGGCCTTTAGTTTGCTGCACGAGAATTTTAACTGCTGAGCTATTCCTCCAGCACTCAGAGGGGTCGAGACTGATCAAGTCCAGATGTCTGACTTACACTGTCTCATTCAGTCACCACGTCTTGGTAAGGTGATTTCACATGCAGGTGTGTGCCATGTGCACACACACGTGCACGCAGTTTGATGAGATCTAGTTTTGCCCAGATCATTCCCTGTGTTAGTCTGACCAAAAGCTATAGCCTCTCCATGTAATGACAGACACCCTGGGACATCTGTTGATGTGACTGGAAAAGTGACTTAGTGTGATTCCCTCCCCATGGGTCAGGGAGTCCCAACTGGGGGAGGGGCAGCCTGGAGGCACCTGAGGGCTGCTGGGCTGCCCTGTATCTGCAGCATGGGCTCTCGTGCATTCATCAAAACGCAGAACTGTGCACTGGAAAGGGTAAGCTGCTCCACATTTAGAAACAAGTAGAAACAGTAACGATTTTAAAAATAATAAAACATGATTAGGATAGACATTTTGAAAACATAAAAAGATGGAAAATACAGAATCTAAAGGTAGACTTGCTCCCTTACTGTATGTCTCTTTCTTCTCTCTCTCTCTCTCTCTCTCTCTCTCTCTCTCTCTCACTCTCTCTCACTGGAGTGCAGCTACACATATCTTTGTGTCATCTTTTTACTTAAGGGTGAGGCATTAGAACTTAGCTAAGAGCACAGGCTCTCGGGGAAGGCTGCCTGGTTTTCTCTACCTGTCAAATGGGCTGATGATGCCACAGCACATGTTAGCTGACAGTAGACATGATTACTTTGCCAAGCATGTGCACACAAGCACACACATGGGCACACACAAGCACACATGGTCCAGCCCTGCACAGCCTTCAGATGGATTCTTCCCCCAACCATGCCCTGTGGAAAGGAGACTTAAGGCAGCCCAGGTGGGCCACGCTCCTCCATGCTGGCCCCTGGGTCTCCTGATGCACCCTCCGTGCCTACCACCCTGAGTCTGTGCCGGCCTGGGCCTGGGCCCAGAGAGGGCGCACATCCCACCTCCTGGAGCTGTTTGAAGAACCCAGTGGCCATCCTTTTCCCTCCCCACCCAGATCCAAAGTCCAGGCCTAATCAAATGCACGCAGCCCATTTCCCACGCCCAGTGCCGTGTACAACATGTGACATAAATCACCATCACCCTCACTGCCACCTGGAGGGACTATTATAGCCCTACCTCACAGAGAAGTAAAAGGGCCCAGAAAGGCTGAGTCAGAAAACCCGGGCCACACAGCTGGGAGCCAGCCAGCTGCTCCAGGGCAAGCCTGGCTCAGACTTGATGGCGCACGTCCTTTCTACTGATTGATCTGACACTTTTGCCTACGTCAACTTCCTCTTTGTAAACTAATTAAGAAAACTTGTCTATCACAGGGAATCACAAAGCAGCACTGAGCATCACCCAACCCCAGGCGGGCAAGGCGGTGTGTACCCTTCCTACCGTGGCCTCAAAGAGAACATGTGACTGTCCAACTAAAGAATTGCATCCTCATACTGCAAGTCATCTCACATGACAGCCCAGGCATGACACCCAGACCTCAGCTTGTGCCAGGCCACATTGGGTGATGAGCGTCTGCCACCACACCCTGCCTCCCTGCATGGGGCGGGAGACAGAAAAACTTACAATGGACCATGCAGGCTACAAGGCTTTTCTAATAAAAGACTCCAGCTTCTTTGATCTCACGATTCTGAAAGAGGGAATGACTGGAGTCCAAGATTCAACAGTGCTAAGATCCTCCAGTATTAAGGTTCATCTTTTTAAAGATTTGGTGTGGACTGAAGAACAGCACAGCAGCTAGAACACTTGCATATCAAGCGCAAGGCCCTGGATCTGGTTCCCCGGCACCACATAAGGGGAGTGTTGGTGGTACACGCCTGCAATCCCAGCACTCACGAAGCTGAGGAAAGAGGATTGCCATGAGCTGGAGACCAGCCTGGGCTACATTATGCGTTCAGGGCCAGCCTGGACTACACAGTGAGACCCAGACCCTGTCTCAAAACAACAACAACAACAGAAAAGATTTTACTTTTTTAGATAATTTATCTAAAATGTACAGACTCTATGGTCTTGACATGCTGCATCTATCTTCTAAGCAAATAAATCAGGTGTCAAAGTTTAAGTATCAATGGTTTCTCTTACATAAGAAATCCAATACATAAATAATTTAAAGAAAATAAAAGAGAGACCAGGGAGCAGAGAGGTAGATTTTGTGGAGATGGGAAGGCGGGTAGTGGAGGGAAGTAAAAATGTTCAGATGGGTGTGGATATGTGCCGACTCTCCAGGATGAATGCAATTGCGCATTGTAAGCATACACTAATAATAATTATTTTGGGGAAAAACAAAAATAAAATATGTAGATTCTAGAAGCAGACTTGGTTCTAGATTCTGGAGGTTCCCAGAGCCCATGAACAATTGTGCTTTTGGGGAGCCCATGAGTCAGGCTTCCCACAACGGGCCTCCCAGGGACCAGCCCTGAGAGAGGGGGAGTCTCCAAAGGGTCTCGGGGCCCCCTGCCCTGCTGCTGCCATGGCCCCACATCTTACCGATCAAAGTGCCCAGGTGGACGTTGAGGCCCTGCACCAGGTTGGAGATGTGCAGACACAGCTGTGAAAAAAGACCGAAGGTTGAACTTAGTGGCCCTCAGGGCTGGAGGCCTGAGGCTGCAGGGGCCCAGGGTTCCTGCAGAGGCCTCCTCTGGCCTGCACGCCAAGTCCGGTACCCTTTCCTTCCTTCTCCACCCTGAAGGCCTCTCCCAGCACCACCTCCAGGGCTGAGGACACAGGAGAAGCAGCCCGATCCTGGGCAGCACAAGCCCACAGGTGTGAACACAGCCAGGCAGAGCAACAGAGGCAGGGAGTCTGCCACCTTGGGTGCAGAGGGCCGGCAGTAGTGGCACCCAGGACAGGCAGACAGTCATGAGTAACCTCCTCAGGCAAGGCTGTGTGTGCCAGCAGGGACAGAGGCTCTCCCACACACAGGGGAATCCAGAGAGGCTTCCTGAGCTCCAGTCAGTGTGACAGATGGGGCACAGGAGACAGTGCTGGTGGGAAGGGCCACTCACAGCCAGGGCCAGGAGAAGCCAGGAGGGAGAGGACAGGGTCCTCCTTTCCCACCTGTGGCCCCTGCCCTGGAGAGGCCTTGGCCATGGACAAGACCGCTGGCCTCCAGAGCAGCCTGCAGCTCCCAGGACAAGCTTCCCAGCCCATGTCCCTCAATCCTTGTTTCCCCCTGCTGCAAGGCGGAAGTGCTGTGGCCCACCTCTGTGCGAGGAGGGTGACACTCAGCAGGTTGACTTGGTCTCTGCTACCGACAGGCATAGGGAAATGGAGAGGGATGAGACAGGCTAGGAAGGCCAGACCGGCTCTCCCTGGGTGCTGGGACCCTGGCCCTGGGAGACGCCACTTCCCACCAGTTCAGCCTCATGTGGACAATGACAAGAGCTAACACTGCAACAGTCCCAGCAGCACGTGCTCCTCAGAGACTGCTCTGAATGCCTGTGTATGTCACTGTGCCCGACTCCGACCCCAACAGCCCACGGGGGAAAGACGTGAGACCAGGGCCAGCCAGAGGTGACTGACTCGGCCACAGCACACAGCTGGGAAGGAGAGTCAGGACCAAACCCACACACATCTGTCCCAGCACCCTGCCCTTCCTCTCCTGTCTTCTCCCCTAAAAATGCTGTCCTCTCCAGCTGGGAACTGCAGCTGTGCCAAGGAGATGAACCTCCTTCCCCACCAACCCTACAAGCTTGGGCCATATTCGGTTTCTCTGTCCTTCCGTGAACCACAGCATCAGCCTCTTCCCTGCCCTCAGGGAGAAGCTGGCTGTGCCCATGAAGGCTTCTGTTTAAGAAAAAGCCCAGGCTGGTCATGTAGTGCTGTAGCAGGGTGTGTAATCTGCATGCATGCATGAAACCCTGGGTTCAATCCCCAGGTCCTCAGAAAATCCCAAGAGATCTTCTTCCTGTGCCTTAAAACCTGGTATTTGCCCCCAGCCTGCAGTCCTCAACACTCCCCTCCTGGGCCGCCTGCCCGAAGTCCTTTACCTTGTTGCTCAGGACAGCTTTAATGTGCTTCCGCAGCCGGGCCAGCAGTACGGGGGAAGTGCTAAGAGAGAAACACCAAAGGGTTCCTCAGTCCTGGGCCTGTCACTCAAAGCCACAGGGCTGGGCCACAGGTCTCTACCCACCAACAGCAGCCCAATGGTTACCACCCAAGACCCCCTGCCCAGGTACCAGACAGCACCCGCACTACTGTCTCCATGCCCATAGAAGAAACTGGGTCTTGGAGAAGAGAGTCATTGGTCTCAAGGTTTGGAAATGTCCAGGTATGTGACAACTGAGGCCAGGCTCAGAGGAGACCGAGGTCACGACACAAGCCAGACCCGGCCACGTTCTCAAACAAGTGGCGCCGGGGTCACTGAGCCCAGTCGGCTGTAGGTGCTGGGACCTCATGTCTACGTCCTGTTTAGGCACCAACTCTTTGTGACACACTTAGTATAAAGTTCCTTTCTCACACTGGCCCTCAGTTTCCCCTCTGAACAACAAGAGGTCTAACTCAGTGGTTCTCAATGGTGGCTCATAGGAAGCTGTGGTCAGTTGGTTTGCTGAGATGGTGACCCAAGCCCAAGCCCCTGCTCCCCAATTCCCTCCAGGAGGTAGAAGGCAGGCATCCGGGTTTTTTATGGCATTGACTCAAGACCTCCATGTGATGATCCCAGGACACCCAATTCTGGTGACAAAGTCTCGGCTTTATGCAAACACTGCACTGTTTAAGACCCCAAAATGCTCATCTGTCTCAGAGTGAGTCTCTGCCCACATCTGGAAAGCTGAGGCCACGATGTGAGGCCTTCATAGGCAGTGGAATCAGTGAGGCTGCCCAGGTTTGGATCCAGCTGTGTGAGCGCAGGCAAGCCACTGAGCTGTTCTGTGCCTCTCTGTTGTCCAGAACAAAGGAGAAAACCACGCATACCTATTGGTTGGCTACTGTGAGGATCTGAGAGATGACCCCCGTCAAGGGCCTAGATGGAACCAGGCCCACAGCAGGCACTCTGGACGCGGACTTGCTATCGGCCTTCTCAACAGACACAAAGCCACCATCTGACATTGTGAGAGCTTGGGAACCCAGCCTCTCTGGGCTTCCAACTCCCTATCACTGAAAGAAGAGGCAACCCCTGAACTCTCCAGAGTAACCCAAGGCCCTCCCCGAAGAGATCATCCCTGGCTGGGGTGCTTTGGCAATGGCCAGGACACAGGCTATGTGACCTCAGACAAGCCTCTCCCCATCTCTGAGCCTCAGTGCCCTCAGCTATGACAGAGGCATGATGGTGGGGTCCCCTGGCTTGGCGTGGCCTATGGACAAAGACCTGAGCAGATAGATCAATCACCATAGTGGTGATAGCCACCCTAGTGGTCCCCTATTGGGGACTCAGCACCCCAACACACAGAGACACCCACCTGTTACTGCTGTCAAGCACTGTAGAGTTGCCAAAAAGTGGGAAGCAGGTAGAGATGCTGACCATCGGGGTTCTGATGGGGCCCTGGGCCACACGGGCATCAGCTGTCAGTGCCACGGGCTGCATCACCTCCAGGGGCTCAGGGACGCTGCAGGGCGATGGGGCAGACCTGAGTCCCTGTGGTGCCACCCGGCAGGGCCCACCCTAGTCAACGAGAGACCCCCACAATCCATGGCTGGCCAGCCCTACACTTGACCCTGGCAGGCTTCACTCAGTGAAAGGGTTCACCAAGTCCCACTTGAGGCACCCAGGTGAGTGTGACCTCTGCCTCTCTGTGAACCTCACTGCCAGCCTCTGGCCAGCACTTCCCATGCAGAGCCTTAGCATCCTTGCTTGTGCCAAGACACTGGTGGGTACCACCTGCCTCAGGACTATGCTGAGTTCCCCCCAAGTTCACCACATGAAGACTCCTGGCTCAGGTCTGGCCACAGTGATCACCCAGGCCAATGGGGTACCAGGCAGAGCTGTGACATCAAGAGGCCCCTCAAAATACCAGCTCACAGCTTGAAATTAAATGCGCTAACAGAAGCTGCCTGGCACACAGAAGTAATCCTCAAAGCTGCTTTTCTTGAGCAGCTACTATGTGCCCTGCCTGGAGAAAAAAGACAGTAAATACAATTACAGCAATGAATCCATTCATGGCAACCCTCACAGCCACCTGCAAAGTGTTGTCCCATTCCTCAGACGCAGACACTGAGGGCTGGAGAAGTGCAGGGCTCCTCAGTACGGAACAGGGACAGGTCTCAGAGATGCTCGCATATAGTTTTGTCTGCCTCCAAGGGTGGGACCAAAAGGCTGAGAGACTGCCAGCCCCTCGCCACACTCTGCCCCTCACAGCAGCCCTGACACACCCCTGCCTCCCAATGAGGAGACTCACGCACCTGAAGATCTTGATGGTAAAATTGGCCGTTGCCGTCAGGCGTAGCCCAAAACCAGCAATGAATTTCAGGTCGAGGTGGGGCACAAGGACATCCAGAATCTGGGTCCTGTAAGGGAATTGAGGTGACACAGGAGCCCCCTGTGAAACCATGGAACCGACTCTGGGGTGGTGAGCCACGCCCACTCTGCTGGTGTGAAAAGGCAGAGCTGTCGGACAAGCGGAACCGTGAGGTGAAGGACAGGCATGAGCTCCTTCACAGGCGCGAGCCAAGGCTGCACGGCCCGTGGGGAGGGAAGATGAGCAGGGGGCCCAGTCCCAGGCAGGACTTGGGGGATGATTCTGGCAGCAGCCTGGGAAGCTTGGAAGACAGGGCGTGAGGGACTCTGGGACCTGCCAGAAACAGACATTCCTCTGCCTTTCTGGCCCACACCTTAGCCTGGTAGCCCTCCTGGAACGGGAAACTTGCTCCCTCTCAAGCTGCCTGCTTGGGCCCCTTCCTCCGACCACTGTCCTCTAACTCTATGGTTTCCCTTTTTAACTAAGCAAACGTCTTTACATTTTCCTGCACAGTAGAGGTGGTTAAGTTCAGATACCACAAGACAGTGTGTCGTATGAAGGATCTGTCAGACCCCATCCTCACTGCTAGCCTCGGATGACACAGGTCAGACACTCCCAGTCTACCACTCACCCCTCGACCACCGTGGGGGTGTTTGAGCAGCTGCATATGCTCCCTTCCCCCATCACAGCATGTATGGATGTGGCTGGAACGGAGGCCACTGCAGAGGCCTTTGGTGCCGGGTGTCTACGTGGCTCTCGGGCCCACATGATTAGTAGACTTCCAGTCTCACCTCAGGGTCTCAAACTGGTGGTCCCCAAGCTGGCTGCCAGTTTGCCCACATGCTGTGCCAGGGTCTTTTAGTCCTCAACTAGTTGCCATTCAAAATTAGATAATATACAGACAGACAGACTCTCCTGGATGCCCAGAGTTCTGGCAGAGGCAAATCTCTGCGCCCATACACACGGGGTCACTCAGCCCCACCACTGGAGATGTCTGTGACTGCGACAGCCCCGTCCCTGTGGCTCCGAGTCTCCATGCAGTAGAGGGTAGAGGAGTCACGCTCGGATCTGTGTCTAAGGCTCAGTGTCTTGCTTTTGGAGGATCTCTGTAGACTCAAGAACCCCTAAATCTTCCTGGAACCACTCCCCTGGAGGGGTAGCACTTGCCCACAGAGGAGTAAGCTCATCTGAGGGTGTGGACCAGGGTGCCCAGTGGATGGGAGCACTCCCCTGTGGGGGAAGCAGCTGCCTAGCCGGGGGAGCCCTCCTGCCAGCCACCGGCAGGACTCCCCACAGCAGACAGGAGCACTCTCTGGCTGGCAGGGACATTCTCCCTAGTGGCAAGAGCACTTTTTCTGAAGGTTGGGAGCACTCACCTAGTGGGCTGAAGCACCTCGCCTCTTGGGTCCAGAAAAGGCGGGACTGTGACGTGCAGGGCCCGCTGGAGAGGGGCTTTCCCCACATTGGACACTGAAGGATGGGCAAGATGAGGCTGGTGTCAGGAGCCACAAGGACACGCCACCCACCCTTTGCCCTACATCCTGCAAGGAGAGGACTCAGATACAGGTAGGGTTGGACTTGCAAGCAGCACACAGGGGGGACACTGGCTCCACACCAGCTTCTGCAGGGCCTGCCTTTCTCCCTCGCTCTGCCTCTCGAAATCCCGCTTGGCTAGTAGAGCTTTCTCGCACTGGTCCCACCTGCCCAAGAGGCTGCCCCAGGTCACCTGCACACGAGTCACCAGGCCTGCCTGATGGGCAGGGTCCCCTGGGTGCCAACGACACCCAGCTCTGCTACTCACTGCTCATGTGGCAGCTCTGTGCCTCTGTTCCCCCATCTATAAATCGGCAACAATTGTCACAGTATTTGTCACTTGAGACCACAGAGACCGTGTGTTGACGACTAGATATTATTGTTGCTGTGGGGGCCTGTGTAATTGTGGCTGTCCCTCACACAGGCTCCTGTGTACCAGGCATGTTTCAAGTGCTGTGTTCCTCTGTTATCATTATTCCCAGTTTTCGTGGACATGGGGACACCAGGCCAAGGGATGCTGTTCAGGACCCGGCTCTAAACCCAGCTGTCCTGCGCTGCTGGAACATGGTTCTAATTAAGGAGAATTAAACTAACAGGCCACGGTCATGGGGGCACGAAATTAGGAGCCCAAAGTTAAGAACTGTATTGGGACTCACCATGGGATAATGGGAAGTCCCGATGCCTTTCTAGGCCTCAGTTAGTTTCCCCAGTCACAGAGCAGAAAAGTGGCGATCGCCATGGTCTCAATGCCCTCTGTGCCTGAGATGCACGTCCAGTCTCAGATTTTGTCCCCAGGTCTCCCCTGGCTCAGGGCCTGAACTCTGTGGCCAGAGGGAAGGCCAGGGAGGATGCAGGAGAAGCCACCCAGCCCAGCTGGGAAGGCAGTGTGTGCATGGGGTACAGCCAGGTTTCCGCCAAGAACAAACAGGCAGATAAGCCTAGGAGGGCTCCCTGGGGACAAAAGAGGCCTGCACAGGACAAGCAGAGAGGGCAGGAGGGTGGCAGAGGGCGGCGAGCCTCCTGTCCCTGCCCGCAGGCATCTATGCACAGCAGGTGGGACTCATGGCCTGGCACGGGTCACTGGCTGCTTTCATCCCCTGCCCATCTGCCCGGATACAAGTTCTGGACGCTGTGTGTGCCCTGAGGGCGGGAGGGGACCTTGCTGCTTCCCGGAGAGACTGACTCAGTGCTTTGTGGACTGGGTCACTGAAACGCCCCTCCTGCTGTCTGGCTTGAGTCCCTTTCACTGAAATCTGAATTTGATCAGAGCTTAGAGGAGCCAGGTGCTGATTTCACACCCTGTCCCAGCCTTGGTGGGATCCCACACACTCTCTAGAGGGCAGCGAGGGGTGAAGAAAGATCTGTACCAAAGTCCTGGACCTGGGCAGCTTCTGCGCCTCCCAGGGCCCAGGTTTCCTCCCTCCTTTTCTGTGCCCCCTATGCTTTCCCTAGAGGACAAGGGATGACATCATAGGATCTAGCATTAAGCTGGGCGTAGTCATACACGCCTATACTCCCAGTACTCTGGGAGGCTTGGCTGGAAGGATCTTAAGTTCAAGCTCAATGTGGTGATTTAAGGAGATCCTGTCTCAAAATAAAAAATAAAAATAAATAAAAGGCTAGGGATACCACAATGAGAAGCCACTGGGCTCAATCCTCAGTACCAAAAAACAAAAAGTCTAGCAGCAAAGCAATAGGGCAAAAATCTGGATTCCTTGTGCTGAGCCCAGCAGGGACCCAAGTCTAGGACACTCCCTGCAGATTGACACGCCTCTCTAAGAGCACCCCGCCACACACGCTCCCTTAACGCCTATCTAGCCAAGCATACATCCACAAAACACACAACTCCTAAGGAGACGTACACGTGCAAACACACCTAGCTGTGCCCACAGCACAAAGGCCCTGAGCACAACTGTGTGCACACTTGCACTTGGCCACGTGACACACCCCTGCTAGGGATACCTGTTAAGCCACACTGTGTCAGGCGCTGTCTGATAGGCAGGGATACACAAACAGATAAAATCTAGGTCCAAGGCTGGAAGAAGGGTTTGTTTTGAGACAAAACCCCTGAGGCTTTTGAGCTTACAGATACACACATGCATACTTGGGACTGTGCATGCGTGCACACACACACAGCTATCTCACACACTTTCCAGAAGCACATCCCTTACTGTAGTTCAGTGCCTCCCGGTTGAGTCGGAACACAGCGCTTGGCGAGGAGGTGCCGACTGTGGGCAACAGCAGTACCAGCAACAGCCACAGCCCATGGTGTGCCCTAGCCACGGCCATCTGGCCACTGCCCAGGATCTGTGGGTTAGGTGAGGACAGGCATGAAAGAGGTTGGCCAGAATGGGCCCCTCATATGGGCTGTGCCTAGCCCCAGGGGGAGACCCCAGCCCTGTTGTGGGCACCAGCATCTATCTCTGCATTCCTGCATGGGGAGTGACCACTGTCCTCCACCTGCTTTCCCCAGAACCATAAGTGAATCTAGAGCAGATATAGCCCCCAGGAACCTGAGAACACAGGGCCACACAGCAGGCAGGCTAGGCATCAGACCCACCCTGTGTCAGAGGAGGCTGGCGAGACTCCCAAAGGGGGAGACGAGGGCAGCTTTCTGCCCCAACAAGAGAGCCAGGCCTCAAGACCCCAAGGTCCAAGGCTGTGTCACCTGCTGCCAGCAACCAGCCCAGTGTGATAGCCTAGCATGCTGTACGGCCAGCCTGGACCCAGGCAGTTCCTGCCCTCATCTCATCCTGGCCAGGTAAGGAACAGCCAAGAGGTAAATCTTTAGTGTGCTGGCCCAAGCCCTACCAGCCTGAGAAGGCAGATTTGTATCTGGCTCAGAGAGAGGGCCTCACTCTCAGTAGGAGGGGTAAGGGCCCCTGCTTAGGTGGGCTGCCAAGGCCCACAAGGCACCCTTACCCTCAGAACCCCCAAGGCCAGGGATGGAGGGAGCCACTTTCCTGAGAAGTGGCCAGGAGGCACCATCCCAGCCCCTTCCTACCTCTCTGGTTGCGACAGGTGGGTGCCCTGACCCAGATCAGCCCTGGTCTACCCTCTGCGAGGCTGTTTATGAGGCTCCCAGTGGGGATCTAGGGCACAGCAGGTCTATGTGTGACAGCTAGTGTTTTCCCTGCAAACACTGTCTTTGCCAAAGTGTCTCATTTCCCGGGTGCATCGGGGCTGCCACGTAGCCAGGCCTGGCTGCCAACTGCTGCAAGACCCTGGAGGGGCGACGTGGGCCTCAGAGGCCAGTAGACCTCTAGAAGGAGTGCTCTTCCTGAACGTGTCCCTGCATCACCCCAGCAGGCCAGCCATATCCAAGAAGGATGGGTACTAGGGGAAGGGGATGGCTGCAGTGACCACTCAGGCTTGGTGTCTCCAAGCACCCTCTTGGAGCTTCTCCTTTCCAGGAGGGACAGACCGCCCCCTGAGCCCCAATCCCTATTACTGTCTGAGGTTTGGTCCTGGTCACACACTGAGTCCTGCGCCATTAGTGACTAAACTCTGACACTGGTCTACACCGAAAATCATGGAAGTGTAGATGACCCAGTCCCTACAGCATCACATCCCCTTCACAGTGGACTAGACCCATCACCCCAACTCCATGACAACTCCAGAGTCCACCTGGGCGTTACAGGACCCAAACAACTGTATGTGTGTGAAGCAGTTTTCATATACATAAATGTCTATGAGAGAAGGTTGTGTGGTTGGTTGCATGTGCATGGTTCTCTATATAGACGGGAATTTGTGTGTGATAACTGGTAGCAGAGGAAAATGTGTTCGTGCGTGGGTGTGATCATGACATAGTATGCTGGTACCTTGGTGGATGGTGTTACATGACAATTTACACAACCCAACCTGAGTGCGGATGGGAAGGGTCTTACACATGTGTGTATGCACCATCTGGTGTGTATATGGGTGATAGGTGTGTATCACAGGTACATGTGAGATGGCATGTGCACATGTATATGTGTGTGTGCATACATGTGTGCACAGGAGGTAATCCAGCTATAGGTAAGACACCTCTATACCTTGCATGACTCACCTGCGACACAGGTGAAAGGGGCCTTCTGTGGCTCTGAGTAACTCCATACCAGCTCAAACACCAGGCCCAGTCCTGTGATGGGTTCTCAGTAGTACCTATGAAGCCAAGAGGGACTACAGACACCTGAAACCCTCACCTGGGTGCCCCTGAGCCCACCTGGACCAGCTTGCCTCCAGCCAGTGCTCCTGGCTCCAGCTTTAGAAGCAGGAAGGAATGGGCAGGGCCTGCTCCAAGCTCCCTAACATCCCATTCTTGGCCTCATTTGATCCAACAATGCCTAAAACCCGGGTCCTCTCGACCCTCGGCAGAGCTAAGGCAAACAGCAGACTCAATGGACAGAAGTGTAAATACTGAGCACCTTGGGACATGGAGTCTGAAGGAGCATGCATTCAAGTTCAGCCTGGGCAACTTAGCAACGTAGCAAGACCCTGTCTCAAAATAAAAAAACCACTGAGATGCAGCTCAGTTCAATCCCCAGGACAAAAGGAAAAAAAGTACAAATATTGACTAAATTCACTCACGGTGTTTGCTCTTGACATGAATACTTCCTCAACACTTCAAGCATAAGGGACTGCTGGGTGACATCCTGGTGACACAAAGGAAGGATTCTCATGAGCCCTTCCCCAGTGTCCGGCAGCCTCCCTGGCGCAAAGGCCAACACTGTTTGCTGAGCACCCACTGTGTGCCTGGTGTCCCTCCAGCCACTCCACCCGCCTCCCCCAGGAGGAGAGCTGGTCTGCTCCACCACATGTATGTGGGGCCTGGAACATGCCAGGTGCTTAATACGTGCTTGCTGGGTGAATAAATGACTGAACGGGCGACTGAAATGCGCTTGTTACGCCGACGACAGAATTTCAGCTTCCCTCAGCTGGACAGTCTGAGGGACGCTGTATCCAGCTTCTGTTGTTCTGACAAATCACCACAAACATTGTGACTGAAACACACAGTCATCGCCTTATAGTTCAGAAGTCCCAAGTGGGTCTGCCGTGGCTGACACTGAGGCAGTTTTGGACAGGGCCACACTTCTTGCTGGAACTGATCCTGGCCGCCTCCAGCCTCTAGAAGCTGCTCCCCTTGCTTGGCTCCTGCCTCTCCAAAGCTATCAACACTGGGCTGAGAGCTTCACAATTTGCCACCTCTCTGTCCCTCTCTGCCACTTGCAAGGAAGTGGCCCAGATGGGCACTGGGTACCCCTGGATAATCTCGAATACTCTGCCCACTCAGGAACAGCTGAGTTGGAACCTTAATTCCATCTGCCAGCTTCATCTCCCCTTTGTCACACAACTTAACAGCTTTGCTTTTCCTGTCTTTAAGATGCGGGCCTTTTGGGGGGACTGTTACTATCTACTTCCCAGACTTAGCCTTAGCCTGCAATTTTGGGCAAAGGCCACTAGGGGCAAAAGCGAGTTCATCTTATCTTCAGTCAGTCAAGCAATCCACAGGCAGGCCTACTGGAAAACTCCTACCCAGCCAGACATTCCCTCTCTCTAATACACATATTTTCCCCAGTAAAAAAATGGAGCTTCATGAAAACCGTAACATGTGTGCTTCTGCAGCTATGCTCAGCCTATGCTCAGCCTGCCATTTTGGGGCCTTATCTTTTTGAGTGAAGGGTAAATATCCTGGACCACATATACAGAATATTGTTAATGCTCTCTACAGATGTCCTAAAGTTCTCTTTTTAAATTTTTTTCATTATAACATTTTAAAAATCAAGGGCAAAAAAGAAAAAAAGCAGGCTATAGGTTGGAAGTCTGTGTTATGGTTCAAATTCAAACTGTCTCTCAAAAGCCTCATTTATCCCAAAGTGGGGCTTTTGGAAGGTGACTGGACTGCACTAAAGCCATCAGTGGGCTGGTCCGTTTGCAAATTCCTAGCTGAACGTGCCATCAGCACGTGTGGCCTGGCTGGACGAAGCAGGTCACTGGGGTGTGCCTATGCAGGGTCTAGCACCCTTCCTGGCCCCTCCCTGTGCTCTCTGCTTCCCAGCTGCCGTGGGTTGGGCAGCTCTTGCCATTCCACCGTACTAGTTCTGCCTTGGACCCAACAACCACGGACTGAACTCACTGGAAACCATGAGCCAAGTAAACGTCCTTCAATTTTCAAGTGTCAGGTATTTAAAACATGTAGTTATATCATGTGATATAAAACCTTCACCAGGAAGAGGCTCAGCACTTTTAAAACACATTCACACATGACCTGTGAGCTGGTGAATGTAGGCAGCTGGGGCAAGGAGCAAAGACAATATGGAACAGTGGCTGGAGCCTCAGCCCTTGCCCCTGCCCAGCCCCCAAGGCCCTGGCACAGCCCTTTCTGTTTTACGGTTTCTGTTTTCCCATCTTCCAGATGGGGAATTGGTCACAATGACATCCTCTAAGATGAGGTCTGGGGCTAGGCTACAGCCTGGGTGGCCTCCATATCCACTGCTCTATGAGGTCACAGTGCCCACATTCCACCTGACCCCAGCAGATTCCACATGTCACTTTCCAGGAGACACGTGGAGGTGGTAGCAGCAGCCACTTCTCCCCCTTGAGTTCCAGAGATCTCCACAAATCATTCCTCCACTCTAGAGAAAGAAATCAATGCCACGGTCCCCAAGGAACCTGGGGGACCCAAGCGCTCAACCTGAAGATGTCTACCATGCCAGGGCCCGGAGGTGAGGACAGCAACCCCTCCCTTTGCCCAACCCTTGACAGAGGCAGCCCCCGTCCCTCTCCTTGCGAGGGAGTGTGTCAACCGCACTGCAAGTGCAGCAGCCAAGGTCAGACATCTGGCAGGGTCTTCCCACAGTCTCTAGCCAGGAGGTGGTAGGACAGCCATCTACCAGCACGTTTCTTGAGCACCTACCATGTGCCGGGCAGCAGTCAGCATCCCGGGGGGACAGTGTAACACCAGCTTCACGGCTCCCTTCTCTCTTAGAGCTCAGTCTAGTGAGCGTGGTGGGCCCTAAACAAGGAACCAAACATTTCTGCCCCGTGTCTGTCAGAGGGCCTTTTGTTGCAGATGACAAAAATTTCAACCCAAAATGCTACTTACTTCTGGACCCCAGAAAAATGTGTACCCGACTAAACAAACCACAGTAATCTCAGGATTGAGGAGGTTGAGGCAGGAGGATCACAAGTTCAAGGACTTCCTGGGCAGCTTAGTAATACCTTGTGTCAAAAAAAAAAAAACTAAAGAGATTGTGCTTGCCTTGCCCTCACAGAGACTGGGTATGTGTGGTGGAGCACGACACCTATGGAATATAAAGGAATAAATAGAAAATGAAACGTGTACCACTGGGCCTGGCCAAAAAAAAAAAAAAAGTTAAAAAATGTTTGTCTCATCCACCAAGAGCCCTCCAAGGGGAGAAGTTTCAGTCTAAGGGGTTTGTTTCCTGAGATCCAGGTCCCTGCTGTCATGGGTCGTTCCCCGTCGTCTCCTTTCACAGTCACTAGATAGCTGCCATGGTTCCAGGTGTCGCCCGGAAACCTGGCTGTCTAGACTGGGCACCGCTGCTTGTAGGTCTCATGACAAAACCATTTCCCCAGTCTCACACCCTCAGAGCTGCCACACCTCACCCGCCTTACCTCACCAGATGACCCCGTCCTTGGACCAACACCCCAGAGAGATGGTCACGCCACAACAGGCTTGGGCCAATCAGGACTGCCTAAAATCATGTGGGGCAGCAGACAAGGGAATACTCCAGGCTTCTTCCAACACGGGGAGGGGATGGCTTTTGGGTGACAATTACCCATGATGGCCACAGTAGGCAGAGTCCTTTCCTCCAAAGAGGCCTGGATTTGGAGTCAGCCAGCCTCGGTCTGTCTGGTGTGGTACAGCCTGGTGGTCCTGGGAAATCATTCTGCCTCTGGGTTCCTCAGTTTCTGGGCGGTGGTGACATCACACCTTATAAATTGTAAACTGCAAGATCATGACCCTTATCATTCCTAGGGGCAATCAGCGAGGCCGGACCAGCTGTAGGATAACTGAGGAGACCTCGGAACAAAGGAGTAAGCCAGGAGAGAACCACGGGCTGGGAGGGCAGGTGATGGCAGAGCTCAAAAAGGTCTAACAGGCAGCCAGAGGTCCCCAGCAACAGGTGGAGACAGACGGACAGACAGGGCTCTTGGACCGAGCCCTCAGTGTTCCCCCAACTCTCCACAAGGCCACGTCCCCAAGGCTGGTAGCGACCTGACAGCCCCGTGCTTTCTGCAGATAATGCCTGCCCGTTGCCTGTTGGCACTGACACCTCGATCCTCAGCCTGACTCAGACCGTGCTGGGCTATCTGTGTACGTATGCGCTGAATGACCTGCCTGGCCCTCCCCGTGGGCTGGGGAGCCGCTCCAACTCAGGCTGAGCGGCCTGGGCAGGTGAGGCCTATTGGCTGTGGGTGCGGAGGAAGGTCGCCCCTCCATGGGGTCCTCCCACCAGGGCCTCTCTGAAGGAGGAGTTAGCTGCCAGCCTCCCTCTGCTCAGGTTTCACTCCCCTTCCATCCTCCTTTCTAATTCCACTGCAGCAGTCACCACCATTCATTCACCCATGGTCCGTCACGAGTGTCCACTTGCCCAGGGGACACTCACCGTCCATCCTCTCCTCCGTCCGCTCACCCATCTTCCTACTCACCCATCTTCCGAGCCAGGGAGCCATTCTCTTCTCCACCCACAGCCACCCATGGGTCCTCTCACTCTCCCATTCTGAACCCCTGCTTTTCAGCCAGCCCCACCCCCACACTTGTGCCCACCCTCCAAGCCCATGGTGGACACCGGAGATGAGCCCAACTGGGATTCTGCCCTGGCCAGCTTCCAGCTTCTGGGGCAGCATCGCCACGTCCTGGCTTCCTGTGCTCCAGAGTCACTGCTGGGATCTCCTAAGTACACTGCTCAGCAAGCAGGCAGTGGGGAGCTTCTACGGGACCTATACTCCACCCGCCTCCACGGGCCAGGCAGATGTGTCCAGCCCCAGGTGTCCCCAGCCCCAGGACAGTCAGTGAGTCCTTGCAGTGAGGAAAGAGGACGTGATGACAAAGCCCTCGTGTCTCCCCGCAGCCTGGTTCACCTGCTTGGCCTGCTTCCTGAGAACTCAGGCCCAGCAAGTCCTGTTCAACACATGCAGGTGAGCATGAGCAGGACTGGAATGGCAGCTGGTGGCCACGAGGCCCCTTCATGGGTTTGGGCCTCCTCCCGGTAGCCAACCAGATAAGCAGGGTGGGCTTCTTCTACCCCACCCTCCACCCAAATCCACTGTGGTTCCCACTGCTCCAATTCCTCAGCATGCGCCTCCTGGGATCCAGTGTCCCCTGCCCCTCCTTTCTAAGCTGCCCTCATTGGCCTCCTGCCATGGACCCGGGGGCCAGCAGGCTGGGGCTCCCACTTCCTGGCACTGTTCCTACTCCCACCCCACATCTTTGCCCGCTGCACTTCCTGCCTGGAGTGTCACCCCATTTTCTCCTTCACCTGCTCAGCCCACGCAAATTCCTGTGTAACTGCAGAGCTGCTGCACTTACCATTTAAAGTTTAAATGTTGACGTTCCCTTATGCACACTCTGGTACAAAGGTGGACACATGGCCAGTGTCAGGCTGGAAGCGCCAGGTGTGCTGACCTTGGAAGTCCTAGGAGGCGGGGTTACTGGAGCTGAGCCCTGGAGGGCACCTGCAGGACAGGGAGAAGGGAGGGGCTGTGGCTTGCAGGTGGAGCAAGGGGGTGAGGGAGGAAGGGGGAAAGGGGGAGGGAGGAGGGAAGCACCTGCCGCCCCTCTTGCCTCTGGCATCTCTGGCTTCCAGGTGCAAGCTGCTCTTCCAGAAACTCGTGGAGAAGACAGGTGTGCTGGCCCTGTGCGCCTTCGGTGCGTCCAGGGCCTGTCCTGGGTGGGGGCATCCCCTGGGCTCTGGCCCACGTTAGGGAGCAAAGAGCAAAAAGCTCCTGCACTGATTGAGACCTGGGAAAACGCTGCCCTTGTACGAGACTCAGTGTCCCCATCTATCTAACGAGTATCACTGCGAAGATTTAGTGAAATGACGACCAAGAAAAAATGCTTCAGAGTCAAGAAAACTGCACAGCTCTCCCCAACCAGGGTATCGTTATTATCGTGCCCTCTTTCTGGATCTCCAGGGTTTCTTTCCAGCCACCACTACTCCCTTGCTTTCCCAAGGGAAGGCACCTGCCCTCCGTGTATTCAAGTGCCCAGAGCTTGGCGTCGGGGGCAACAGGAAGGGAAGGAGGGAGATTCAGGTGACAAAGGAAAACAAACAGTAAGGACAAGAGAACAATCCCGCTCAACCCAACAAACAGGGTTTTCTAAAGTACAGCTCTACGGAGGCAGAATTCGTAGACATGAAGTTCCTTAACTCAGCGGTGTAGAGTGTGTTCAACAGGTTGGACACCCATCACTACTACCAGAGTTGAGAATGCTTTCTCCAATCCCCAAGGGGTCCCCACCACTGGGAGTCATTTCCCCAGTCCTCTTGCCCAACACGAATCCTTTTCTGTCTACACAGACTTGCCTATTCTGGACACTTCGTATACATTACAAAAGCACAGGGCCATCCTTGCTTCTTTCACTGAACATCATTTCTAGATTTGGGCATGTTTATGGTTGCTCACAGTTTCAGCAGGCTCCAGTCCATTCGCGGGCGGCTGGCAGTGGTGGATGCACACGGCAGAGGCCTAGCAGGAGAGAAGCTGCTCGGGGCTTGGCAGGACAAGGAGCAGAGAGTGAGAGGCAGGGTAGAGTTAGCCTGTGCATCCCCAGGCCGTGTCGTAGTCAATACCTCTTCCCCATCGAGCCCCGTGATCCACCCCTTCCAAACCAGGTTTACCTCTTAATCGCAAAGGAAACCAATGGGTCAACTTCCAGGACTGAATCACCTTCCCAATATAAAGATTTGGGGGACATTCTGGGTCGAAACCATAACGATACCATGTGTCAGGCTGAGGAAGCTCTCGTTCATTCTTGGTTAAGTATCTTACCAAGAGCATATAGGTTTTAAAGGCCTTTAGATAGTGGCTTAAATGGTAAGATTTCAGCCAGCCTGGGGATTAAAAAAATGTGACCCACCCAGAAGAGGCCACTCTTCCTTATTCTCTTGGCCATTTATCCCTAATAATATAGGAATGGGAGGGCTGGAGGAATGGCATAGTGGTTAAAGTGCTTGCCTAGCAAGTGCAATGCCCTGGGTTCAATTCCTCAGCACCACATAAGGCAGGTATGGTGGCACATGACTGTAATCCCAGCATTTAGGAGGCTGAGTCAGGAGGATTGCTGTGTGTTCAAGGCTAGCCTGGGCTACATAGTAAGTTCCTGACCAGTCTGGATTCAGAGCAAGACCTTGTCAGAAAGAAAGAAATACAAAGTCTGGGATGGGAGAATGGAAGATAATATATAGCTTGTGACATACATCATTACTTAAGTGTGAAGTGGACATTACTGTTATTCTCATTTCATAGAGGAGGAAGCTGAGGAATAGAGAGGTTAGGTAATACTAGAAAAATAGGCAAAAGACAGCAAAATGCTAGTCCTGGCGTGTGGCCAGGCTGCCATCTGAACTCAGGCGCCCAGGCTCTTAGTCCTCCTTGGGTCATGTCTCATTCTTGGTCTCTTGGCCCCACAGGATTCTGGATTCTTTCTATACACTTACCATCAAAACTGGAAGTCTGGCAGGTGAGCATGTGCCCTCAAGCCCCACAGCAGCTGGTCCCAGCCCCACAATACCTCCACCATAGCTCCTCCACCTTCTCAAACTCATCAGCCCACATCCAAATCCCTGCCTTTGGCACACCATGCACCCATCCAGGCCACACCTGTCCTGCCCAAGGTGACTTTGAAGGAGCAGATGCAACAGGCCTTCTAACCAGTGTGGCCCTCTGTCTCCTGCTCCCAGGGATGATCCATCTTTCATTTCTCAAGGTCCCCACCTAAAGTGAGGTAGTAAGAACAACACACACATTTCTCTCTTTACTCAAAAGTAGTTTGCTCTTAGATTATCCTGCTTGAAGAAGTCTAAGAAGGCCTAAAAAGAATAGGGACTTGAGTTTCTCTCTCTCTCTCTCTGGCTCGAGTCCCTTATATGATTTAAAGTCCAGATAAAACATTTCTTCTTCCAGAGATAGTCTCCTTTTTCTCTTTCACCTCACATTTTAATTATAAATGCAATTTTCTGTGACCGTAATTGATTTCCCAACTCTATTAGCAGCAACTTGAAGGAAGGAGAAAGGGCTGATTACTACAATGTCCAGCTCAGTGCCATCCAATGGGCTGCCATTGTCAACGCCGAATGACCATCTGGGTGGCCAGATGGGTGTGTGAACAGAAAGAGAATTGATGGGAGGATAAATGACTGGACGGAGGGATGGGTGAATGGGTACATGGAGGGAGGTCAGAAGTATTGGAAGTGGGGCTGGGGGAAACCAGGAGGATAGGTGGATATATAAATGGGACAATGATGAGTGAGACAATGAGTTGATGGGAGGGCTGATGGAGGAGGTGGGTGAGTGGCTGGCTGCCTGGATGGGTGAATAGATGGGCAGACAAGAGAATGGATGTATGGGGCAGGGTGCATGGACGGGATGGTAGATGATGGGGAAGGTCATGGGTAGCAATGGGGATAGGTGGGTTAAAAAGAGTAAGTCAGAGTTTGCACTGATGCTAATCAGTTGGATGGATAGAAACGTATACAAGAAGGTAAATGAGTAAGTGGGCTTATGGTTGTGAGAGAAACAGATGGATGAAACTGCTGGCTCCAGATCTGGCCTCCTGAAGGAGATTCTTGCTTTACTCAATCCTCCACCAGGATGACAGCATAAGTGGTCCACTGCAGAGCTTGAGGTAAGAGCAATCTTCTGACTGGTTCTATTACCTAAAAACCACAGCTATAACACTGGGATGTATTGGCTAAGAATGTGTGCTCTGCACCCAAACCAACCTCAATTTAAATCCTAGCCACAAATCCTACCTGTCTGGCTTTACGCAACTTGTTTCATCTCTCTGAACCTTTGACTCCTCATTTGTGAGATAAAGCACAGCACCGACCTTACTCTAATTAATTATGAGCATGTTGAAAGAATGAGGAATCTTGCTTAGTTCCTGGCCCACAGTCCATGAGCCATAAATGGTAGCTGAGAAGTTTCAACCAAATCACGGGGTGGTGGCAGCATCCTTAGTCACAAACCAAACTTTCAGGAATATTAGGAAGGAATGAACAGGACTGAAAGATATTCCAAGCAGAATGAGTGGATCTAGGAATGGGTTCAAGACAGTGGAAGAATATGAAGATAAGTTCTTTGAAAGCTAAGTAAAGGGAGAATGAGATTAACGACAGCAGCGTCACAAAGCAGTCAGTTCTCATTTTCACTCCTTCCTGACAAGGTTATACCAGGAGAAGGTGCGGCACCACACTGGGGAGATCCAAGACCTCCGAGGCAGCATGAACCAACTCATTGCCAGACTCCAGGAGATGGAAGCCATGTCAGACGAGGTGAGACGCTAGGGAGGAAAGAAGGGAAAATGAACACCTAACCTCTCTGTTTAATGCTGTTTCCTATATCCCAAGTTGTCTTCTTTCTTAGCTTCATTCCTCACTTTGGTGAAGCCCATCCTTCAACAACTTCCTAGAAAAGATTAAAATGAGAGGTGTAATTTTTTTTAGAACTTGCTTGTTTAAAACCATCTTTACCCTTACACTTGGCTGACAGTATGGCTGGGTATAAAATTCTAGAAAGGAACGTTTCTAAGAATCTTGAACAAAGTCTATCATCATATTCTAATTTATACCGTTGCTTTTGAGAATTTGAATGTCAATCTTAAATACTGATCCTTTATGTCTAATTCTAAGACTGTAAGATTATTTTTTACTCCAGTGTTCTATATAAAGCCCACTTAGGGGTTGGATGAGCTCAGTGAATCTGTGGGTTGATGTTTAACAGATTTTTAAAAAATTCTTACCCTGTATATCAGAATATTGCTTATCCCCATCACATCTTTTCTTTCTTAGATTCTGATCACATCTATCCTAGACTTTTACAATGTGCTTCATATGATTCCCGTATTATTTCCTGGTTCATTTACTGTTTTCATTCTTTGTCTCTAAGTTTTTTTTAAACTTCCAGCTCACTGATAAATCTGTATTCTGTCTGTGAAATCTCTTAATAGTTTCAGATACTGCATTCTTTATTTTAGAATACACATTTGATTCTATTATTTTAATTCTATGATGAATTTTCTGTTTCCCCTATACTGTCTTCTCTTTTTATTTTATTTAACACATTAGCTGTGGTTATTTTTAAAAAATATTATATCTGCTAACTCTAACGTCTGGATTACCTATGGTCTTCTATTTTCTATTTTTTCTCTTGAGTACCATCCATATGTTTTGCCTCTTGAAGTCTAATGATTTTTTAGTAGGGTTTTTTTTTTTTTGGAACATTGCATACAAAACAACTCTATATGCTTCAAATAATTACAATCTCTACCAAGAGAATTTCCCTTTCTTTGTAAGGAAAATGAGGTAACTAATCACTTTTTTCTAGACAGGCATTGAGCTGGTTCACACAAATCCAGATCACAGATTTTACAAAATTTATTCAAATGTTTTCAGTTTACTTAGTGTGGACTCCAGCCCATACGGCTTCAAAAATTTACAAAGAAATAAAGATTGGCCCTATGTGTGATGGCTCTTAAGTTTCTTTGTCTTCTACCTCTACAAGAATGCAAAGTCTCTGGCCCCAATGGTGCCTTCTTTGCTGGGAGCAAACTTGCATTCTCAGTTTTGAATTGTACCCAAGATTAGCGCTAAGTTTTCTCTAGTCACCAAAGTGCCCAGCGTGGGCTTGGACTTGCGATCTTCCTGCCTCAGACACCCAGAGTACCGTGATCCCAGGCCTGCGTCACCACGCCCAGCTCTAGTCTCGCATATAAGTTATTATATGGACGCCCACTCCCTAGCTCATCTGCTACTTTTCTTGTCTCCCAGTTATCCTCTTTGCCTCTCTGTTCTACAAGTTAAGAAAATGGTCTCGGCCTCGTCTACCCAAACTTCTAGTGTGTTTATTTGTGCTATAATTTCCTCAATTCCCCAAAATTTGATGTGTTCTCCAGGCTTTCCTTTCTGGAGAATTCTATTTTAGTTTTGTGGATGTGATCATTTGTGACTTTCTTGAAATTATTAAGCATCACTTTCTTTTTTGCAAAACCTACCTTCCTCTAACTTGCAGGGCAAATTAAGAACAGGGTTCCAACTCTTACTCTCCCTCTTGGTCTCTTGACTGGAGACCTTTCTGCAGCACACAATGTGCACTGACTGCCTCACCAAGCCCCTGCTGCCTCCTCAGTGCTTCTCCTTGCTCCTGGAAGTCTGGTCTTTCTAAAACCCCTTTAGTGTGGTTGCAGCAGAGGGCAAGAAAGAAAGTAAAATGAGAAGGTATGTTGAGTTCCTCACCTTCACCTACAAGTTGAGTTCGTAAGGAGTTGCAAAGGGTGTTCCATTGTGTAAAACTCAGCAAATTTCTCTAAAACTCTTTATTGCCTCTTATTGTCCCAAAATCCTAGATTCCCAATGCCCTTCTTCTAATCCTCTGTCAGGGACAGTTGCCATAGGTCCAGAGAGGAGAGTCAGTCCCTTGTCATAGAATGAGGCCAGCATGAGGCTGTGCAGATGTACCCCTCTATAAGAGGAAGAAGGCAGAAGTGGGCAACGGGAGGCTTGGGGTGGAGGAGGAGCCACTGACTGAGAGAGACAGCAAGAACCAATAAGCACTGGCTCTAGAGTCAAGCTCTTGGGCTGAAGTCTCAGTCCACCACCTATATAAACTATGTGATTCTGGCCACTTCACTTAGCTTCTTATGGCTCAATGACCTCATCTTGCAAATGGCTTATTGTAAAGGATTAGACACGGTAAGTCATGTAATCCTTAGAATAGCATCTACCGTATGCTAAGTGCTCCCTAAATGTTTGCTGCCTTTGAACAAAAGTAGAACCCAGAAGCATATGCTAATCAATAGGCAATCATTAAGTACCGACTGTGTGTCAGGTCCTAATGCTTGGGATTCTGGAATCAAGGATAAACTAGATTCTAGCACCCTTCCCTACAGGAATTCCCAGGCCTACGAATCCCAGAGAAGCCCACCCCCTAACCTTGGGGTGGAGTGCGGGTGGGGACCATCAGAGAAATTTCTCAGCGTAGGTAACCCGGTTTTGAGAAATGATGAGAATTTGCCCAGCCAACAAGATGAGAGTTAGAAACTTTGGAGCTGTACAACCTTAGGCAGGTCACACTTCTTTAAGCCTCAAATTCTACATAAACAAAATAGGCAACGTAAAGACATCAGACCCACTGTCTGGGGACACCTGGGCATGGCCTAGATGCCACAGCTGCCTAACAAACTGTCCCAGACTCAGTGGTGGGAAACAACCATTGTACAGCTGTGGTCCCCACTGTCTACCTCATGACATCCAATCACAGTGGACTTGAATACTCACTGTGGAAGGGGCATGGGGAGGAGCCACAAGGCCTGCCAGTAAGGAGAGGAAGGTGGCTGATCGGCCCCATTGCCTTCTGAGGACCCACACGTGGGGCTGCAATCTGTACAAACACACCAGACACAGCTCATGTTCTCTACCTTCTTAGCAAAAAATGACTCAGAAGATAATGAAGATGATCCAAGGTGACTACATTGAAAAGCCAGACTTTGCCCTCAAGTCCATTGGTAAGCGGCCTCCTCGCCCCCATCTACCCACCTCCGGCGTCCCCAGCGATGGACAGCTGGCTGGGCGGCTCGCCCCTGCTGCTTGCTCCTCAGCAGCCTCTGCTGCCAGCTGCTTTTCTTGCTAGTTTCATTTCCTCTCACAGGGTCTGGGCCGGGCCAAAGGCAGGAGTCTGTGTCCCCCCATGTTGCCCTCCCCTACCCTTCCCACCACAGTCACCCCCTCACCGCCACCCTCACCTGGGGCTAGGTCACCAGGACAGTACTATCCCGCCTCCAGAGTCAGGAGACTGGCCAGAAACAAACCAGCACTAGCCACATGGCTGGCAGGAGTCGGGGTTTGGGAGGCCATAAAGCAAGTGGCTGAACAGAGGGAACCCAGGCAGAGGGAGGCCTCAGCTGCGCATGAGCGGCGGGGTGCCTCGCGTCCAGGCCAAGGGGACAAATGCGGAAGATGCCCCTGAGCAGAGAGCAGCAAGAGGGGCCACCGGGGAAGGCGATGAGTGGACAATCAAAAGGACAGGGGACAGAGGCCACACCAGCTACCCTGGGCTCAGCGACATGTGAGCTCAGAAGGCAGCAGCCCCGGTCCTGAGCGACCCTGGCCTGGCCCGGGCTGGTGACTCCCTCTGGGTGCGCAGACTGCACGGGTCTAGGAATGCAGGGGGTGTGCACAGCGGGCCGCACTCCTCACACACAGCAGGCATGTTTTGGCACACTGACTCATTCCCATGCTGACCCTGCAAAGCTGATATGGTGAGCCGCCCCACTTGCCCAGAGGGAACAAGAAGTCTCACCAGGGCAGGGACTCCGGGACTACCCAGTCAGTGTGGCTCCCCTCCCGTGCAGGGGCCAGCATCGACTTTGAGCACACATCAGCCACGTACAACCGCAACAAGGCTCACTCCTTCTGGAAGCGGATCTGGCACTGGAACTACGCACAGCCCCCGGATGTGATCCTGGAGGCAGGGGAAAGGGGACAGGGGAGGAGTGTGGTTAGGATGTGGGGACGGGGACAGGAGCTGGCAGCAGAGGCAGGCCAAGTGCAGGTGCGAAAGGTGGAGGAGTGGGGTAGGACCAGGCTGGGGGATGGGGAGACAAGTACAGGATGCAAAAACTGAACAGGGGTCGGCAGGGTCTGGGTACAAGCAAGGACAGGGACTTCATGCTTTGCTAGGTTCCACCTAGCCCTAGAACCTAAAGACCTGGGAACCCTCAGGGCCGCTCTGTGGATGGGGGGCCCCATACACCCAGTGCCTAAGCCCCTTCCTTTCTCTGGGCCTCAGGAATGGGCTTGTCCAGGTCTCAGAGCAAGTGCCTCTTGGTTTAGCAAATACCAGCTGACCCTCTCATTCTAGTGGTCAGCTCTGAGTGGCTCAGTGCTAAAGAACCTCAGAAGTGCCACCCCTGGGGGTCTGGAGAGGGCAAAGGCAGCCAGGGGTGAGTAGGGAGCCCACTGGGCACATGGAGCCACAGGGTACAGGAGGACAGGGCCAGCCTGGGTGAAGCGCTGGCTGTCGTTAGGGAGGCACAACAGTGAGAACCAAGGCTGATCCAGCTCCCTGCAGCTCCCTGCAGCTCCCTGCGCCACTAGGCTGCTTCACCGCCACTGGGAACTTCCACAGGCTGTTCGCCCGTTAGCCTCCCCGGTCCCAGTCCCTCCAGGGCACCCTCCCTGTCCTGACATCAACTGTTCCCCAGCAGGCCCACCCACGCTGTGCCTCTAAGCAGCTCAGAACCTGCGGAGTAGTCAGCTTGGCTGTGTGATTTCAGCCAAACTTCTTTCCCTCGATGAACCTGTATTCCCCCTTTATGAGGCCAGAGATAGTGGCTAATGGCAAGCTCCAGGGTCAAATGGCCTGGGGTGACTTCCAGGTCTGCATGGTCCCGGCCAGTTAATTCCCTGCTCTGTTCCTCAGTTTTCCTAACTGTAAATGGGGGGGATAATGGTGCTTGAGAAGGTGACCATGAAGGGGATGAATGAGTGAGTGGGCAGATGGATGGGTGGTGGGTGAGGACTGAGGGCTGGAGGCTGGGAGCTTACAAGACGGTGGCTCCAGCCCAGCTCTGTGGACTGGCAGGGCTGAGGGAAAAGGAACTCTTACCACCAGCACAATCCCCACTGTACCTGCCTCTTCCAGCCCGATGTGACGCCTGGCAACTGCTGGGCCTTTGCAGGTGACCGCGGCCAGGTGACCATCCGCCTGGCCCATAAGGTCTACCTGTCCAACCTCACACTGCAGCACATCCCCAAGACCATCTCCCTGTCAGGCAGCCTGGACACTGCTCCCAAGGACTTCGTCATCTACGTGAGCCACCCACAGGGAACACGAGGGTGGGAGTGGCCAGGGTGGGCTCAGACCCCGGCCTCTGAGAGCAAACAGAAGTAGATGCTCCCCCCCTACCTCCCCCCCGCCCCCGAGCTAGGCTTTCAGAGCCGAGAGACTTCCAGGACCTCTGAGCCCCCATTTTGCTGGGAAGGTCCACAGAACTGTCAAGACCATGGCAGTACCTGAGGCCAGGGAAATGTCCCAATCCTACCCACCCACAGTGCACTTAGAAGTGGAGTCGCAGGCTGACTCCCAGTCTTGTGCTCTCTCCTACCTGTTACACTGGGGTATAACCGAACTCAGCCCAAAGAGGTGAGGCGCTCCCCCTCCTGCAGTGTACGCAAACCTCGGTGGGGAGAGGGGAGACTCCTCTGGAAGCACGCCGGTCTCTGAGTCTGACGCCATCTCCTTGGTCTGGTGCACAGGGCATGGAGAGCTCGTTCGGGGAGGAGGTATTCCTGGGGGCATTCCAATTCCAGCCAGAAAACACCATTCAGATGTTCCAGCTGCAGGTACCTGAGAGCCTGCTGGGCTTCCTGGGTCCTGCTCAGGTCCCGCCCTGGGAGGTGCCCAGTCGTTACTGACCCACTTGCCAGACAAGGAAGTGAGGCCCAGAGAGGAGCACCTGGGGCCCCGGGGGCTCTGTCCCCCTTGCAGCGTCCTCCTTTCCCCCCAGGGGTCCTCCGCCTGCATTTCCTCCCGGCCCAGTAGATGTCCAACCCATCAGGTGGGGGTACTGGTGCCAAAGTTCTCCACGCTTGGAGCCCCTGATCAGCACCTGATCTGATGACAGCTAGGCAAACTGAGGCCTAGAGGGGCGGGAGTTGGGGACAGAAGCCGGAATGGAGGCTGCCAGACGGGAGTGGAAGCTTGGCAAGGAGAGAGTCCAGACTCAGGAGGCAGGCCCGAATCTCAGCAGGGATAAAAGAAATTCTGTCATCTTGGGCCTTTCCCTGCACCCTGGGCCTCAGATCCCCCCTGTAGTTCACTGGGAGACTGAAGCCAAGCGGTCAGATCACAAGGCCACATCTCGCCCCTTTGCGCACCATGCAGGAGGCATTGAACACAGCTCTGCCCTCTCCAGGGATGCGGCTGCTCTGAGCCTTCCAGCCCCACCTCTTTCATGCCCGTAGCAATCCAAGAGCAGCGATTATCACTTTTATCTTACAGAAAGGGGAAACTGAGTCCTGGAGAGGAACCATGCCTTCCTAAAGTTCCACAGCACGTACACTTCCAGGGCCCCGCGGGCTGGGTTATTTTCCCAGCCATGTACATCTGTCCTTCCTTAGGGCCTTCTATCCTGGCTCCTAAGTACGGACTTGCTGTGTGGCCTGAGGGTAGACCATTTCCCTCTCTGAGCCTGCCAAGTGGGAGAGTCCTCTCCTTTTCCCAATGCCTCTTTGCTAGGCCGGGGGGAGACCTGGGAGTGAGCTGCCCATTTCTGATCCTCTCCTCCAGAACCAGCCGTCTCGGGCCTTTGGTGCCGTCAAGCTGAAGGTCTTCAGCAACTGGGGGAACCTGCACTTCACCTGCCTGTACCGAGTGCGTGTGCATGGCTCCGTGGGCCCGCCCAGCCTACAAACCCCACCCTGAGAGACAATAAAGTTTATCATTTCGCCTCAGTGCACACTGCAGTGTCTTTGGGCCCTGGAGCAGGCCAGTGGCCTTGCAATGGCTGACATTGGGGCCACAGTGACTGATTTCCGGGAATGTGCTGGGTGCCTGGGGACTTTCACAACAACCCAAGGGGCCCCATTTCCCAGATGGGGACCTGAAGCCTCCAGAGGGCACGACAGAAAATGAGAGTACTGGGGCCCAAACCCACGCTGTCTGACTCCTGTACAGGAAGGGGCCTCTCTGGTTTCAAATAGAGCTCTGCCCCTAACAAGCGTGCAACCTTCCACAAGACCCCACCCTCTGGGGACTTCAGTCTCCCCATCTGCTCAAGGGGGTCAGGATGATGGATGTTATGTCAGATGAGGCAGCAGATGAGAGCTCCCACCCCTGCCTGCTTTGGAGCGCTCCAAAATCCTGCGGACGATGTGCTGTGTGATGCTAGGCAAGACGCGCATCCTCTCTGGCCCTCAGTCTTTCCAGCACAAGTTCCCGCTGGCACTCCCACGTGTGCTAGCCTTTACTTGACAGCGCAAAGAAGGGCAGACGTGCTGCTGCCAGTCCTCTCCCAGCACACAGCATGGCACGCAGAACCAGTCCTCTGAGAGGGCAAGGCTGCCCAAGCAGGGCCCCAGAGGGGACAGGCTGGCCTGGCCAGAGTGGGAACAGGGGCAGGGGGGGAGTCACTGCTAAGGGCCCTGCTGGGCATTAGAAGTGCATGTCACAGATATGCTCCTCTCCAGGGAAAGTGCCCTGGACAGGACTGTCAGGCACCTGCCAGGCCTCTGGCAGCCCGGGGCGCCCTGCAGTGCCTAGCCCTGGGGCCTACCATCTGAAGGTCTCCACAGTGGCAGGGGCTTCAGGTGTTCACTGCACACTCCTTCCACTCCCTGGCCCCTCCCAGCAGTCAGTAGGCCTAGAAATACATCGACCTGACGCTGACAGGTTTTTGTTTTTTGTTGTTATTTTTCTTTGTGAGACGGTCTCACTCTGTAGCCCGGGCCGGTCCTAAACTCACTGGAATAGCCCAGGCTGGCCTTCAAATCACGACAATCTTCCTGCCTCAGCCTCCCAAGTACTGGGATTACAGGCATGTGCCACCATGCCCAGCTTTATATTGTGCTGGGGAACTGAACTCAGGACCTTGGACTTGCCTGTTAGGTAGGTATCTAATTGACTTGTTCTATTATGCCAAAGCCCACAACCTGGTACCATTATTGAACAGCCCACCTGTTCCCCCTCACTTGAAAAAAAGAGTTGATGTGGCTTCTGGCCCCTCCGTTTATTCCATCGGGCCCTGCCTCGTCCTGTACCACCCCATGCTGTCAGTTGCTCTAGCTGGCCACCAGCTACATACAGGCTCCTGTATCCAACACCACCTTGGACAGGCTCAAACACTTTCTTTTCCAGGCAAACCTGAGAATTAGCTTGTTGGATTTTATTTTTAAAATGTTAATGGTTGCCCTGGCTTTATGGCTTCTTTTATGAAGGGTCCTGTGGCCACGTTGGTGCTTTTCTTCCTGGAACTAGACTTTTTTCTCCATTTCTCCAAGTTTTGGATATCCTTCTGTAAAGCGTCATTACTTGCTTCATAAGAATTTTGTACTTGTTTCTGCCAGATTTAATTTTAAATGTTTTAGTAGCGTTAGGCCTACTCTAAATGGGATCTTTACCTTTGGTGACATTTTCTGTGGAGGGAATTCCTGCTGTTTGACTCTTGATTGTGGCACTCACCCCTCCCGGGCCTCCACAAGTCAGTCCTCTGTTCTAGATAGATACTCCCAAAAATGCTACAGCGTCACCTCCTCTCCTCGCTGTGGGTAAAGGGAGAGAGAACAGGCACAGGGATATAGTGATCGATGGTGCGACCAGGGACAACCCAGACCTGCGGGGCCACAGGTGTCTGCTGCCACTCTCCCTGTGCCTCACACAGTCACAGCAAGAGCCGGGGGTTCAGATGCATGAACTCCCTGAGGCCACAGGTGGAGCTTGGGACAGTGGCTCTGGGGCTCCACCCTGCAGAGAGTGCTAAGCCCCCACCCTAGGATGACGCAGGGAGACACAGCCACAGAGCCCCACAGGCATTCTGAGCCAGAGCCTTTGTTATTCACATGAGGAGCACCAGAAGCTCCAACTCTCCTAGGACCACCAGGCTCTGGTACTCTTGGGCCCTTGCCCTGCCCTCCACAGCCTCTGGCTGCAGTACTCAGAGCCCTAGAATGTCATCTTGCACAGACACAAGCTACAGTCCCACCACAGAGCTGTTGGGTCAGGGACCTGCTTAACCAAGGAGGGTTTGTCCCCAGCCAACAGGAGGACAAAGGCAACCCCTCCCACCCAGCCCGTCTGGGTCCACAGGTACAGGCTGGCCACCTGCCCACACTCAGCTCCACTGGTGTGGATCAGAGGAGCAGGATACCAGTCAGGGGGAGTCAGCTCTCCCAGGCAACCAAGTCAGAACCGGAGGTACAGAGTGCCAACCCACCCCCAGGAACCCCAGACTGGCGCCTCCGCTAAGCCCAACTCAACCCTGAGATTTAGCTAATCCCACTAATCTCTAGTGCCAGGTCTGCTAGGCCAGGCAGGGAGAGACAGCCTCTAATTTTCAGAGACTCAAGTGCCCCAGGATAGACTGCCGGCCACGGTCTCAGCTACAGACACAATCCTGTCCCACCCTTGCCTTGTGTCACCTGAGGGAGTTGCCTTCTGAGCCTCAGCTTCCTCATCTCCCCCAGGAAATTCTGACCCTCCCTCCCTCTCCGCTGGAGGTGGGCTGAGGCCCCAAGCCCTAGCAGGAAAGGCCCTCATTGGCCAGGGCAGTGACTGGCCTGCCTCCCACACGCAGGAGGAAGGCCCATGCTGTTTCTCTACATCCATGCAGAGCTGAGCCCCACATACCCAGCCAGCAGGCAGTCCCGCGGCAGCTGTTGTCAGGACCTCTGTCCCCTTTCCACACCATGAGATGACAGCCCTGGAGAGAGGCATTCTCAGGCTGCTGGCCACCCATCTGTCAAGGTCACAGCCAGACAGCCTAGCTCAAAGACATCCACGTACCCCTCTTCTTAGCAAGGGGCCCCAGGTTTGTGAGAAGCTCCAAGTGATATAAGCCATAGGGTTACCAAACTCCTGCCACCATCCTGGATCTGTGGGAATATGAAGCCACTCCTGCCCCTGACAGCCCAGGCTCCAGGCGTGCTCCAACCAGGGTCAGGCCAGCAGGCAAGTCTCCTGTCCCCTAGGGACAGGGGGTCTGGGTAGGAGGAGTAGGAAGGGATAGCCTTGGCCTGCCCAGGCTCAGACTAGCAGAGCTCCCCATGGACCTCTCCCTCAAAGCCTGCCAGTCTTTCATGCCACCAGTCAGCACTACGGTCACCTGCTGACACCCCTCTAGGACAGGAGGAAAGTCCTTGGATGTCCTTTCCACCCAGCACAGATAAGCCGGTGCAAACCTGGAAGCCTGGAGCCTGTAAGCCGGGAGCTTTGCAAGGGACACATTACCGAATGTCACCCATATCAAGTACCTTTTACCACGTGCTCATCCTCCCATGGCCGTGCTGCTTAGTGCTGGTCACTGCTGGTCAGAGGTCAGGAAAGGCCAGCTGGCAGGGGTGAGGTCCGTGGCTGTGGACGACAGGAAGACAAGGCAGGAGGTGCTGAAGACCCCGTGACACAGTTCAGTGAGATCTCTTCTATGATCTCCATGAGAATTCGGGGGAATCACAGCGGCTATGCCTGGCACCCTGACTCCAGGCTGCCCTCCTGGCACAGCTGGGCCAGAGAAAGCAGCAGCCTTCAAGAAAGGTCTTTTTGTGACAGTCCAACTGTTCAGAGACTAAATTCTCCATCTCAGGAGGTATGCAAGCCCATGTGGTGGGGTCACTCGAGAGCCCAAGTTTCTGTGGATTTTCTACTTGTTCATCACCCCTGGGGGGTCCTTAATCCTGGGCTAAGAGTGCCACCCACCAGGAAGTAGCATTTCTTATTTTAATCTTCAGAACCATCAAGAGAGGCTGCCTTGCTTTCTAGATGGAGCCTAGAGAGGTTTAGTCACCAGCCCAGGGTTTACCCAGTGCAGGGAGGCGGAGCCAGCTGGGCATCCAGGGAGTATCATGGAACAGATATGCCAGTTCAGGGGCCAGCCTGGCCTGAAGTCAGCCTGCCCTATCTCCAAGCTGCAGGGTGGCCTTAGACAAGTCATTTCCCATCTCCAAGTCTCTACTTTCCTCTGAGTAATGGGAAAAGACTGCGCAGTTCCCTCGGTTTCCAGTAAGACACAGTATACGGGACCCAGGGACAAAACTCAGGGAATTGTGCTGGGCGCTTCCCTTCCAACCACCACACGCCTGCACACTGGCACATCCTGCTACCCCCACCTCCTGCATCTTCCTCAACCTTTGCCCCCCTGTTCCTTGAGTACTCTGGTGGCCTCCCACATCACAGTTTTGTGGGGATGGTGTGGGGTGCTAAGTCTGAATCCAGGCTTAAGCTACAATGTATCACCAGCCTTTTCATTAATGATTTTGAGGCAGGGTCTCACTAAATTGCTAAAGTGCCTTGGCTAGAATTTGCAGTCCTCCTGCCTCAGCTTCCCAGAGTGCTGAGATTTCAGGCAGAGTCACCTGGCCCAGCTCTGTGTTCGACTTTGCCCCATCTGCAGCCCTCCCTCCAGACCTCCCCAGCCAGCCGGCTCCTCCTGGTCCTGTGGACCACTGCTCAGATGTCACCTCAGACGGCCCTTCCCCACCACTCACCATGGTCCCACCCAGGATCATGAATCAAACAGCACCTGATGCTACACTGGGTATTATTTGATTATTTTTACAATTCTCTCATTGGGTGAACTGGAGAAGATCCTGGAGGGCAGGCAACATGGTGGACCCTGCTCCCTGCTATGTCCCCAGAACCTGTCACCAGGTATCTCATAACAGAAGCCAGATGGGAACAGCACACAGACTGGCTTAGTGGACAGCCCCCAGCAGGGAAGAGATTGGGTCCATACTGTCAGAATCAAGGAAAACGCGGGGGCAATTCACTTGCCACAGGGTGCTACACAGTGTGAGGCAAGGCCAGATGTGACCTGGCCTCTTCCAAACCCTCCATCAGGGCCCTCATGGAGGCTGGCCGGTCACAGCACACCAGCAGCACCCCCTGGACAGGAATGCAGTGGCTCACGCCCAGGGCCCGGGTGAGAAGTACAGGGTTCAGAAAAGCCCCTCCCAGAGTCTCAGTTTTCCCACTGACAGGAAGGGCACACCACTTCCTCCTCTCTGCCTCCCAGGGGGAATGAGTCACATGAGAGGCCTCGGGCAGGCAGAGGGCTGCCATGTCTCACTGGAAACACAGAGGCACTGTAAGCCAAGCCCCATCTGAGAGCCCGAGCTCTTGTAGGCAGGCACACTGCATCATAGGGTGGCAGCGCCCTAAGGGTAGCTAGCAGTCTTCAACTGGTGTCCACTAGCAGCGGCCCACGACACTGGGCAGAGGAATCTGTGGCACCAGGTCACCTAGAAGGATCCAGCACTGGCACAGAGCAGGCCACTGCCCATCCAGCTCTCGACACCATAGCTGGAAAGTCCCTACTTAACACTATCTGGCCCCTTGGTCCCCAGAACCTCCATCACCTGGGCCTGCAGATCTCTGCTGTGTACACATTTCGCCTGTCAGCATGTAGAAAGGCTCAGTGCCACCCACACCTGTGCCTCCTCTAGATGGGTAGGGAGAGGTCACAGTGGGCGTGAGACCCCCAGCTCTACTGATACAGAAATGCCACCATGTTGGTCCTGCTCAGAGCCCACCATGTCCAAGCAGGCCGTGGCACCCATTTCCACCCAAATGCTTTAGGAATGCCATGGGCAAGCTGGAAAGCCAGGAAAGGACAGAAAGGAGGGACACTGGGTGACGATCTCACGTGGGGTCTTGAAGAAAGATTAAAAAATTTATATACATGTAAGTATATAAATGGCCACCCTAAATTACACAATGAGATAGAAAAAAAATCAAGCAGCATCAACATTATGACAGAGCAGGAGCCCTGGGACAGCAGCTCTGGACAAAGTCAGGCCCGGAGGCTGATGGGGTAGTGGAAAGGCCTCCTGGGCAGCTTGTGCAAGACCACGTGGGCTTTACCCCAGGGATGCAGGGGCGGGCCAACACATGCAAACATATGCAACATATGTAAACACTAACTGATACAAAGACAAAAATCATATGATCATCTCAACAAATGCAGAGAAACCTTTTGACAAAATTCAACATCCATTTATGATTTTTAAGAAAATTGAAACCACTGGATGTGGTGGCCCTTACCTGTAATCCTAGCATTCTGGAAGGCTGAGGCAGGAGATTGCAAGTTTGAGCCCAACCCTGGGCAACTTAGTAATTCAGCAAGACCCTGTCTCAAAATAAAAAAATAAGTAAATAAATAAATAAATTTTTAAAAAGGACAGGCTGTAACTCAGTACAAAGGCCCTGGGTCCAATCCCAAGAACCACACACACACAAAAAAAGCAAATAACAAATATCACTTATTTTTGAAGAATTCTCAGCACCAAACATACACCTTGTTTCACCAGAAAGATTTAAAGAAAACTGAATGTTAATACTTCTAACTCAACAAATTATTAATGTGAGAACTTAAAAGGGACATCACTATAGATCCCAAAGACATTAGGACCACCTGGCCTCTTTGCACCTAGGCCTGTGGAATCAGAATGACCACGCCCCTCTCTGAGTGTATGTGCATTCCAGGTGGAGGGAGATGCCCGGCCCAGAGAGTCAGCGGCCCTAAGTCAGTCAGCTCTCCTCTGAGTCTCAGTCTCCTAGTCCACAAGATGGAGCAGTCATTTTACCTGGCAGGGGCCATTCTAAAAACTCAACAGCACTGCAGTGAACAGGCTGTAGAGACACAGCCACAGTGCAGCTGGCACACAGCTGGCACCACCGCTGCACAGCGGGGCCCTGTGGCCACACCCACCTTCACAGGTCCTGCTCTCTCTGTGTATTAATTCTCCTCCCAGGTCTATTTTCTTTTTCTTTTTCTTTGTACTAAAGATTTAGCCTAGGGCCTTTGCACTGAGCTACATTCTAGTCCCTTTTCTCTTTTTTCTTTTGAGACAGGGTCTCACAAAGTTGCCCAGTTGCCGAGGCTGGGCTCACCCTTGCAATTCTCCTGCTTCAGTCTCCCCAAGTGCTGGAATGCCAGGCTCACACCACTGCTCCCAGCTTGTTCTCCCTATCCTGATGTTACTCTTTCCAGAAAGGGCACGGCTTCCCTGGCCCAGGAGAAGAGCTAGTGACGCCTTCTCCGGCTGGCCTCAGGACCACCCTTAGCCTCACACTGAGCTCTGCTCCCAGTTGTCTGTGCCCTTCAGTCACACCCTGCCACTCTCCGCTAAGCCCTCACTCCTCCCACCTGCTTAATAGTAATAATAGCTCACAGTTATTGATCACCACCAAAGAAACAAGATAAAAGAACAAGCTGTTTAAAAAGAAACAAACAAAATTAAAAACCAGGAAGCTAGAGGAATAGCACTGTGGTTAGGGCACTTACCTAGCAAGGATGAAGCCTTAATTTGGTTGCTCAGCACCATATAAGCCAAGGGTGATGGTACACAGCTGTAATCCCAGGAGGCTGAGACAGGAGGATTACTCTAAGTTCAAGGCCAGCATGGGCTACATGGTAAATTCAGGACCAGATTGGACTATAGAGCGAGACCTTGCTTCAGAACGAAGGAAGGAAGGAAAAAAAGGAAGGAAGGGAGGGAAGGAAACCAGGCTCCTTGTGGACAAATTTCTTCCTGAGTTCAAAATCCACCCCTACCCCTAAACAGCTCTGTGGTCCTAGGACAACAGACTTTTCTTCTCTAGGCCCTAAACATTTTATCTAGTCCTTTGGGATTGCGTACGCACCTACACCTGAGAACTGTTACGCAGACTGAAGTCAAGTCTTGAGAACCTTTAGTCTTTGCAACCATGCCTGGCACATACGAAGTGCTCAGTCATCCTGCTTTTTGTAGAGACAGGGAGGAGGGCTGGTGTCCACCTGTGTGACAGGGATTGTCAGGGTCAACAAGGCCTTCAAACTCAGAGCCACAGACTCACTCAGGCTGGGACAAGTCCAGGATGAAAGAGGTCACCCAAATCATGAGGCTGGGTATTACCCAGGGCACCACTCTGTCCTCACCCTGGTGGCATGAGATTCATAGGTCCGACCTGTCTCCAAACAGCTGCTCTTGCATGAAAATGCAAGTTTAAGAAGCTCAAGTAAAACTCTGTGTGTGCACACACATGTGCGTGTGCGTACATGCAGGCATACACCTGCCTCTGGGTCCGTGTACCCCACCTCACTGCACCCACCCTGAGGGCTGGACGGAGGGCAGCTTCAGGCACAGAGTACCCATGCTCCTTGTCCACAGACCCCACCTGGCCATGGGAGAAGAGGCTCAGAAAGCTGCCAATGTCCTGGCTAATGATGCCCAGTGGGAGTTGGAGCAGGTGGGGTACAGTGAGCCATGAGCTTCGCCTACCCCACACAGTTACCACCCAGCCAGCTCCGGGTGGAGCAAGCCTCTGATCCCAGCACCCTGGGAGTCCGCTGAGGCAGGAAGCTCACAAATTTGAGCCCGGCCTGTGCAGTTTAGTGACTTAGTAAGCCCGTTTCACAACCAAAAATAAAAAATTAGCTGAAAGTATAGCTCAGTGTGATGTCTTTGGGCTCAATTTCAGTACCGCAAAAAAAAGGTTGGGGGGTGCCCGCAGGACACGCCATCCCTTTGCTGAAGGTAGGAGGTTGAGCACCCACTGCTGGGGCAAGCCGCAGGGAAGCTCAGGTGTCAGGAGTGGGAACCAGGCACAGCCAGCCTGGCTCCTGCCTGACAGAAACACCTTGCCGATGGGGGTGGCTTACATCACTGCTTTGTGGGACATCGGCTGAAAGTGTTTTTTGGAAGAACAACAGGGTTGTGAGAAGAGGTGTCAATAAAAATGCTAAAATCTCCAGAAACCAGAAATAACTCCAGCAGCCACATTCCCCTCTGATTCACCACCCAGCTGCTGTCTCGAGTTGACCTGTGTCCCCAAAAATATGTACAGAAGTCCTAACCCCTAGTGCCTCAGAATGTGACCCGTTCTGGGACTAGTCACCAGAAACATCACCAAGATGAGGTCCTGCTGGAATAGGGTGGGCCTTGAGCCCATGTTACCACAGAGGCAGAGACTGGGGTGGCTCCTCCACACGCCAAGAAATGCCCAGCACAGATTCTCAGCCAACAACAGAGAAATCTCCAATATTAAGACCCCCACACTCACACCCAACGCTTGTAAAACTAGGACATGTGGGTGAGGGCAGAAAGGATTCTTTCAGATGGCTTCAAGGCGGCCACCCCTGCTGACATCCTGACCTCACACTTTCAGCCTCCACAGCTGTGGAGCAACTGATTTCTGCTGTTCAAGGCTTCTCCAAAGAAACAGGAAAGGGGCCAGCAGAGAAGGTCCCCACCCTGGACACGGCATGCAGAACCCCATGGGCTAGTGTGCTCTGCTGGAGGAAAGGGCAGGAGTGAGGGCTCCTCTCTGTGGAGGGCATGAAGGTGGCTTCCAAAGGCTTTATGTGCTGCCTGAGGGGGATGCAATGGGCACAGAGCCCCCAAACTCTACGCAGTGGATGCAGACCTCAAGGCAAGGACAAGGTGCGAGGCAGGATCAGGGAGGCCACCAGCGCTGCATAAAGGACACAAAGGACGGAGGCTCAGGGAAGTAGTCAAGTCGGAGTACAGGAGTCTGGAGGCTGAGGTCTCTGAAGCTAGGGAGTGGAAGAAGACCAAAGAGGTAGCCAGGGTGCTGGCTGGGGTGTCAGTAAAGAGCTGCCCCCTGGCAGAGTTCAAGTCCTTCTGGGTGCCGCGGGTCCTGCTGGTCCACAGCCTTGGACTTCATGAACTCAGGCTGCTTGATGGGCACCAGCTCATTGAAGAGCAGGCCCTGGTAGACCTGAGGTGAGATCTGTGGGAACAGAGTGGGCAGTGGCCGGGTACCCACGGGATCCGAGGACACCTAGCATCAGGAGCAGCTCACAGAAAGGACAGGCCCCAAGATCTACCCACGCAGAAGAATGAGCCCAGGCAGACAGTTCCTTGGATGTGTCCACCTCTCCTGCAGGCGCTCAGCGATCTACACTTGGGCAGAAGGCCTGCCACGCTGCAGACAGCAGCACCCCAGGGGCAGGGAGGGGACGCAAGCCTGCCCAGACAAGAGGTACGATGGAGCTCACGTCTTTTCAGGTCCCTGCTTGTCCTCTCTCCCCACAGAAACATCCTACCCACACGCTCCATCCTTTCCCATGTGCCTGGCACCATGACACCTTGTGTGTGGCCAAGAGGCCACAGTCATGGGGACTCGGGCAGTACACACATTAAGCAAACAAGCACCCTGCCAGGGACCAGCCTGAGAAGGGCCTTTTCTCGTAGACACAATGACATCTGTCCTTCAGGATAAGGCCTGTAAAAAACAACCAGACCAGCCTCCTACCACAACTTCCTGGGGCCCCAAACCCTCGTACAGGGTGAACACGCCCCTTAGGCCACATGGACACAGAGTGCCGTGGAGGGAGATGGGACCCCCTTCAGGAGCAGGCCCAGGCTACCTCACCTGCTGCTCCATACAGCCGTAATTCATATTGGCAGACAGGAATTTGAGGGTCTGTGACTGACCTCTGGACTAAGAGGCCACTCCCAAGACTGCTCACCTGCAGGAGTCACAGGGAGCATGAGAGCTGAGACCTGGGCCCCAGCCGACCTGAGCTCCCCACCAGCCTCACCTGCTTGCCTGTGGACTCCCACGGGCCCCATCTCTCCTCGACATCCTCCCGGGTGTACTCGTAGGCCCATGGGGATTCTTGGGCCATCCTCTGCAGCCGGGTCCAGGCCTCAGCCAAGGCATCCTCCTTCCCACTCAGGAGGGCCAGCAGAGCCACCTCCTCCCACCACTGGTATGCCAACACTTCTGCAAGAGCCCTGCTGAAAAAGGTCTTCCTTCAACACCAGCACCTCCCCTTCTGGGAAGGGTATGCCCCTCCTGGGCCAGATGCTCCCCAACTTTTTTCACCTATCCCCAAGGCGACACTCCCCAATGCCCATACTGATCAAGTTCAAACACGCCAGCAAAGCCCAGAGGTGGCTGGCCCGCAAGTCCACCATTCTTCCCCTCACGCTATGCTTTCCCGCACGAAGGCCTGATGCCTTGCTCTGGCCTTACCCAAACCTCCCAGGGGACATTTAAACATACGTCCCCAACACAAGAAAACCCTTGTTTTATAACTCACCCAAGAATGTCAAGGTATATGCCATGATGAAGCCACAAAAATTCGACAGATGCCTGGAAAAGTCCTACTTACATTTCAAAGCCCAACTCCAAAATCTCTCTATGGAAGCCTTTTTTTACTTGTACCACCCTATTCCTGCCAACACTATGGAACATAACCACAGCCATGAATCTGCATGTCTGTCTCCCCCAACTGGACTATGAGTTCCTGAGGCAGAACCTGCATCTGGGAGACAGCCCAGTATCTACAATTCTTGCTGTTATTGTTTGCTGTCGTTATGGTGGTTGTTGTGTTAGGTGTCGAGACCTGGACTTTGCACAGTAAGATCAGCACTCTACCCCTCGGCTATTCCCAGGCTGCTTGGTCCTGAACTCACTATGGAGCCCAGGCTGGCCCTGGACTCACAGCAATCCTTCTGTTTCAGCCTCCCAAGTGCTGGGATTACAGGCGTGCACCATCATGCCTGGCTCATGTGATGCTGGGATACTGAAATCGGGTACTTAGCACTTGACTTAGCCCTTGCTAGGAGAACACTTTAACCCCTGAGCCATTCCTCCAGCCCCTCAAAACATTTTTTAAGTGAACTAAAATTATGAATACTTGATCAGGAATAAGGATGGCATGGGTGGGCCTCAGTCAGCAGGCTGTTCCTTCCCATTAATCAGGGAAATAACACAAATCCCGAGCCTCAAACTCCTCAGGACCCAGGCGTTAGGCATGTGGCTGTCCCTCCCGCCAGGGGCTCCGGCCACGTGGAGGGGCCTCTGCAGGGACACCTGCAGCCTGGGCCAGGCCAGCGCCCTATCTGAGTGCTTGGGGCTTATATTTCCTCTTGCAAATGCTCAGTCTTCTAGCTGGGCTGGGCTGCCCTGGAGTTACAGGCTGTGCAGCTGTAGCCGCCACCTGTAGAGTTCAGTTGCCTGCAGGTCCCAAACCTCAGGCCTTCCAAGGGCCCTCCCACACCTGCCCAGGACCAAATTAACCCAAGGCCAGGGTGCCCGGGGAAAGGGGAGGCTCACAGTGGCCTACCTAGCCAGAGCCGACCAAGCAGGCTGTGGTTAACTCACTGCAGCTGCAGGCGGAAGGCCTTGAGCGTGGTGTCTGTGGAGTCGGCCTGCCCCTCCAGGCCCACCTCGGGGTCCTGCACATCATCTGTCAAGGCATCCTGGAGTTTCTTCCAGACATTCAGGCCAAACGTCCCTGTGATTTGACCAGACCCAGCTCAGAACAAAAACTGCCCTATGTCCACTTCTGAATCCTCTTTCCTTTCCCCTCCAACTCAAGGATCACCCAATGACCACTTTCCCCAGTGCACACATACACCCAAATATTCTTGGCCACGTTGGAGGCAGTGTGCTGAGTACTAAGCAAATGTCTGAGTGAGACAGACACCAGCCCTCGGACACACCTGGAGCTAGGCAGCTGGCCTCCCATCCACCCAGAGAGGAGAGGTCAAGGGCACCCATCAGGGACCCTTGATGGGCTTCACACAGCTCATTCGGAAGTGACTAGCCGGCCATCAGAGAAGACCTAGGGAAAGAGGGGACTGCAGTGAACAGCAGGTGGCAAAAAAAGAGAAAGAAGAATCCTGTTTGGTAACCAATTCTCCTGCTGGCAGAATTTTAAACACTAAGAAAAAACAACAGCTGTGTTACAAAGTCATTTTTTTTTCCATTTTTCTTTTTGAGACAGGTGATAATCTGCCTGCCTCAGCCCCCTGAGTGCTGGGATTACAGGCATGAGCCACCATGCCAGCTCTATGTGGTGCTGGGCAATCGAACTCAGGACCTTGTGCTTGTAAGGCAAGCACTTTAACCACTCTGCCATTCCTCTAGCCCCACAAAGTCATATGTTTTTTTTAAAAAATCATCAGAACGGCACAGAAGCAAGGAGAATCAGATGAGCTGAACTTCCAGGCAGGAGGGAATCTCTCTATGAGCTCGGAGCAGAAGCTGCTGCTTCTCTGCAGCTGATTCCCAAATCGGGGCACAGGATGTGGGAGAGGGAAGCCTGGCTTAGCCCAGGTGGGAAACCTTTTCTCTGCGAAGGGCCATTTGGATGTTTATGACATCAACTGAGGGCCACACAAAAAGTTAACAACTTAAGCACTCGGGAGCCTGAGACAGGAGGACTCATGTGTTCAAGGCCAGCTTGGGCTCCATAGTGAGTTCAGGACCAGCCTGGACTACAGAGCAAGACTCTGTCTCAAAAACAAAGAGTACCAACAACTTAAGAATTAGCCACTTACGTTACGATGAAAAATCTCCTAGATCTATCCCACCTATGTTACTATGAAAAATCCCCTAGATCTACTCAATTTCAAGTCCTGCCTGCAGTTGTCTTGGCCAACCAGACCAAATGATTTTGATGGCCTTATACAGCCTAGGCCAGATGTTCCCCACCACTAGCTTAGCCAGAAAAAAGCTTCTAGAGGGAAGGGAAATCGGCAGAACCTCTGACAGCCACTGTGGCCCTCACATTAGATGGAGTCGAGCAGAGTCTGAGCCATCGTCAATGCCCCACAGGACCTTTGCTAAGAGCGCAGGGGCTACGGTAGAGAGCTGAGCTTAAACATCAAGGGACAGAGCTTCCCAGAAGGAAGGACAGGTACAGCAGACATGATGGATGGTGTCTCCGTGTCACCCATAGATGCCTGGAGGCAGATGCACTGCACCCACCCAGAGCTGCATCCAGCTCCATTCCTGACCAGTTTAAGGTGATCAGCCTTCCACATAGAGGAAACAAAGGCTCTGCCATTTCTATAGTTCATTTATACCAAGTCCAAAAAAGTCTTGTTCTGTTTCATTTTGTTTACACGTATGTAACTGATACCAAAGAAGCAGCAGACATTAGAAACAGACTCATCATCCTATGATTCAGACCCTGGGGCTAACAGATTCAAAACTTTTTTTTTTTTTTTTGACACAGGGTCTCATTTTGTAATCTCAGCTGGCCTCAAACTCAAAGCAATTCTCCTGCCTCAGCCTCCCAAGTGCTGGGAATAGAGGCACGCACCACCACGTCCAGCTAATTTTTATGTGGTGCTAGGGAAATAAACCCAAAGCCTAGAACGAGGTAGGCAAGTGCTCTAACCACTGAGATGTGCTACCAGCCCAACATATAAATACTTTGAAACAACTATCATAAATGGTGTGAAACAAAACAAAAGTATGAAGAAACCGGGCAGAAAGGAGAGAATTTCAATAAAGTTGAAATCTACAGAATACCAAACGGGTATTTTAAAATTTTAAAAATACAATATCTACAATGAAAAATTAACTGGACAGATTTCATAGCCAGTGGTGCACAGAAGATAGTATTCATGAACTAGAAGGCAGGTCAGTGGGAAACGTCCTGTCTGGGGCTGGCATGGTGGGGCACCTGTGCCATCCCCACTACTATGGCAGGAGTGCACACTGGAGGCCAGCCTGGGCAGCATGGAGAGACCCTTCCTCAAAATTTAAAAAAAAAAAATAGAAAGGAGACAGTCAAAGAAAATATCCAGCCTGGAGTGCAGAGGTGAGAGAGGAAGGGAGAGCGCATGCCCCGCAGTGGGGACCCCACTATGACAGGGCAGGGTCGGACACAGCAGCCCTGCAGGGGCCGCGGGGACATTTGTCAAACTGATGAGAGACATCAATCCGTAATGTTTTTTTTTTAATCAGTGTACTCCAAGCAGGATAACCCCAAATAAAACCATAGTTAGGGTGATCATAATCCAGTGCTGAAAATCAAAAGCAACCAGAAAAGAAAAAAGGACAAAGAAGGGAAACTTTCTTACAGCTGAAAATTCAATGTTCAGTTAAAAAAAATCCTTAAAATTTTAAGACTAAGATATTTTCAGACAAACTCTTGAAGAACTTATTAGTGGTGGGTGGCACCGAAAGAAATAAAGGAAGCTCTTTAGGCTGAAGGAGAATGATTATAGATAGAATTCTAGGACTTCAAGAATGAAGAGCCGAGGTGGGAGATACGTAGGCAGATACGAGAGGAGGCAGGCAGAGTACAACAGCATCAGCACCGTGTGCTGTGGGGGTCCTAACATTTGTAAAATTAAAATACATGGTAACAGCATATGCAGGAGGGAGGGAAGCAGGATTCTAGTGTAGGACAGTGCTCTAGGTCAGTAGTGCATATTATGATCTATAATGTAAGAACAATACAAAAAAAAAAAACCCTACAAAACAGTCGAAAAGATAAAACAGAATTCTGGGGGCTCAGGATCTTGCTATGTTGCCTGGGATAGTCTTGAACTCCTGGGCCCAAGCAATCCTCCTGCCTCACCCTCCCAAATGGCTAGGACTACAGGTGAGCCCTATCTGGCCCAGAATGACTTTTTTAGGTATTTGATTGATCCAAAGAAGGAACAATAGAAGAATAAATAAAACATGGGATAAGCAGAAAAACAATAAGATGACAGACTTAAGCTATGCAGGCGTAGTGTACTTGCCCGGCACGCACAGGCCCTGGGCTCAGTTCTCAACACGGCAAGGAGAAAAAAAAAGATGAAAGACTTAAGTTGAACATAAAAGTAGTATTATTAATATTTAAACAAACATCTAATTAAAAGGCAAATACGATCAGACAGGATGAATAAATAACAAATACACCTTGTTTAAAGGAAGCACTTGAGGGTGCTGGAGAGTAGCTCTGCACTACAGCACGGGCATAGGCTTCATCTATGTGAAGCTCTGGGTTTAATCGTCAGAATTTCCAAAAAGTAAAATAAGCAAAACACAAGATGCACAATTAAATACAAGGATAGAAACAGGCTAAAACTTTCAAGTGAAAACCTAAAATCAAACATCCCCCTCCCTTCCACAGGCTAACACCATTTGTCCATGTGACCCAGGCACCTCCCACACTCTAGGGGGCTGGGGCCTGCTGGTCTGAGCATGGCCCCTAGGGTGCAGTGCTGGAGGCTTGGGGCCCAATACGGTGCCAGTCAGCTATCGGTGCCTAAGGAGGCGAGGCCTGGTCGAAGGGAATCCCATCACTGGCACGTGCCCTCAGAAGGGACGAATACTGGTTGTGTATGGGCGAGTGAGTCCTCGTGAGACAGGTACTTACAAAAAGAGCCAGACTGCCTGTCGCTGGCATCTGACTTCCTGTCTCACCATGTGGCCTCTCCCTCTCTTCATCTTCCCATGATGCCACCTGCCATGCTGTGATGCAATCGAAATAGCCCTCACTGGAGGCTGGAGAGTCAGAGCTTCTTCATCTGGGACTTTCAGCCTCTAACATAGTGACCTAAACGAATCTCTCTTATTAAGTATCCAGCTTCAGGTATTTCACTATAGCAATTAAAAACATAACTCTTCAAGGGCATACTCCCTAAGCCTCATCTCTAAAAGTTTCTATCACTTCCCAGTACCCCAGGCTGGGGTACTGGGCTAAGCCTCCAACACCAAGTTTTTGGGGGATACTTCAGATTGTAACTATAGCAAAAACTCATAAAGAAACCAGAAATTAAAGTTGGGCTGGGGGTATAACTCAGTGGTTAAAGTGCTTGAAACTTGGAGGAAGAGAAGGGACCACCAAGGCAGAGGAGCGGAGGCTCTGGACTGAGGGAGCGGCATGTGTAACGCCCCAAGGCTGGCAGGGGGGACAGAAGAAGAAGGCAGGAGAGGATAGAGAGAGACCACTGGAAGCGTCACGCAGAACACCAGCTGGACAAGATCTGCACACGGCTGCTCTGCAGTGACAGTGGCTTCATCAAGGGGTGGTAGCAGAAGAGGAAGAGGAGGAGGAAAAAGAAGGCGGCACCGTGAGGTGTCCACACACTCAGTACTAGTTCCTGCTTCCCACTCCTGCCCCTCCACCAGCTGTGCTCCTAGCCCCTCTCACCCAAAGACCTCAGGTGAGAGCAGCGTCAGGGAAGCCGGGCCTCAGGTCCACACTGCCTGAGAGGCTGAGGTCCAAATTCAGGGGAGGAGCCGGGATGGCACTGCCGGAACCCACTTAAGGAGGTCAGGCACCTCTGAGGAAACCAGCAAGCGGTCAATGATGCCATCTTCTGGCCAGGGCACTGTACTGCATCCAGACAAGAAGCAAGGGTGGGAGAGAAAGACAAAAGAAACGGAAATAGAGAGAAACACAGTCAGAAAAGAGAAAGAAAATATATTCTCCAACATATCCCTAAATTATGCACCTCCAATCCTTCCATCTCCGCCTCCAGGCTACCGTCACCTGAGCCTGAGCTACCAGAATGGCCTCCTCACTGGTGTCCCCACTAACACTTCTCCCACGTACTTGTAGGACATGTGAGTTCACATCATTCATCTGCACAAAACCATCCTAATACTTAATATTCCAAACAATGTTAAGGGAATATTCTGAGACACTTGGAGAATTATGAACTTAGACTAGGTGCTAAGGTGAGTTTTTTAAATTACATTATATTTAGGTGTGTGAAAGTTTTCAAGTGAAAAGTGTTAATGAACAAAAGCTTTCACACACAAAATATCAAAAAAAGTGTAATTTTTAAAAAATCACCTTACATCTAGTCCAAATTCATGAACACGGATGATAAAGAAACAAGGTCACACAAGGCAGGCAGAAGCAATGCAAAGGGCAAGAGCTACTGAACCTAAGGGGCCAGTGTAGACGGAGCAAGAAGAGGTGGGATCAGGAAGAAATCAAGGCCAGTTCACGGAGGGCCACCGGCCACGGTGAGGTGATACCATGTTATGAGGACCCAAGAAGACAGAGCTAAGAATGACACATATCACAAATAAGAGGTAGTACTACCAGCAAGTAGAGAGATAACCTCTGCAAACCAGATCCAAGCAAAGAAAGACCCACCCCACCGACCTCTTCGAAGCACTGGAGCCAGGACTCAATTCCCACCACATTTCAGAAGCCTCTCATCTACCTGAAGTTGGTCCCAGAACAGGACTGGGAGCAAGCAGAGCACTTCTGGGTCAAAAGATACAACCTAGGCTGCCCATGAGGCCTGAGACAAAGCCCCATCAAAGCCTCAAGGTGACCTAACAGTTTAAAGGAGGCCCTAAGTAACCTCAACCAACAATGAGACTCACCATAACACATCATAATCAAAACCTCAGAAATACAACATAAAGAGAGAATATTAAAAGCAGCAAAAAACAGACATTATTCTACCAAGGCAAACTCATTTGAATTGCCACAGATTTCTCAATGCAAACTTTAAAGGCCAGGACTTTCTGAAGCAAAATACCTTAAGCTTTAAAAGACAGCAAGTGTTAAACCAAGCTGTTGTATCCAGCAAAATTATCCCTGGAAATTGAAGGAAAAGTAAAAATTTTTCATGACCAAGAAATCTGCAACTGCTATCCCAGCACTACAGAAATACTTGAAGGAATCTTTGAGACAGACAAGCAGCACCAAAGAACACAGATGAAAGGAAACATCTAAAGAGAAAGTGTAACAAAAATATAGATTGGTATTTGAATCATCTGATTGGTATCCTACTAAAACAGTACAAGCTTTCTTATAAAATCTGTGAAACTTCCCCACATAATTATTAGTTTAATAATATATTAGTTTGCAAAATGTAATAATTATATTCAACATGGGGAACGGGTATAAGATATTTTAAAATATACATGCATGAATTTATAGATAGGTAGATAAAATGATAAGGCAAATCTGGCAAAATGTTAATCATTAGTGAAATGACAGTCAATAATTTATGAAAGTTTTAAAAATGCTGAAATAACTAAGTATGCCATTTTATCTATTGCTTATGTGTAATTTACTCTTATGATATAGACATAAGTTCATTTAATGTAGCAACTCACTTAAGGGGTCTTTGATGTAAGTTTATCCTAAGAAAACTGATTGATGCAATGATACACTGAATGTTTTTTGAAAGTATAAACATTTACCTTTCAGTACTCAGCTAAGGAGTTTGAAATTCAACTTCTCTTTTTCTTTCTCACATCTTCCAACTCTTCTAGCCTTATGAATTTCATTGTTCTTTTCTTATGTGGACTGGTGGGTGAGGCTATGTTAAAGAATATCAACAAAGATATACTAAGATACAAAAAAAAGAGAACTTTTGGCAGATCATCCCAATAAAGGCCTCTGCTGGACCCAGAGAAGACATGGCATCAAGATATGGCCAACGTGGCCCATTCCAGCTGTGGGAAGCTGAGCTAGAGTGGTGATTTGAGTGGAGATGTGAGTCAGATGCAGAAGATTAAATATGTTAAATATTGCATGGCTTCTCTGATTTGGGAAACCCAGAATACAGGCATTCTATAGAACCAAACAGTTGGGATAGTGGGAGTTAAGGGGGGACGAGGAGGGTGTGGGAGGATCAAAAATGGGGAGAGGAAGAGACTGTAATGTTGATGTGGTATGTATGTGCACAAAATACTCAAGTTCATCACAAACATTACGTACTGCAAATGTGTACATATACACACACAGACACACAGTCGAAAAAAAGAGAAAACAGATCAGAACCGTGTCCAAAGAAACATACTGCCAGGCACTGGCCACACGCCACGTACAGCACCCTCACTCAGGAACCTCTGAAGTAAGCGGGCTGGTGCTGATGCAACTCACACAGGTCACTCCTTTATCAGAAATGTTAACTATCTGCATACTCTGTGCCGGCTTCTGTGCTAAACTGTACAAGTAAACTGGTGGGAAAAAAAGAGGTCTGCTGTGCTCCTGCCCTTGGTAGCAATGCTGGAGTGATTAAGTAAAATTAAGACTCCAGAGCTCATGTTCAAACTACCACACTCCCTTGCAGCAGAGAACACACGGTGCTTCCCTGGACCTGGCATGATCCTCAGGACACAGCCCTGCCCACACAGATACCACTAATAACACAGAGGCCGACCCTCTCTGCAGGGGTGTCCACCTGTCAGACCCACCCGAGGTCCAGCCACTGTCCACCTCCTCCCACCCGGTGTCTGTGCCCAGCAGAGGTGCTCCTTACTTGGGTTTCTCTGTGTCTCTGGCTGGCAATACTGTCAGCACCATGGAGGACTTCTCAACAGCTGAAGAGACTACCAAGTTCAGTTGAGAAATGAACTTAACCTGATGACACCAGTCGGCGGGGAGAGCCTGGGGAAGACAGCAGCTATGGTAGGACAACCTCCCCAGGACAATCCCAACCCAGGCCCAGCCCCCGGCACAGGACCAGAGCTAGGAGCTAAAGGCCCTTCCCCTGGTGGCCCATGACCAGCCCAGGTCCAGGTACCAAAGGAATAAAGACATCCCTTGACTCCGAAAAGTGATCACAAAGCCCTCAAACCTAGAACACCTGGACTTGTTTTGTAAGTTAGAGAGCAGGCCAGGCTGGGCCCATGTTAGTGCCATTCTCTCGAGGGTGAGAAAGGATGGCTGTGAGGCTGCCCAGCCTCCATCCTCCACAGGGAGCCCCACCATATGGGGCCCATCCTCTGGGCCCACTGCCACTTTCTAGGTCTGCAGGTGTGTGGGCAGCGTGAGGACATGCACTCTGCTACAATTCTGCAACAGAAGGTTCACACACATGCGCTGGCCTTGGCTTCTCTAGATTAACTAACATCGAGTAGCCTGGTGGCCCTACACTGCATTTAAGTATCTATCCTGGACAAGACCAATTCAGATGAGTCTCCTGGGCGGCCCCAAGCCGCATGGCGCTAGTGTCACTAAGCAGGGAAGCTCCAAATGGTTTCCTTAGTCAATCCAAGATGCAGCCCAGGAGGGGTTTCAAGTGTAGACCCAGCCATCACTCGCAAGCTGGGATCATGTGCAAATGACTTCAATGAGCTGTAACAAAAGCTACTTCCTCCTGGCAGCAGGTAGGTTACAGAAAGCTTGGAAGACATGTAAGCAAGTTTGTTCACATCCTTGCCAAGCCAGGAGGTCCTCCGGGCTCTGCAGAGCTCAACTCTCTTCCTCACCCTGCCCACCTAAACACAGCAAGTCCAAAGAGAGCAGGAGCCATCCAAGGAAGGCCCACTGACCCAGTCTGAGAAAGCAGGAGACACCTGCCTGGGGTCACAGCCACAGGCTTTCTTCTTCCTGAGGAAAGAAAGGTGCTGCAGGCCCACCTCCACCTCACCCACACAATCTCCTGCCTGCAGAAGACAGCCCCCTTCTGCAGTCATCCTGCCACACAATTTCCCATGGGCCTCTCAGCCCAGTGGTCTCTGAGCTCTGAGGGGCTCCATTCCCAGAGGTCCAGAACAGGCAGAGGGAAAATAGCTTTAGGCCAGATGGCTCAGCATGCCCTCCTACCCAGATCCTAGACCCAACCCCAATTCCAAGCCTCTTACTCACCCCGTCTGGAAGTCCCTGGGAGAAGGTGGATATTAAACAAGCCATTGTCCACGTTGTGGAATGTAAAGATGATGATGTTGCCCTTAGTGTTCCCAAAACAGAACACACCTCTGTGGTAGTCAGTCCCGAGGAAAGGAAGCAGCAGAGGCTGAGGATCCTCCCCTGCCACAGCCTCATCCCCCTGGGAGCAAAGGCACTTCCCATCCCTCCCAGCTACACCCTGGGCCTCCACCTCACTGACAAGCACATGCCTGTGACCCAGATTCAGGAACCCTTGAACCAGAATTTCAATTTTGTTTCAACCAAAATAAATGAATCTCCCTAGTCCTCCAACTGCTATCAAGTCAATCCTCTCTAAGACTGTGACATTCCCAGAGTCCCCAGACACAGCAGAACAGCCTCTGCAGAGCTAGGGTGGCTGAGTAGGGGCAGAAAAGAGGAATAAGCAAATGCAATGCCATGGTTGGAGTGACCCCAAAGATGACCCCACAAGCGGCAGCAGAGAGGAGTATGCCAGGACTCAGAACCAGTGGGGAGAGGCGGGGAATCTTTCCAGGCCTGTGCCCAGGGAGGTTCCGTGGGGTGTCAGGTAACACGGCAGCTGCCAAGATCGGCACCCAGCTCCCTTGGGACTTACCAGTAGTTTATGACCAGGACACAGTTGTCCAGTTCCATAAAGGTAATGGTGCAGACACATTCGTAGTTACTGATATAAAAGAATTCTAGGGGACAGAGAAGAGAGGGTACCACCTAGAGCAGGCTAGCGAGGGGTATGGCAGTGGTGAGCAGCCTCGAGCGCCCCCCACAGCCTCTCTGCCCTTCACCCCTCTCCCCTCAAGTGCATCCATAAAACCACCGAGGCGGGATCCTGCTGCAAACTCTCCTCCAGCTCCCCACACAGCCAGGAAAAGATCCCCAGGAGCCGGCCACAGCCCGCAAGGGTCTGCGCAGCTACATCTGTGGACCTCGGTGATCCCATCTCTTCCTCCACACCAGGTGCTATCTTTGCCTCTGCCTGGACCTGCCAGGCACCAGCCATGCTGGAATTCTATCCCTGCAAACACACCAAGCTCACCCCACTCACCGTCCCTCTATCTAAAACACTCTGGGACTCCCAGACCAGCTCAGGGGCCCTCCTTAGAAAGGCCTTCCCCTCCTGAACCTGGGTCCTGCTGTCATTCTTCCACTCACTCTCCTTGTTGACTTCCCCAGTATCTTTTGTTTGCTCTGGGCATTAGAGTGCCTCTCCTTGGGAACATGGACTCTATGAACGTGGGGAGCATCTGAGTGGCGTCCTGTGGTAACCTCAGCATCCACCACAGCACTGGGGCTCTGCAGGTGTTGCTGAGTACCCACGGCTATGACAAGGAAGAGGGGGAGCCCATGCTGAGCCCTGGGCACTCCAGGAAGTTGGGAGACACTGTCTTCTCTGGCCTTAGCAAGTCCATTCACTCTGTGTCCCTGTAGGTGTTGGGTATAGACAGGAACAGGTCACCTCCTTTCCAGGTTCCAGGCCCAAACCCTCACCCCCACTGCAGGGAAGTCCACACAGTCCCAGGCCAAGAAAGCAGATGACACACAGGCACACTACGAGGAGCTCATCCAAGATGAGCGACATGTGCAAAGCTGGCTTTTTGCAGACTAGCCCCTTTCCTCATGTGGATCCTGCACTAAGCCCCAACTCATCTCTTGGAAACACTATTCCCAGCCTATTCAGAAGCCTGCAATGAGGCCCTTCCACCACACTGCTTCAAATCCAAACCCCTCTCAAAGTCTGGCCCCTCCCAAAAGATCCAGCCTCGGGTTCAGCCTCTGATGAGCAGTCCCTCACTGCTGGAGCTGTCTGCCACACCTGAAAGGCAGGTCTCTCACCCCTCCCTACTGCACTAGGCTAAGGGCTGTGGCTGGAGCCGCATCCACCCTGCCTCTGGCCTAGCCCAAGCGCTCCAAGCAGAGAGCAGCTGCTCGGCCAGGGTGCTGTGATGAAGAGTCCTCCCCAAGCTGAGGCTCTGAAGCCAAGCTCTCAGGGCTGAGGATGAAACGAGAGATCCTAGGACCACACTGGTCCTCAGGAGGCACGCACTGCAGCTGCAGCCCCACCTTCCCGGCCAGCTTAGTGCTCCTTCCAGGGCGCTCTCCTGCCCTCAGCCCACTGCTCCGCCCGGATCCTGATGGGGCTCAGTTGCCCTGTAGTCATCATCTCCGCTTCTGCCACTTCTGTCAAAACCAGTCTGAGAGGAACCAACAGGGTAGGTACAAGACCTGAGAGTTAAGACCGCCCCCAACAATTGTCACCGCAGTGAGATCTTGGTGGCTTCTCCCAGGACTTCAATGACGCCAAGGAGATGGTGTGGTTCGTGTGTGTGGCTCAGGCTTAGTTAAGGTAGAACAACTCTAAAAGTTATCCTTTTGTGAAGGTAACTGAATATTATTTGGCGGTTGTTTCCATCAAATTGAAAATTCTGGGCTGGAGAAATGGCACAGAGGTTAAAGCACTTGTCCAGCAAACACACAGCCCTGAGTTCAGTTCCCCAGCACCACATAAGCCCGGTGAGGTGGCGCACTCCTATAATACCAGCACTCGGGAGGCTGAGGCAGGAGGACTGAGTCCAAGGCCTTCCTGGGCTCCTTAGTGAGTTAGGGTCCAGCCTGGGCTACACAGCGAGACCCTGTCTCAAAAAAAAAAAAAAAAAAAAAATTGAAAATGGTCTCTGGGGCTGGGTGTGACTCAGCAGCTAAAGCACCTGCCTAGCAAGCACAAGGCCCTAGGTTCTATTCCCTAGCACTACATAAAATTAGCCACATGTGGTAGCACACGCCTGTAATTCCATTACTTGGAAGGCTGAGAAAGGAGGACTGTTCAAGGCCAGCGTAGACTACACAATGAGTTCAAGACCAGCCTGCACTACAGAGAGATCCTGTCTCAAAAAAAAAAAAAAAAAAAAGAAAATTAAAAAAGAAAAATGCTCTTTAACACTGTATGCTGAACAAATAAACAGGAGAAAATAAGAGACAAGTTTGACATTTTTGTCTCAGGACCTTCACACACTCTTGGGATCTGAATGTCTCAAAGACATAGAAAGACTAGAGAGGGTCCAGCCTTCACATCAAGAGAAGTGTTCATACCAAAATAATGGTTCTAAGATCTTTTACTGTTCACATTTATCAGCTACTCCTAATAAATGACTGAGCAAATTTTATTTACAAATGATCCTTTCACAACTTTCACTTAAACCGCCTTTCCTGTTCACTCGAGGCTCCCTGACGGCAGAGACAATGACTTCTAGCTCTCGGTCTTCCGTGGCCTGCTCTGAGTGATGTCCTCAGAGAACAGACACACCCACAGACCCATCCTGAGAGGCCACTATAGGTCACCACACCTGTACCACAGAAACCTGCTCCGAGTGCCTGGCCACCTGTCCCAGTGTGCATGTGCTCCAGCCCAGGGCAGGCTCCAAGAAGGCAGTGGTGGCCAGGGGCCAGCTGGCCAGTCACCGGCACGCTCCTTGTCCTTAGGGAGCCTGGTGGGAGGAACACAGAGAGGGGGCAGGCAGCGCTACAGCTCAGGAGGAGAGGTCAGCAAGCTTTGGCTTGGCATAATGAATACTTTATGCTGAAGATATCTGGGCAAACAGTATGCTCAGGAGGGACCCTCTGACCGTCCCCTGAAGCCGGCCACGTGAGAGATTCCCTGGGCAAATGGGGAAGAGAGGAGCATCCTCATCTCTGAGGAACAAGGACACCGAGAGTAATCTGGACAGACCGGCTTGCCAGCTTCCCCCAGCCTCCTGCACCTACTCTACCCACTGTCCTCACCACACATGACTGTCCACACTGCATCCAAGCTCCCTGGTTGAGACCCTTCCTTCCTGAGGAAGGGCCTGGTTGTGTTACAAAACTTAAATAAATGTGTGTCCTCTTCTCTGTGGTCTGCCTCCCCTTACAGAAGCCCCACAATAAACCTAGCCTGGGAAGAAGATAGCTTTCCCGCCCTCCAGTGCCAAGGCTGGCGGGCACAGAGGGTGGAGCGAGCAGCAGGCAGCCAAGGTCGAGAAACAGCGCGAGGCCCTGGGGCCCACCCAGAGGGCAGAGTGCCAGCACTTCAGACGCCTGCCCAGCGTGGCTGGCACCTGGAAGGACACTTTCCTCCCTGTGACCCCAGAAGAAACTCCCATCCAACACTGGAGATGTGATCAAAAAATACAGTGTCTCATGCTAGCATTAGCTCCCCTAAGAATATGGCATTTACGTCAAGCGTATTTACCCCTTCTCTTGTCACTTTCTGAAGCAGTTTGGAAAGTCCTCCTGCGGGAGTCGTCCATGGTGGCATCGCGACGGCCTCTGTTGTGAACGGTTCCACTCCAGAGAGGGGCCGGAAGCCACACGGCACGGGACCCGGTGACTGAGGTAGGTGAGGACTCACTGTCACACGTTCACGAGTCTGTCTTTTCTCTGCATGGCACTGGGCAGCAACCTTCACTGTATTGTTTTAACGTATCTCCTAAAAACACTTGCAAAAAAGGTGCTTCTAGAACGGCTTCCGAAAATGGCCAAGAGGAGAAGTGTGTTTGAATCAAGGGAGAGCACTTAAATGGGTGAGGAGCACTGTTAACTATGTCTTTTACTGTAACTTTCATTTCTGAGACAGGGTCTAGCTCTGTAGTCCAGGCTGGTCCCAAACTCAGGTTGTAGCCCAGGCTGGCCTAGAACACATGGCAATTCTCTTGTCTTAGCCTTCTAAGTGCTGGCATTACAGGTGTGTGCCACCATACCCAGCTTAAACGTAACTCTTTTTTTTTCAATTTAAGTATTTATCATACATTCCATCATGCCTCATGCAAAGTCACCTGTGACCCTGGGAATAAAATGCCAGCGCCACTCAGGACTGGCAGGAAGAGAAATGGCACATGAGGGAGAGACTGACAAGGCCAACCCACCACTTTCTGCCACGTGGCCTCTGTGAGTCTCAGTTACCTCATCTGTAAAATGGAAATAAATCACCACCCGTCCTCGTAAGCATCGATAGGGTTGCAAGGCCGAAAGGAATAGCAACAACTAAACAGAACCCAAGCCTGACGCCAGGCCCGACAGAGCAGTGCAGAGTATCCCGGTACTCAGGAAGGGACAGCCCGCCTAGGCCTTACTCAGTTCCCTAGGTGCAGGCCAGGCTCCTTACAAGGGGGTGATCCACACAGAGGTGGACGTGCAGGCAGTGCTGGCTCTGCCTCTTCTCCTCCAGGCCGTGGGGCACTCTCATCCCGCAGTCCTCACACTTAGGCTGCTCAGAAAGACAGGGAAGGACAGGAGGGTCTTTCAGCATTCACCTTTAGGAAGCCACGCCCAGTTTCCAGAATCCTCTCTCCCATGTCCCTCAGCTCCTTTCCAAGGGCAGCTTCCCAGGCAAGGCCACAGGGAGCGGCCAAGCAACAGCGCGTGCTGGGTCCTGAATAAGGGAAGCCTGTGTGACAAGAGCAAGGCCCCTCCCTGGCTCCATCTGCAGTACACATGCATCTGGCTACGTCTCCACACCTGGTACCTCATTCGAAGCTCTTTATTCACTTCACTTTAAGGATAATGAGTTAGGCACATGTAAGCACATGTATGCTGCCCAAGTTCACGTATCCAGTTAACAGGAGGGGAAGACTCATAACTAGGGCAGCTCGAGGCTCCACGGACCAAACTCATGAAAAGATGGTCAGGGCCAAAACAAGCTACCATATGAAGCTATTACAGGATACAGGAGAGGCTGGAGGAATGGCATAGAAATTAACGCCCTGGGTTCAGTTCCCCAGCACACATAAGCTGGGCAGGGTGGCAAACATCTGTAATCCCAGAACTTGGAGGCTAAGGCAGGATTGCCGTGAAGCCAAGGTTACCTGGGCTCCAAAGTGAGTTCAGGATCAGCCTGGACTGCAGAGCAAGACCCTGTCTCAAAAGCAAAAGAGAGAAAGGGAGGAAGGGAGGGAGGGAGGGAGGGAGGGAAAAGAAAAAAGGAAAAAAAAGATACAGGAGCTGTATATACCAGTGCACACCTACAGTCCAGCTACTCAGGAGGCTGAGACATGAAGATCACTTGAGCCCAGGAGTTCAACATCTGCCTGGGCAAGACAGCAAGATGCTCTCTCAACAAAAATAAATAATTTTTTTTTTTAAGAAAGAAAGAAAGAAGTGGGGCAGGAGCGTAGCTCCACAATTACAGTGCTTGCCCAGCAAGCTCAAGGCCCTAAGTCTGATTCCCCAGCACCACATAAGCTGGACGTGGTGGTACATACCTGCAATCCCAGGACTTGGGAGGCTGAGGCAGGAGTATTGCTGTGAGTCCAAGGCCAGCCTGGGCTCCACAGTGAGTTCAGGACCAGCCTGGGCTATAGAGCGAGATCCTGTCTCAAAAAAAAAAAAGCTAAAAATACAGCTCAGAGCTCCCGCGTTCAATCCCTAGAATAGCAAACAAACAAATGACCAGAGCTGAGAATTTAGCTCCGTGATAAGGTGGTTTCTCAGCACGCAGAAGGTCCCAGTACCAACCACCCACTCACACACATACAAAAGAGAATCATCGCACAGATGGTACAGAATGCTAAAAACATGTTTACTATAGAATATAAAGAGAAATAAATTTAAAAATTTACATTTAAAAAATAAAACCTGGATTGTATGCCTAACCAGGGGAAGTATGCTGTGGCAGTGGACACCAGGACTTTGGGGCAGGCTCCGCAGGGCACCACTGCTAACTAGCTCAAGTTCCCCCACTTCTCTGACTCGGTTTCCTAGCATGTCAAATAAAAGTAAATAACAACACACACGCCGATGGGATTCCTGTGAGGTTCAAGTAAAGCAAAGTGCTGATCACAGTGCCCCTGTCATCTTTACTACATCTAGACTCTGGGGGTTTTGGGTTTTTTTTTTTTTTCATTTGTTTGTTTACAGTTCTAGGGAATGAATCCATGGCCCTTGTACTAAGCTACATTCTTAGCCTTTTGTTTTTGTTTTTGAGGTAGGGTCTCCCTGTGTTGCTAAGTTGCAATGATTGGACTCGAACTTTCAATCCTCTTGCCTCAGCCTTCCAGAATGCTGGGATTATAGGCTACCATAGGTTTTTTGTTTGTTTTTTTATTTCAAATTGCTTTCAATATGCTATACAACCCACACAATGTTTAAAATTTTTAAACAAGACACTGGATATAAAATGACTTGGCAGAGCCAAGTGTGACTGTACACGCTTTAATTCCAGCACTCCAAGAGACCAAGAACTCCAGGAGGGACCCAAGTTCAAGCCAGCCCGAGCAACTTAGTAAAAATGCCTCAAAAAAAGAAATAGTTAAGGGGAAAAGAAGTAAAAATGACCACAATGCACTATTTTCCCCAAGCTGAATGTAATTATTATGTATTACAAACATACACTCATAAAAATAATTATAGAAAAATAATAGGCCTGGGGAGCTAGCTCAGTCTGAAGGCTCTGCATTCAATTCCCAGTACTGAAAGAAAAAGAAAAAAATTTTAAAAGCTCTTGATGTCTGAGCCCTCCATAAACCCCAGACGCTAGCACCTGGGCAGAAGCTGAGAAGATTGACCCTGCAGCATGGCTTTACCTCTTGTGCAGCCAACGCCCTCCTCAAACACGTCCTCCATCACGGCCAGGTGCAGCCAGGCACCCAGCTGAGTGCTCTGCTGGTTGTCGGGCATCTGGCTAGGTGCGTCGGGGGATGTCATGTACCTGGGAGCTTCCTGGGCCTGGAATTCACCAGGGACTAACATCTGGAACAAGTTCTATTACAAGAACCAGGAACTTGGAGGTTTACTGTCTTAGATACTTTTTCCTACTGTCTTACTTACTTCTTCATTGCTGTAACTCAATACCTAACATCCACAACTTCAGAGAGGAAAGATTTACTTTAGCCCACAGTTCCAGAAGGTTGACGTTCATTCATGGGCAGCCAGCAACAACGGAAGCACAGAGCAGCTGCCTCCACCTCCTCACAGCATCGCAAACAAGAAGCAGAGACGCAGAAGGAAGGGAGGAAGTAGCATACATCCTTCCAGGTCCTGTTCCAGTGCTCTACCCCTTGCAGGTCCAGCCTCAGTGCACTGGCCCTGAGAGGTTTAAGTGCCTAATCTACCACATATAACCATAATCCACCTCTCCAGCCCAGGCCCCCATGTCTTACTAGCACATGGTTCCACAGATAATCCTTAATATCCAACTACAGGAGGCTTTTGGGGGACATTTCAGATCCAAACCACAATATTTTCTTTCCTGTATCAAACACTTCTTAGCATATCTTACTTAAAGAGAGAATCTCTGGGGGAAGAACAGGCTAAATTGTGCTATATATGATGTTGCTAGCTGATGGAAGTAAGTTGTTTCCACTTTTAGGCCTAGAAAGAGCAACACAAATCTCAATTCAACTGCCAGCCTTTGAAGAGGCTGAGGGAGGAGGATTGCAAGTTTGAGGTCAGCCTGGACAACTTAGTGACATCTTGTCTCAAAAAGATAAAAGGGCTACGGATGCAGCTCAGTGTGAAAGTCTGGAGCTCAATCGTGAGGAAGTGCAAGAGGAGAAGAAAAAGGAAGGAAGGAAGAAAACAGAGACAGAGAGAAAGAGAAAAGGAGAAAGTATGAGAGAAGAAAAGATGAAACAGGATAAAGATAGGAAGGGGCAGGACCAACCAATCCAGACTTCTAGACCAGAGATGTGAGGGATATAGCTCGGCGGTAGAGGGCTTAACTAAACATGTGTAAAATCCTAAATTCAGTCTCTGACACCATGAAAAAAAAAAAAAAGAGGATTCTCTAGATTGCTCTTCTTGACCTTGGGAAATAAAGCCCCTCTCAAAGAGCCAATGTGTCCCTCCTCCTGTGAGCACGCCTCCACTCAGGGTCCACACACATGTACTGGGCGTGAGGCACTGTGGACATACTGAACGAAGTGGAGAATCCCTGCCTCCATGGAGCCCAGTCAGGGAAGGAATTAATCTCTCACCATCTACCAAGCCCCAAATTGGAATCTGAGCCCCATCTCTGGCATCTCCCCTCCCTCCAGGGCATTCTACTGGGATCCACCTCCCACAGACATCTTGCTGACACAAGTATATCACCCACCAAAGATCAGAATCTGGCCTTCCCTTCCAACCCACTACTTCCTGATGCAGGCACCAGTCAAACACAACCATGACGTCACTGAACTCTGACACCCTCTGTGGCAAGTTCCTCCACCTGCAAGTTCGATTATGACATTCAAAGCCCTTCAAAATCTAGCTCTAACCTATTTCTCGCTCTCTTTCTTCTGAGATAAGTTCTTGCTCTGTAGTCCAGCTGGTCCTGAATTATGTAGCCCAAGCTGGCCGAGAACTCAAGCAATCCTGTTTCAGCCTCCTGGGTGCTGGGGTTAGATATGTACCACTACACTCAGCTATTATATAGTGTTGGGGGATCAAAGCAGGGCTGTGCTTCCTAGGCAAGCATTCTAATCATCGAGCTACGCCCCAGCCCCTAGCCTATCTTTCAGTCCCAGGCCTGCCAACTGTTCTCCACCATCACCAGCACAGCACTCTTCCTCTTCTACCCTCACCATCCCCTGGGCACAGATCAGCCGCATGCCCTAGCAGGGTGCTTCCCCCACTCCTCAGGGACTGGCTCTGGTGGCACTTCCCCCAAGGAGCTCTCTTGTAACTTTAGACAGGCCACCACCGTCATTCCACATGGTTCCCAGGCTCTCTGTTCATTCCTGCCACTCACCGGATGAATTGTTGACATTATCAACAGCAAGGGGTAAGGGACGGCCACGTCTGCACTCCAGAGCTCCAGTCAGAACCCACGTAGCTCCCCAGTGACGACCTGCTCCGTCAGGGCCATTTCACTTCCCTTCTCTGAGTCACACACTTCCACATCTCCTAAATGGAACCACAGGAAGCAGGCCCAGTGGTACAGGCCTGTAATCCCAGCACTCTGGGAAGCTGAAACAGGAGGACCGCAAGTCTGAGCCCAGCCTCGACAGCTCAGTGACTTAGTAAGAGCCTATCCCCAAATCAGAAAAATTTTAAATGAGGAAAAAATAAAAATGGAGATGTAGCTCAGTGCAAAAGCCCTAGGCTCCACCTCCAGGAGCAAAAACCACCACCAACAAGACACAGGACTCAAGACTCATCTTCCTGGGTCATGGTAGAGACCTAAATGACACCCTGCATGCATGTGAAGTGCCAGCAAAGTGGCTTCCCAAAGAACAGCTGTCATCGTCCATACGAGCCTTGTGGAGGCGAGGACATACAGGGCACCTTGGCGTCACCTTACCAGAACCATTGTAACTCGCACTATCTCTATGAGACACAGACCCAAGCACTGAACAGATGGATACTTGAGACACACGAACTTCCTCTAGCCCGTCCTACAGTTACCACAACTTAGATATAAGCTACATAAGGATGGAAGTCTATAGCCTTGGTGGGGTAGCACTGGGTTCATGTGGTGCTTGAAAAGGAAAACCAGCCTGCTTGCAGAACACACTTTCGCTGCCCACACGGCCCTGTAAATCTCTGAAGCTGGCAAACCCTGGCACAGGGGCCATGGGCCTTCCATGCTGATGAGCAAGTTCCAGGTAGCTCTGGGACACCCCATCCCTTTGGTCAAGTGCAGTTTCCTTACCTTCTAACATTGAAGGCTTTCTTCTAAGTCCTCGAGAGACATTTGACTTGACCTAAAACAGGAAATCATGGTTGTTTCGTCCGGTCTTTTTAAAGACCCGCAGAGAGCTGTGGGCCTGGCCACAGAAAGATGACAGGGTGAAGGGAAATCGCGGGCAGCCCTTGCTCATGGGCACGCTGGGCAGGCAAGCATCTAAAGGGCTGTCCCCTTCCCCATGGAAACTGCTCCAGCAAGAGCCTCTCATCCCTTAAAGGAAAGGAGTTGTCCTGCTGAAGTCACGGACTTTTCAGGATACTTTACCCAAGACTTACAGCAAGGGGCCACACTCTCTACGGAAGTAGAAGAGGTGCTGAGAGCCATGTGGCGGGCCAGGAACATGCTGCAGACGAGGAGAATAGGGCCCAGAGCACACACACAACCAAGTCAAAGACGAACACCAGACGTGGGGCAAGAACAAGCCAGTCCCTGCCCTTCCACTGCGTCCACCCTCCCAATCCACCCTCTAGCACCCCTGGCAAAGGGATTCCCTTGGGAGAGCTGGCGGGCCCCTCTTTGCGGTAGCATGAGGCCCAGGTGGGAGCCCCAGAGGCCCTCACCTGGAGCTCGACTCTGAGAACAAAGGGCACTGGTCTCCTGGGTCTGGGCAGCATCAGGATACTGGAGTGCCCATCAACCCCATCAGCAAGTCCCCCAGCCAGTCAGGAGATGCTCGGGATGGTGAAGAACAGCCAGGAAAGACAGAAGCCTGACACGCACCAAAGAGACGGACCAAATGAACCTCTCAGGTTGACCGAGGACTCCTGGGCACTGGGGGAAGGAGGAAGAACATAAGAGAAAGAAACATTGAAAACAGAATGCAACACCTTAAATACCTGGCCAGGGAAACTGAACAAAATTGAAGGGCAATTTTGAACATACTCAAAGTCAACCATGGTAGCTTCACCCATAATTCCAGCACTGTGGGAGGCTGAGGCAAGAGGACCCCAAGTTTGAGCCAAGCCTGGGTAAATTGGTGACTTCACAAGAGTCTTAAAGTATTTTTAAAAGGCTTGGGATGTAGTCCATGTGAAGGTCCTGGGTTCACCGAGAGAGACAGAGAGGTTCAGAGCACAAGATACAGGGCAAGAGGAGGAGGAAGATGAAAGAGTGGCCAAAATGACCTAACCTAATAATATCCTTGGGAACAGCTCCAATGTAAAGACGGAAGGAGAGAAAAAAACCAAAATAAGTTTGAAAGCCAAGAGCCAGGAAACCTGAGGTAAATAATAGAACCATTTCCGCAAAGTGACTTAACACACATGACACTCGACTCCCCAGGTACAATTCAACACAAATGCCGGGACATTCAGGGACTGGCACTTGCTCACTGAAATGAGAATTCAGATATAACCAGTAGAAAGCAAAACAGATGCACAAGTATATATATAAAACAGGTCCATTTCTGTTAATAATGTATGTATGTATATGATGGCACATGCATTAAGCAAGCCTCTAAAAAATCTAATGGCAGTTATCCTGGTAGGTGAGATTGCAGAGAATTCTTATGGTCTAAATCATGCATTTTTTCTTTTCTTTTTTTGTTGGTGATGGTGGTGGTGGTACTGAGTATTGAGCCCAGGGCCTTTACACTAAGCTACATCCCTAGCCTTTCTTATATTTCTTATTTTGAGACAAGAGTCTCTCTCACCAAGATGCCCAAGCTGAGTTCATACCACAGCCCAGGAAGGGGGGCCTTCCAGAGTGCTAGAATGGCAGGTATGCACCATTATATCCAGCTGTGTGAGTTTTAATTCAAAAAAGGTTCAAGGCAATCTTTAAGATTTATACCACGGGGCTGGAGAAATGCTTAGCAAGCACTAACTCATGCACTAAGTACCCAAATTCAATTCCCCACCACCACATAAGCCAGGCATGGTGGCTCATGCCTGTAATCCCAGCACTTGGGAGGCTGAGGCAGGAGAAATGCCTTGAGTCCAAGGTCAGCCTGGGCTCCATAGTGAGTTCAGGACCAGCCTGAGCTACAGAGCAAGACCATGTGTCAAATACACACACTCACTCTCTCACTCTCTCTCTCTCTCTCTCTCTCTCTCTCTCTCTCTCTCTCTCTCTCTCTCTCTCCCCCCTCCCTCCAGTGCAGTAGTTGAGGTGGTAGGCAATGAATTCCAGTACTCAGGGCAGGGGGTGGGACTTGGCTCTGGGTGGCCATGTCCCCTTAGCTCTTTGGAGTCCTCGCCCAGCTAAGTGAGACACAGGCAGAAGAGGGATAAAGTCTGGTTAGAGTGGTGAGAGCGCTTGCCTAGCAAGTGCAAGGCCCTCATTCAATTCCCCAGCACCACATACACCAAGTGTGGTAACATACACCTATAATCCCAGCACTAGGGGGACTGAGGCAGGAGGATTCCCATAAGTTCAAGACCAGCCTGGGCTACTCAATAACTACAAAGCAAGACCTTGTCAAAAACAGAGAGAGACAGAGAGAGCGACCGACAGACAGACAGACAGACAGACAAACAGACCTCCCAGGGCAGGGACCTTCTTGTCTGGGTCTATAGGATTACTTAACGTATGTATGTACATATGCACAAACTATGAGTACAGAGAAAAGCCTGGGAGTCACACATTAAGGTACCGATTAATGTTCTGGAGAGTTAGGGACTAATGTGTGGAGCAGGGAGGGAATAAAAAGAGAGGAACTCAAAAGAGCCCACACCAGTAAAGGCATACGGATCAGCACATTTATATAACGTAGGTTAGCCAGGGCATGTATAAAAACATGAGTTAAGTTTTTGCCTTGTTTTCAGTTCTTAGCTACCAAACAGGACAAGCTAACATCACCACTGGTTAAAAAAAAAAAAAAACAAACAAACTGATGCCACACATCTCCTAGTGAGGTGCACTCGCGTATGCCCTCAATCCTAAGGGGAGAGACACACCGCAATGGCAAGACACTGGACCACGCAACTGGGCTTTCCTCATTAAAATATGTCACTGCCGTATAAAACACAGGCAGGCTAAGGCAGTGTCACAGACTAAAAATGACTCCAGACTCACGAACAAGAGTCAATGTATGACGCTAAACTAATCTCAATCTGGAAAAGTAAAAATGCTACAGGAACCATTATTTGGTGAAATCAGATAAAATGTGAATATGGATTCCATATATTACATAATGTATCTAAACTGCTTTTCACAATTATAGTTATAAAAAACAATGTCCTTTCTCTGAGGAAATATATATACATAATAAGGGTTAAGGGACAAGCTGTCTACCATTCATTTTCAAATGGTCCGATAAATGCAAATGTTAAGCAAGCCTGAGGCAGTGTTGATAATAATTAGTCAATCCACACAAAGGGGAATTAAGTTCCTCATACATTTTTTAAATATATACTGGGAGTATTTTATACCGGGGCCTTCACACTGAGCTACATGACATACAGTCTCTGTTGACCAGGCTGGGGTGAATTTGCAGTCTTCCTGCCTCAGACTCCCACAGTGCTGGTATTACAGTGTGAACCTCCATACTCAGCTTTTCTGTACAATTCTTAAAATTATTTTATACATTCTAACTATTTCAAAACTAAAAGTCTTACGGGAAATGTATCTTTAACCAGGAGAGAGCAGCTCTGAGTAAGTCCATGGGCTGACGAAAAGCAACAAGCAGGCTGAAAAAGACTGGCAACAGAGATCACTTGTGGACTCAAGGTAAGGAAAAGACTTGGGGCGTCGCTCAGTAGTAGGGCACTTGCCTCAGATGCATGAAACCTTAGGTCCCGCCCCCAGCAGCCCCACCAAAACCAAAAAGGCCAAACACACATACAAAAAAGCACAAAAGTTAAGGAGGAAGCAGAAAGAAATACCAATTCCAGTTCTGGAGAGAAAAGAAAACCTGAGATGTGAAATTCACTTTGTGCAGAGAACAAAACCAGATGTCCCACCCAATGGCCTCAGTGTTTTCCCTGGAGTTGTCCAGTGAGAGCAGGCTGCAGCGGGGACGACCAATCTGGAAAGGGGGGAACCTGAACACACCCTCCAGAGCAGGCTAGGAACAAGAGGCGGGTAATGATGTGGTGCAGAACTAGCTGGCAGGCACCCTCTGGGGCAAATGGCTGAAGGCTAAGGACATCTGCAGCTGTCCCAGAAACAGGTTAGAGATGTTCTCTGGTTCCCCTTTGGGCTCTGATATAAGGCAAGGAGCCTGAAGCCAAAGTGTCCAATTTTTTTTTTTTTTTTTTTTTTGAGACAGTTCTCACTCTGTAACCCAGGATGGCCTCCAACCCTTACCAATGTTCCTGCCTCAGCCTTCTGGTGCTGGGATTACCGCAGTGTACCACCATACTAAGCTTACATGGTGCTGGGGAGCTGAACCCAAGACTCTGTGCTTGCTCTAAAAGCTGGGCTATTCCTCCAGCATGGTGTTCAACTTGTGGAGGACAACTTTATCCCCAGTGCTCACTCACCCTGCCCTTATTTGATTTCCTGAGCTAAGCACGATGGCTAATACTGCACTACTCTGTTTCGACTCCCAACTCAGCTGAGACATGCAGGCAGCAGTCCCTGAGCCCAAGACTCTTCCTCTATGAAGTTGCTGTAGAAATCTGTCTCTGTGGAGCCGGCTGGTCACAGTGAGAACCAGGGAAATGAGAGAATTCCATAGAAAGAACATAAATGGAGGATCAGAATCTAACCCACGCACCATGGCTACGCTGCCACGCCTCCTCCAACATCAGATATTCTTTTTATTAACGAGGTTGCACCAAAGACCACCAAATAAGAAACAGCACAAACAGCTGGGTTAAGCAGGAATATGAACAGTCCTCAGGGCAAGTGCAGGCCCAGAGAGCCCACCTCTCAGTGGGCACCACAGGAAACAGCAGGGAGCCCAAGGCCAGGGCAGGTTCACTCAACCCAAGAAGCCCATCAGCTCCCACCCACCGTGGGGGCAGAGAAGGCACCAAGAGTTCTCTGAGCCCCTCTTCAGGAGTTCCAACCATGTGAAGAGTCAACACCAGAAGTGTCACACATGAGATGGGAGCACCCAAGTCTGCACTTAAGAGCAGGCCCGGGCCCGATACAGCAGGCCCAACAGAAAAGTCTCCCTATGGAGATTCCAACCAGACCTGGACTTCAGATTTTAAAAGGCCACACACTTAAACCAGCTACATCACATTTTATGAAGACCTGGAGGTTATCAAAGTGTCAAGTGACCACCAAACGACACTCTCCCTGGGCTTCTAACAAGAAAACACCAATATACCAAAGGAATTTCTGCTCCCATTTCATCCATAATGGAGACAAAAGGATTGTGTCATGTTCAGTAAAGTGCTTAAATGAAACGTCTGAAAAGACACAGAAGTCCTTTATGGTAGGGTCTTATTAAGTATTAAGAATTTTCTTTTTAGGCTGGGGCCAGAGGACTGCAGTAGGCTCATGGCCAGCCTGTAAACTGGGGATGTAGCTCAGCAGTTAGAGCACTTGACTCACAAGCACAAGGCCCTGGGTTCAATTCTCCAGCACTGCATAAGATGGGTGTGACGGTGCACACCTGTAATCCCAGCACTTGGAACGCTGAGGCAGGAGGACTGCTGTGAGTTTGAGACCAGCGTGAATGGACTATAAAGTCAGTATAGAACCAGACCAGACTACAAAGTGAGACTGTCTCAAAAGCAAACAAACAAACAAAAAAATTACAAATTATTTTTTAAAAAGCCAAGGCTGATGGCCTTAAATATGTGTTTCTTCTCTTTGGTTGTAGCTTAGGGGATTCCTTTCCCAATACGACATTATCAATTCTACGGCAGCCTCCACATTCTTCCAATGAGACACATTTCTATTTTCCACTCTAATAACTTTTACCAGTGTAGTTACATGACTAGAAATAAGGTGGGTGTGCCTGGGCACAGTGGTACGTACCTGTAACCCCAGCACTCTGGGAGGATGGAGGAGTCCCAGCTCAAGTCCGGTCTCAACAACTTGAGACTTGGCAAGATTCCATCTTAAAATAAAATTTAAAAAGGAGCTAGTGATAGGATATGGGTTACTGTAAAGGCCTTGAGTTCCATCCCCAGGTCCCCTTCACTGCACTCACATACAACAGATATGAATTGATAGCCTAGGAATTTATCATTTTATTTTCAAACAAGAATTAAAGGCTGGGAATATAGTTCAGTGGTAGAATACTTGCCCAACATGTGCAAGGCCCTAGGTACAATCCCCAGGAACAAGAAGCAAAGCAAAAAAAATAAAAAGTCATTGACTGCTAAAACTAGAGAGGATTCTGAAGCCTTCAGCTGGCAGTAACGATGAGGTCACCCCAGCCACAGGATACTACTGCCGAGTTCAATATCCGAGCACGGAACCCCTCCTTGGGCTTTCAGAGAGCTCTGCATAATCAAGTCATAAATTTTTCAAAAAACTGAAAAAAAGGGATGGAGAAATGGCTCTGCAGAGCTAAGTACCTGAGTTGATTCCCCAGCACCACATAAACTGGGTGTGGTGGTGCACGACTGTATTCCCAGCACTCAGGAGGCTGAGACAGAAGGATTGCCGAGTCCAAGGCCAGCCTGTGCTCCATCTGAGTTCAGGACCAGCCTGGGCTACAGAGCAAGTCCCTGTCTCAAAAAAAAAAAAAAAAAAAAAAGCTAATGTCATAAAGATTTTGAAAAGAAGCTGTTGTTTTGAAATTTTAAAAATTGAAAGTGTGAATTTAAAAGTATGTCATATCATTAACCCCAACAGTTATCAGGCCAAAAAAAGGGAGGTTCTCAAGATACCAATCACAGTTCACAGCAATTATTTCTACCGCTGCTGATCATATCAGGTCCCCCACAAGCCAGCAAGCTTATCTGCCAGGCTAAGGAGGCATCGGGCCTGGTTTTGTTTACAGGCTAAGCAAACTATGAACTACAGTAAACATCACCAAAGAAGACCCTCAGATTGTAGAATAAATATTAAAGAAGAACATCAGTTAACAATCATTTTGGCAAACTGGCGTGGCGGTACCCACCTGTAATCTTCACACCTGGGAGGCTGAGGCAAGAGGAGCTCAAGGTTCAGGCCCAATCTGAGCAACTGAGTGGCTTGCCAAGACCCTGCCTCAAAATTAAAAAATAAAATGGGCTGGATACGTAGCTCAGGACAAATATCCTTGGTTCAATACCCAGTTCCCACGTCCCCTTACCAAAAAATAAAACTACTGCCTCAGCTACGGTAAAACTGTTTCATTTCTACAACCACATTACACCCTAAAGTGTAATCCTCAAAAGTATCACTTCAATTAATCAATTAATGTAAATCACTGAGTCTTCATATAAAAGAAAATGGTGAAATACACATGTAGATAGATAGTAATCTGAACAGGATGAAAATCATAATCTGAAGATACAAAGGAACTTAATGCATCCACAATAAGCTGAGAAAAAAATAATCTTAATTACTTTGCAAAATACCCATAGCCTATAAGAAATACTTTCCAGAATTTTTTAGGATATAAAAACTTCTCTAAGCTTTTTCTAATCATAAACAGGACTTCAGGAAGAACCCAGGCCATAACCAAGGCCTCGTTCCTGTACAGAGCTTTCTAACTCTGTGGTAGCTTCTCTTTCTTGTTTGTGGTACTGGGGATCAAGCCAGAGCCTTCACACTGACCTACATCCCTAGACCATTTTTATTTTTGATAATTCTTTTTTTTTTTTTTTTTGAGACAGGGTCTTGTCTGTAGCCAAGGCTGGTCTTGAACTCACAATGGAGCCCAGGCTGGCCCTGTACTCATGGCAATCCTCCTGCCTCAGCCTCCCAAGTGCTGGGATTACAGGTGTGCGCCACCATGCCCAGCTTACACAGTGCTGGGGAATCGAACTCGGGCACTTAGCACTTGACACATAACTTGCTAGGCAAGTGCTTTAAACCACTGAGCCATTCCTCCAGCCCCTATTTTTGATAATTCTAACAGGGTCCTGCTCACTAAGTTGCCCAGGCTATGCATGAACTTGTGATTCTCCTGCTGCAGCCCCGGGAGTGCTGGGATTATGCGTTATGCCATCAGGCTCCACTGGGACCCCTCTTTTATCCTTTAATCAAACACCCAGGAGGCGCTGCAGCCAGCATCCCTACTTTGCAGGGAAGAACAAGAGGTCAGTCATCTTAAAACTCAAAAACTCTGGCACAAAGCCCTGAACTGACTCACCAGCATCACATAAAACGAGCACTGTGGTGAATGCCTGTCATCCCAGCACTCAAGAGGATGAGACAAGAGGAATGCTGTGAGTTTGAGGCCAGCCTAGGCTATAGAGTTCAGGTCCAGCCAGCTTACAGAGCAAGACTGACTCAAAAAAAAAAAAAAAAAAAAAAACCCTTACAAATCTGATGCACTCTCAGCCAGAATTAAGATCTGAAATCTGCAAATATCTGTGTAGGGACCAAGTACAGGCCTAAGGACTCCATCAAATCACAAGTCCCAGAGACATGCTAGAATGCAGATTTTCAATCTCTCCACTCAGAATTTCTGGAGATGGGCTTTCTGAACATATTATGACCCAAAACCTCCCCAGGTGATTCTCAAGTCCATCAGCTTGAGATCACCAGTCCAGGAATAGATCCTGGGCCCAAATCCAAGCAGGACACCCATTTATCCATCCCCCATATAATACAAATCCTGCGAGACAAACCGAGCAGTTCAGTGAGGTTCACCACACCAGTGACCTGATGTGAAGTAGTTAGGCCAAACCTTTATGTGCCTACATCCACCCACAGATGAATGCATAAAGGCACCATTTACCCAATGGAGTACTACTCTGCCACAAAGGCAAACGTGGGTCATCTGTAGGAAAAAAGATGCACCTTGAAACCATCATGCTTAGCAAAATGAATCACAGGAAGTCAACCATATCTGAAATCAAATCATAAAGCAAATGAGAGATGGCAGAAAGTAAAGACTTTGTGGAAAGCAAAAGGGGACGTGGGTGGTTGAAGGGTAAAGAATGGGAAAGGAAAGATCAAGATGCGACTAAGTAAACTTTTTTAAAATGAGGGGGAATAAAAGACTTCCCGCAGCTCAGCCTAAAGCACAAGGTCAACAGGCTTAGGTCACGTGTGCACAGCTACCGCTTCACTCTTTACCAAGTAAGTTCTCAGAGCAACAGCTTCTTCACAAACTCCATGTTCGCCTGGAAGTACCTTCTTGCAGATTATGAATGTATCTAGACAGCATCAAATACTCCTAAAGATAACATTTAGAAGCAGGTATCCTACCATTAACTTCCAGAGAAAGGACTACGGGGGCATCCCTAGCCAGAATCATCATCGAGCTAGGTTTCCAAAGCATCCATCATCACAGTAGCACTGTAAGGATTGGAGAAGTAACTACCTTCCACCCACTCATTTCATACTGAAAGGTGCCAACAAGTCACTTTTTAAATTCATTTCTAAAAGCACAAGAGAAAACTAACTTTATTTTATAGGCTGAGATTTTGTAAAAATGTGTTTGAAACATACCTTATGGGAAAATATCTGTATCTGCCAGCCAGTTTCCTGCTACTATCTCAGGAGGAGACAGGTAAGGAAGGTTCCAGAGCAGCGAAGCCATGTCTGGAGCTTCTGAGAGGAAAAAGCTCTCACCAAAGTGAGACTGGAACAGAAGGCTGAGAAAAGCAATGCACGTGAGGAAAAACAGAGCAGGCCTAGCGATCAGCACACATGGAAAAGTGAGAGATTTGCAAAGTTCAGTCCTAATTTACAGAGAAAAGCGCAGGTCCCTTACCAACTGGTAGAGCCCCAAAGCTCAATTACAACCAGAGAAAACAAATTTCAGAAGACATGACACTCTTGAAATACAGAATTTTATTTAGAAACTGTTTAAAAGTAGAAAAAAACCCTGTCCAGAAAGACCAGGTGGAAATGGGTTCCCAATAAAATGGAATTTTAGGGCAACAGAAGTCTAAAGGCCACAAAAGAGAAATAGCACCACTGTTATTTGAACAATGGCTAGTTACTTGCATTTTTTTGGCATTGTTAATCACTGAATCTGGGTTTTCCTCTGATTTCCACACAGAGCATGCACTACACAACAACTTTATCATAAAATATCTGTTTTCTACACACATTTTAGGACAAGCTACCACCAGAAACAAATTAATACAAACACATCAGGGGCTCAACAATCTCAGTAGTGGGGAACACACATTGTGCAGGATGCTGCCAAAGGGACTGGATAGACCGTGGGCAAAAGGCAAACAAGGGAATTAAGGAATGAAGTATTTTAAATATTAATAATTAATTCAGACACGGTACTGTATTTTCTGCAAAAGAAAAATTAACATTTAGTAACACACTAGTGAATTTTATCTCCAAAGAGATTAGTGCACTGGCAAAGTATTCAGATTATCAGTTGGGAGCTGTGGACAGCAGATACCGAAAACACCCCAGCCCTGTTGATTCCAAGGTAACAACGGCCTTCGCTGGTCACTCCCTTTGCCAGAGGTCCAGCAAGAACTTGCAGCGTGAGCACCTGCCCGCTGTACTTCCAAAGCTAAGCAGCAAACTTAAGGAGCCAAAGAGGAGTGGTCAAGGGAAACAGAGAAGAGAAACATGTTCAATGTAAACTTAAGACATTCTCCCATCTGAATCCCAGAGATATGGACAAGTCCCCAGAAGTAGGTGTATGATTAAAAACTGGACACACCTCATTTCCCAAAAACACGCAATACACAGAAATTTCAGGAATCGTCGGAAAAATCATTAGAGAAATGCTCAATAAAAATCAAGCTCTTCATTTCAAACAGCTCAGGGCTGAAATACCCTCTGTTTATCCAAGCAACGTGCCACGTGCATGTAGCAGGGATGTAACTGGTCAGTGACTCCAAATAGCCTTACAGAGCAACTTGTCTCGACCTGTGAGGACTCCAGCAGCCCTGCAGGGCCCTTAACAGCAGGTTCCAAAGGTTCCAAGTCGGCCCCTTCTTCCAACACACATCAGACGCGTAATATCTCCTATCTTGTTTAATTTTAATTCTGAAATATGGAAGCATATTTTAAATACTCTTAAGGCATTTATTTATTAACACGTTCTCTGCCAAGATTTCACATTAGGTTAAAATGCAATTCAGTCTTTACATTTCTCTACTGAGGTCGCCACCTCAGCCTATCACATAAGAATACCTTGTCCACCCATCAGTGTGGCCAGTATTCACACGGTGAGCCCAAGGCCAGCCTCCTTGTTCCCCAGGTGAACCGACTAGATGTTAATACTGCTCAGCTACCAGGTAAAAGCTCCTAACTCAGATTTATTGGAAAAGGAGTGAAACTTCTGCAAAGTGCACTTTTAAGAAGAGGTACTTTTTGCTTATGACAAGAAACCAGTGAACCCTCTAGGAGTAACAAAGGGGAGTATTTTACAGTCAAGCACATGATGTGGAGGGAGGAATTCAACGCTGCTCTGCTGGTCCCAGCTGTTAATACTCTTCTTGTTCCTCCTGTGGGCCCCCTTCGTCAGGTATCACAAAGCCTTCCTGAAATGGGAACGTGGGGGGAAAGCAGTTACTCACACTGAAAAGTCAGTTTCTACTATGAGTGACTTTGGTCCTATGTAAAGCCACCTGAAGTAAGCAGTTCTTCCAGTCTCCACCACACCTGCGACTTACATAGGCCCAGTGACCACTATGTTAATTTTTTGAACAGAAGAATCGTATCTGACAGAAAGGCAAAACTCAATAGTCAAATTCAAGCTCAAAATTCTGGAAATGATGAATGTGTATGCTGTCTAATTTCACACATCATCAAGCATACACTTAAAAGGCATGAAATCTATTTTATGTCAATTATACCTCCACAAAGTTGTTTTTAAAAAGAAAATGAGCCTTAAAAAACCCTGAAGTCTCTCAAAAAGCTCAGTATTCTGTCATCAAAATTCAAACTATTAGTTTTCCTTTAATTGTACCTAGGAATCATGTTTAACCAACACCTACACCTACATCAGCCAAAACCAGACCCAACTGCAGTGGTGTGGGAAAAACCAACATGCAAGCACAGAGGAGCTTCGTGGCTCCTACTTCATGCTCAGGCCTGGGCATTCTGCATATACCCACAGCAAGGAACGACTTCTCTGCTCTACTATAAAAAGTATACATATTGGCAGCTGGTGGTGCAGGCCTGTAATCCCAGCACTCTTGGAGACCTAGGCAGGAGTATTTCAAGTTCAAGGCCAGCCCGGGCAACTTAGCCAGACCTTGTCTCAAAATCAAAATCAAAAAATGGGCTGGGGACTTGGCTTCCTTCTGCTATTCCCAAGGCTGGGCCTCCTCTGTGTGCTTTCACCATTGCCATCCACCCACCAACAGAGTGAGACATTATGAAAATAAGCTAAAATAAATCTCTCCTCCATCAAAAAAGGGAGGGTGGGAGGCTGGGAATGTAGCATAGTGAAAAGGCTGTGGGTTCCATCCCCAGCACCACAAAGAGTAACTACTAAGCAAGTAATACTTCTTCAACCACCATCTTATTCTACTATTAACCAAACGTCTACTGCTCAATTTATTTAAGATGTACTTCCACACGGGCTGAAGGAGTAGCTCAACGGTTAAAGGGCTTGCCTAGCATGTCCCAGGCCCTGGGTTCAGTTCCCCAGCAACACATGCAAAATTAGCTGAGAATAGACCCTCAGTTCAATTTCCCAGTACCACATAAAAACAGGTTGTGGTGGCACAAACCCATAATACCAGCACTCAAGAGGCTGAGGCAGGAGAACTGTCATGAGTCCAAGGCCAGCCTAGGCTACATCTGAGGTGCTTTTATTAAAATACTACTGAGAGCAAACCAGAGACCTCCCTTATCTTCATCACCATTTTCATTATCTAATAGAGGGTACACACTAAAGATTTACACAATAAACCTACCAGCTTTTCAGTCTTCTATTTTAATCACAGGGCAGTGACAATACTGTTATTATTAATTAACTTACACAGTGCTACACATACCACAAATAGTTCATAGTATGATCCCACAGACCTTCCCAGGCATGCGGAATTGCAAATGCAACTACAGAACAGTGGACAAAACCAAACATCAATTCCTAAATCCAAGAACTTCAGTCTTCCCTGATCAGTGACCACGTCATGACTACTATCAGCAGATCTGGCTGTGTAATAAACATGGATAAGCATGGATGTAAAGAAACTACATCAAAAAGTACTCAGAGGGAACAGGAACCAGAAAAGCTCCTGGGAGAGAGAAGCAAAGGTACACCCTGGCAGCTGGGGGCTGCAGACATCCAAAAACGGACCCAGGATATAGCTGATGACTGAGAAATGGAGGCAGCACCACTAGCAGGGTCTGACTCCAAGGGGCGGGCACTACCGGTATCAGCAGCTGCACAGCCCAGAGGCTGGGCACTCTCCCTTCCTCAGGCTCACGGGTCTGAAGGCAGAGCTAACATCGACCAGAAGTACCCTCTGGATGGCTTTACAGCTCAATAATGAAGTTTCTGCTGTTAGTGAAAACTTCATTGGAATACAGCAAGCATCGACAGTGTGCTCAAGCCAGCTAAGTGAAGCTTAGCTTCTCATAGGCGGCAAAACCAACAGAAAGCCCCTCGCGTCGGCACGTACGTCAGTGGCGTAGAGAATGTCCACGATCCGCTGCAACACAGGGTCGTTCTCCCCCTCATTCTCCTGGCAGATCAACTCAATGTTCCTGAGCTTCCCAAAGTAGAAATCTCTCTCTTTCTCCAAGTCTTCGACGGTAAGTTTCAATACATTGACCTGTACAGATATTAAAGAGTAGATGCCTGGCATGAGTACATCCAAAATTTGACAAGCTTAACTCAAAAGGTGAAAGTCATTGATAAAAGCTGAACACAGACAAAAATGCAAGTGAGTTTAATGTTAATTTTCCTCAGCCCCTGATAAACAATATGTACTTCTTCAAGGCAGCCTTGACCATGAGGGCTCCCATGAATAAGCAGACTGTAACACTATGCTTAGGGTCACACAGGAACTTCTCAGGGAAAGACAAAGGATCAAGAAGAAAAAAGTAACAAACCCTGAGACAACTACGGGAGAAGAATCTACAACCCAGTGCAGTAAGATAACCAACAATCTGCTCTTTTTTGGACTCACAGCAATCCTCCTGCCTCCGCCTCCCAGGTGCTGAGATTACAGGCATGCGCCACCAAGCCTGGCTTATGTGGTGCTGGGAAACCAAACTCCGGTACTTAACGCTTGCTACAGCACTTGCTAAACAAGCGCTTTAACCACTGAGCCACTCCTCCAACCCCAATATGATCAACAATCATAAGCTGAGTCCTTACTATGGGACATAAGTCCAAATGTGGGTGTGTGTAGAAGACAGTGGGAAGGGAGGGTCTGATCCCCCACGAGTCCCACAGGGCTGATTCTCACGAAAAGATATTAAGAAGTAAGACTTGATACTTAGGCTAGAGCTCTAGATAAGAACCAGAGTCATAATAACTCTCAGCAACTTTTATGTACCTAAAACACCATACATTTTCATTCCAGTGTTATTTAAATCTATGATGGAGTTCAATGTACCTCTGACTGATACAAACACATGGCATTCTTTTATAAAATCCTAACTCTAAACGCTACAGCCACACAGCAGCATGGAAAGCCAAAGCAGGTAATCGAAGGTACAGTGCTGAGAACAATCTGAGAGTGCCAGAGGAACCACAGAAACTATTTAGTCCAGAGCTGGAAGAATAGTACAGGGCTTACAGTGCTTCTCTAGCAAGCACAAGGCCCTCAATTCAATTCCCCAGCACCACCTAAACCTGGTACGGTGGCACATGCCTGTAATTCCAGCATTCAGGAGGTTGAAGGACTGCAGTGAGTTCTAGGCTAACCTGGGTGACAAAGTGAGTTCAGGACCAGCCTGGACTACAGAGTGAGATCCTAAATAAGTAATCTAGTCCAGCCTTCTGCATACACAGCTGGAAAAATGAAAGTAGACAACTGATCTATCTGGCTTCCATACAGCCAGGTAGATCCAAACACAACTGAGGAAATCAAATTCCGTCCCACGGTGAAAGGGAGCACCCCCTTCATGACCTGCAGTGAGGAAGCACTCATACACCAGGGGGTGTGGCTGGTATGGCACCTGCCTAGCATGCACAGGCCCTGGGTTCCATCCCCATGACTGAAAAATAATCATACCATTCTTAGAATTGCTCCTTTTAGTAAGGTAATAATTCTAAGAAGCCTAAGAATGTTTTGGGTTTGCACTGGCCGACAGTGTGTATCCGCATGTGATTACTTGACATGTGGCCAGTGGGAGTGAGATAGGCTCAAAAGTGTTAACTACACACCAGACTTAAGACCAAGTACCATCTTCAGAGTGTAAAGCATTTAATTCAGAGTAAACTTCTCCAGGATGCCATAACAAGGAATCCTTGCCAATCTACCAAAGATATAATTATTACAATGCATTTTTTTTCCTTTTTTTTGAGACAGGGTCTTGCTCTATAGTCCAGTCTGGACCTGAACTATGTAGCACAGGCTGGCCTCCAACTCACAGCAATCCTCCTGCATCAGCCTCCGAAGTGCTGGAATTACAGGTGTACAGCACCAGGCCCGGCTTATATGATGCCAGGGAACTAAACTCAGTGACTTACACTTTAATGGCTATGCTGTTTCTCCAGCCCCTATGATGTAATCTGAGTAGAAGACAGTGTGGTTCTCTTAACAAAATAAGACCACCTGGCCCATTTCCTGCATTCATTATGGGTTACAAATGGTTTCAGGGAGGACAGCAAAGACCAAGGAAACAAGCCAGTAACAAAGCAGGTGAAGGACTTACGCAACCTGGAAACTAAAGTCCTCAATAAATGGAGGGGTGGGGCGGGTGGGGGCGGACTGGAAATACTGGTACACTCTTATAACCCCAGCACTCTAGAAGTTTGAAGCAGGAAGACCTCAAGTTCAAACCCACCATTGGCAATGTAGCAACTTAAAAAGATGCTATTTCAAAATATAAAAGTAAATATGCATAAAGGCCCTGAGTTCAATCCCCAGCACCAACAGTGAAACAAAACAAACTGGGACTGGACTAGAGATATAGCTCAGTGGTAGCACTAGCCTACCAGGTAACAAGACTCTAGGTTGGACCCCCTAAAATCACAAAGATAAAAGGAAAAAAACACTTTTTTAAAAAGGTGTGTTTCTGTGGTAGGGACGAATGTTAAATATCAGTACTCCCAGATCAATTAAGTACCTTGTTTGTCAACTTTCAGCTTATGCATCTTTAACCTCCTCACCTCCCCAGCACAGATGAAGTCAGGCAACTACACACTTTCCAACTGACTCTCCAAGGCCACAACCACTCCTCACCTTCACTGCACTGGCCCTCCAAACCAACTAATTCTTGCTTCCCCTCTGGGAAGGAAACCTCTCCAGACTCAACCACAACCTCCTCAGTAAGACTTGTGGTTCTGGCTCTCCCTACCCCTTATCTGGATTTTGATCACAGGCTGGCACCAAGTAAATATATCAGAAGCCCCTTCTAGGTCTTGGCCAGGTCTTTTGTCCCTGCAACTCTCTCTAATGCTCTGCAACCATTTTCCCAGAGTAACTGTGGCGAGTTATTAAAATACACAAGGTTGGTAATAGAAGGGAATCTTCTGCACAACTCAGATCAGCCCCAGAACCACCTCAATCGCCTGCTGAGCAGTGACTGACCAGCCTAGGCTGTGCAGCCAGACACACCTGGGACAAAACCTTCACTCGTGTTTTTTAACTTCTCTGAACTGCGCTATCTGTAGCTATAAAACCACTCAAGGTGGCCACAAAAGTGAAAGTGACGCACTGAGGGTGGCATAAGCACTCTCCAAAGCTAGGTGGTTTTTGTTGTTCTTGTTAAAAACATTCATGCACGTTATACATGAGCCAAAAGTCTGGTTCCTGTGAATTTCTATAGAGCACCCAAGAACTCACTCCACCAAGAACAGTCTAGAGCCATAATAATCACAGCTGTCTTTCATTCACTGCCATTTATCCGAAGGGAGTTGGTACTTAATGTCATGCCAGGCACCCAACTTAACACAAGCTCACATAATCTGCTCAGCTACTGTGAGCGAAATACTGACTCCCCAACCACAAAAGGCAGAAGTACACAGACGCCGACCTATCCCATGCAGAAGTAATGACAAAGCCACAGTGTCACCTCCCCTCAGGCCTATGTCACTGAAAGCCAGTACTCTGACACACAGAACCAGGGCCGACCGTGAGCAGCAGACTCAGGGAACCTGGTGCACCGCTCCCCTACGGCACAGGAGTGGACACACTGCCAACTCATCTCACTAACCTCTCTACTGTCACATTTTTCTATAAAACTGCTTCCTCTATACATGTGCGTCTCCAGAAAGAGAGAGTTACAGTCACCTTTCCCCCAGTACTATTGTACTTCTGACACTCTGCCAAGGGTGAGTCAAAACTGATTCATCCAAACACAAGCAAAGCAACTAAAAGACCACTAAGAAAATATTTGAAAGTCTAAAAACTTCTAATCCACGGAGGCCTCTGATAGGTACTTTAACCTGAAAACATTCTGTGTCACTGACCTTTAAGAACAGGCCTTTTGCAGGAGTCTACTCTCAATTCCAATGTCTACAAAAACCTGTATCTGTTACTCTCTTAATCTGAGAGAGCTCTGAGAGTATTCCAGAAACATCCACAGGGCTGATTTCCAGACACAGGTTTCCTGTCAAACCAACAGAGAGGAGAACAGCTTGACCCCTGCTCCTCCCACACCAGCACAAATCCCCCACCTGACCCCACACTCTGCTCTGAAGAACCGCTATGGCCAACAGACAAGGCAGGTCATCTTCTTCGAGGAGAGGCCTCCCCTGGTCACTGCAGCCAGGGAAAGCCCAGGGACTCTTACCCCAGACACAGGAGGTACCTACCTGCTGCATCAGTTCAGCCGCTTCGTCGTCCCCATTGCCCACCCCAGGGTTCTTCCGCACCACCCCTGGGCCCGCCTTTGGAGTTGCAGTAGTTCTCTGTGTTGAAATGGGTCTCTGTGGAGCTAAGAAATTAAGACATTCTCTTAGAGAAAAACCTTCAGAAACAAGCAGAAATTTACAGACATCAAAGGAAGGCTACAACTCAATGCTTTCCAGACATGTTCAGTGAAGGGACCCAGCCCTAGAAAGCCCTGCATGCGAGACAATGACACCCCACATTCGCCTACAGTGATCTCTATCCTGGCAGCAGAGTTAGGTACTAATTTTAGCCATGTTCTTTTGGGCTGAGACTAAGTCTTCCTGTGAGGTCTTATCTCTGCTGTGGCCAAGGAACTGTCATCTGAAACAGGTCTAGCCATTTCACATAAAAGTTGATCTACCTTAACCCAGCTCCAACCATATCCACGAACAGGGTCATTTCACAGACCAAAGGCAAACCTCATACCAGGAGCAGATCACAATCCCAGCTGCTGCAATGCTCTTCATCCAGAAAGCCAGGTCTCTCCTAACTCATAACCTCAGATTCCTTGGATTAGAAGAGGAAGGAGGACTAGAGGAATACAACAGTAGTCAGAGCACTTGCTAAGCAAGTACAAGGACCTGGGTTCGATTCCCTAGCACCATATAAGCTGGATGTGGTGGGGCATGCCTGTAATCCCAGCACTTGTGAGGCTAGGCAGGAAGACTGCCATGTATTTGAGGCCAGCCTGGGCTCCACTGTGAGTTAAGGACCAGCCTGGACTACACAGTGAGACTCTGTCTCAAAAAAAAAAAAAAAATTGTAGAACATCTGCTCTCTTCTAATGTGTACACTCTACACATACACTACTTGTAACGCATCTTGGGAAATCTATAAAGCCAGTAACTTATGGAGGTGGTTTCTAAAAACAGCTGCCTGCCACCCAGACTCGGCTGGTATTAGAGCACACACTCCAGAACCTGCTGACAGAAGCAACGAGTAAGCACGGGAAGCTTGTCTGGGGGCAGCGTGACCGTGAAGACACCCTAGACTAGTCATCCAGAGAGCCACAAAGCCCGCCCAGATGCTAAGGACACAAGTGTGACCATACTTACCTTGAAGGTGGCCCAAGGGATTTCTATCCCATATAACTAAAAGGCTTTCACAAAATGACAAACAGGAGTAACTCACTCAGGCCTCAAAATCCAACCTCTGAGACAAAGACTGAACTTCCCACTTTATAAAGGAAGAAAGCGGTGAGGCAGAGATGAAAGGTCTCACACAGGGCTGCAGAGAACACACAAAGATCTGCCTTGTGCCAGTATCCAGGTCTTGCCACCCACCTGAGAGTATGCTTCTAAAGATTGCCCAGCCTATGCTCTGAAAAAAATTCTGATGCAGCTCAGCAGCAAAGCATTTGTATAGAATGCTGAGGTCCTGGGATCATCACAATAAAATAATTCAATGTTCAATGACTAAACACATAGAATATTGTTATTTGGATACAAGGTTTGGAACTTTTTGTTTTTACCTGCACTGCTGGAGCTGAGAGGTTTCTTCGGTTTATTCAGAGCTGGGGCAACAAGGGAAGGAGCTACTGCTGTTTCCTGGCCTTGTCTGGCAGCTACAGGGTCGTAGTCTTTTCCATCATAGTTCGCATCAAAAAATTTCTTGAACCACTGAACGAATTCAAAATTGTCCTGAAACTTTCCTTTTACTAATTTATCCACAGGAATTATCTGTAGAGAAAAATCAAGACTGTTCAGGCAAAGGAAACTATTGGCAAGCATCAAAGCTGCCCATTTGTCAAATCAGTACACAGCTGAAAGGAGAAAGAAATACTTCAGAAAACAAAGTGCTGAGGTCCTCAAAATTTACAGAGGACGTTTCATTCCATGTGCCTTCACCAATCCCTCCCCAGTCCCTCAATGTTTGAAAAGGAATCTGAAATTAAAAAAGGAATAAATATCACTTAAGTCACATGTACACATTCAAACACTTCCCAAATGTAATACAAGTGTCATTCCATTACAAAAACCAAATCTTCCATGTAACTTGCTTGCCACAGTATCAGACACAGAGCATGACATCCACGGCTCAAAGTGATCACAGGCATCTACAACGAACAGTGTTACATAAAACTCTAACTTGGGGCTGGAGGAATAGCTCAGTAATTAAAGCACTTGCCTAGCAAGCTCAAGACCACTGCTGAATTTCCCAGCACTACATAAACCACCACAAAAACCAGGTGTGGCAACACATGCCTGTAATCCCAGCGCTTGGGAGGCTAAGGAGTCAGCCTGGGCTCCACAGTGAGTTAAGGACCAGTCTTGACTACAGAGCAAGACACTGTCTCAAAAAACACTAAACTGGAACTAGGTCAAGGGCTGGAGGAATAGCTCAGCGGTTAAAGTACTTGACTAGCAAGCACTAAGTACCTGAGTTGACTCCCCAGCACCACATAAGCCTGGCATGGTAGTGCATGCCTACAATCCCACCTGTCAGGAGGCTGAGGCAGAAGGACTGCCGTGAGCTCAAGGCTCCACATTGAATTAAGGACCAACTTGGACTACAGAGTGAGACCCCCCTCTCAAAAAAAAAAAAAAAAAAAGGAATTTGGGAAGGAATCCATAAAGGCTGACACTGTCTGCTCTTATCACTATGACAATAAAACCACTATCTTTGCTCAGCTTTAGCATGTAGAAGGGTAAGGAAAGAAAAACACTTTCCTGGCTAGGGTTTATAAACTTTACTCAGTATGTATAGCTAAATGGAGTCAAACATTAACATGGCCAACCTACCTAATATAATCAGGAATAGGTTACTTCAATATAAGTGTAACAAATTTGAGTCATTTATAAGAAAATGGGGGCACCTTAAGACCATTATCTTAGCAAAATGAACCAGGCACAGAAAGTTAAATACTGTCATTTCTCTAATACAAGAAAACCAAGCCATAAAAAAGTAAGAGATGGAAGAAAGAAGACTTTGTAGAGAGGGAAAGGGAAGGTGAGAGGAAGAGGGTAGGAAGGGGAAAAGGATATAGTATGTAAATTTAAAAAAGAATATACCTGTCACTGGTTAATTGATAAAATAAAAACTAAGACTGAAAAAAGTATACAATCCATAACTTCACTTGCTCACTTAGCAATCATTCTGTAACACCTGGACATCATGCCAGGCTAGGGAATAGCCCATGTTCCTGACACCCAAAACTTACAACCATAGGCTTCTGCCCACAACAACAGGCACTTCCCTCCAACAGCTATCCCTAGGGTATCTTTATCCTGAAGACTAAACATTTGCTTCAAATCTCCACTCAACTGTTAACTGCACCTGAAGTAAGAAACACACAGGGTTTCCTATGTTGCTGCCATCCTAAACCACTATGGGTAAGAGTGCCCAGGACCTGGGGAAAGTGGAGGCTTCACATGCCACTAACGGTATTTTACATGGTTCAGACACTAAAGAAAACAGGCAACTCTGCAAAACGTAAAACACAGAATTGTGCTTCAAGATATATTTCTCCAAGAGAAATGGAAACATGTACAGGTAAAAATCATCTATCGGGGTTGGAGGCAAAGCTTGGCAGTTACGAGCACTTGCACAGCATGGGTGGAACCCTGGGTTCAATTCCCCAGCAACAAAACCACTATCCTGCTCACCTTTAGCATTTAGAAAGGCAAAGAGAAAAAGCACTTTAATAACTAGGGCTTATAAATTGCACTCAGAATATATATAGCTAACTGTAGACAAAACATTAACATGGCCAATTCATCTGGGTAAGGTGGCATGCAACACACCTGGAGAAAATAAAATAGGAAAAAAAAGGGCCTGCATCAATGGGCCTGACTCAGTTAAGAGAAATCATATATAAAATCTTCACAGCAAAACTTTCTTAGACAAAAAGCACAAACCAAGAGATGATCTTCAACTGATGAATAAAGTTTAGCTCTATAATACACTATTCTGCAACAAAGACTAAAGCAATAGTAAATGTTACTGCAGAGATGAATCCAAAAGATAGTAACCTAAGTAAAAGAAGCCAGACACAAAGGCCACGTATTCTGTGCTTTCACTTATACACAACATCCAGAACAAGCAAATCCATAGGTAAAAAGTAAATTAGTGGTTGTCCAGGGAGAAGGGAAAGAGCTGAGAGGAAACAACAGGCAAGTGCTCCTAAGCACTCAAAAAGTTTCTTCTCGAAGTGATAAAAATGTTCTAAACCAGGTCCAGCAGTGCACATCTGTAATCCCAGAACTCTGGGAAGTTGAGTGGGACCATCAGAGAGATTATGTCACCTTGAGAGAATTAGGAACCACTCTTAGATTAGGCAATTAGGAACCAGCCTGGATTAGAGTGTGAGGGATCTGTGGGCCAGTGAATAAGGGAAGAGCACCCACCTGGATGTGGGAAGCCCAACTGGGAACCCAAACTGCACAAAAAGGAAGGAAAAGGGCTGGAAGAACGGCACAACAGTTAAAGCAAATGCTAGGCCCTGAGTCTGATGCTCCAGCCCCACATAAAACTGGGCATGGTGGTACATGCCCATAATCCCAGCACTGGGAGGCTGGGGCAGGCAGACTGCCCTGAGTCCAAGGCCAGCCTGGGCCACACCAGTGAGTTCAGGGCTGGGCTACAGAGTGAGACCTTGTTTCAAAAAAAAAAAAAAAATTACTGGTATAAATGTACAAGTTGACCCCTCCAAATAAGTACCAAAGTCACAGATTATGAAGAAAGAGGGTGTCAAGATGAGTAGGGGAGCAGGAGAGGAAACACGGGAGCAGGAGGGGGAGCAGAAGGGGGAGCAGGAGGTGAACAGGGGTAGAGGAGGGTGGGTGGGGTGAAGGAGGGAGAGCTGGGGCACAGGAGGGGGAGCAGGGAGGGAGCAGGGGTACAGGATGGTGGGCAGGGGTGGAGGAGAAGCAAGGGTACAGGGTAAACAGAGCTGTAGGAGGGTAGAGAGAAATGATGCTCCCCATAAATTTCATGTTACTAAAGAAAAGACATCTCCCGAAGTTGGGAGAACATACAAGTCATAAGCCACCATCTACATCCTTAATAAAATCTCCAGCACCACATAAGCTAGGCATGGCAACACATGCTTGTGATCCCAGCACAGAGAAGCTAAGGCAGGAGGATTGGCATGTTGTTTGAGGCCAGCCTGGGCTACACAATGAGTCCAGGACCAGTGTGGACTACAGAGTGAGATTCTGTCTCAAAGAAACAATCATTAGCTAAGAAAAATTAATCCAAAAAAAGAAAAATTAAATGAAGAAATAAAATATACTCACTTTGTCAACACCCATTCTTTTAAAACCTGCTTGTAGTATTTTGAAGTTCTGGATATATTCATGTTCTAGCTTAGCTTGAAACTTCACTTTCTTCAAGGCAATGGAGCCAGGGAAGAGCATGTCCATGAACTGGCAGTAGGCAGCGCCTGCGTGAGCGAACACCGGGACACGAGGTCACCAAGTGCTGCTACTACAAAAGCAGAGTGGACTTTCTACCGGACCCACCGACCCCAAATATCATCCAAATGATTCAGACCCAGAAAGTTAAGTATCATACGGTTTCTCTAATATGAGAAAAACAAACCATATAAAGTGTAAGAGACACAAAAGAAAAAAACAGTCTTTGTGGAAAGGGGGAAGAGTGGTAGGGTGAAAAGGGGAAAAGGGGGTGACATGTAAATTTAAAAAGACATAGCTACACAAAAACCAAAAGCCTCATCACAACTTGAGTTCAAAGTCAGTATCTTGGGCTCAGTGAGGATATAGCTCAGTAGAAGAGCACTTGCCTAGCATGATCAAGACTCCGGGTTCAATCCTCAGTGCCAAAAAAAAAAAAGACTCCTCCCGCAAGTCAGCACCCCACTCTCCCTCACTACACATATAAACACACCTACGTACACACAGACACCTATACATACATGAATATATAAATGTATATATGTGCGTGTATTATGTACACACACACACACACGGGAGTCAATATTGAGAATCAAACCCAGAGACTTGACAATGAACTAAACATATCCCTCTTTTTTTTTTTTTGACAGGGTCTCGCTCAGCAGCCCAGGCTGCTCCTGAACTCACTACGTAGACCAACATGGCCTTGGACTCATGCAATCCTCTTACCTCAGCCTGTTCTAAAATTACACATGTGCACCACACCTGGCTTATGTGATGCTGGGGAACCAAACTCTTGACATTGCCAGGCAAGCGCTTTAACTGCTGAGCTACTCCTCCAGTCCTGTTTCTTTCTGAGACAAGACCTGACTAAATTGCCCAGGTTGGCACAAACTTGCCATCCTCTTGCCTCAGCTTCCCAGGGTGCTGGGATTACAGGCCTATAACCACTGTGCCCAGGCTCAATTTACTTTCAATTCTTTTTAATTTTTTTTTTCTGAGACAGGGTCTTGCTCTGTGGTCCAGGCTGGCCTTGAACTCCAGCAATCCTCCTGCCTCAGCCTCCTGTGTGCTGAGATTACAGGCATGCACCCCTATACCCAGCTTCTGTGGTGCTAAGCAAGCATTTTAACCACTGAGCCATTCCTCCAGCCCCTCAATTTACTTTTAAATCAGACCAAGCTGGACCTGGTGGCACAAGATTGTAATCCCAGCACCCAGAGAGGCTGAGGAAGGGGGATTACAAATTGGAGCAAAGCCTGGGTCACTTAGCAAGACTCTTCTCAAAGTCAAAAACAGAAAATGGCTAGGTGGCTGGAGGGATAGATAGCATGGCAGTTAAGAGTGCTTGCCTAGCAAGCACAAGGCCCTAGGTTCAATTCCCCAATACCACATAACAGGTGAGGATTCTGCCACATGCCTATAATTCTAGCACTAAGTAGGCTGAGACAGGACTGTCCAACAAGCCCAAGTCCCTGGGTTCAATTCCCCAGCACCACATGCCTATAATCCCAGCACTCAGGAAGCTGAGACAGGAGTTCGAGGTCAGCCTGGGCTCCATAATGAGTTCAGGACCATCCTGGACTACAGACTGAAGCCCTGTCTCAAAATAAATAAATAAATAAATAAATACTGAGGAAACTAATCGAAAATGGGGGAAAGCAGTACAGATAATAACCTGTGTCTAAGACAAAAAAAAAAAAGCAGTTACAGTTTAATAAACACAATTCTTGGAAACCACTGTTTAACTATGTAACTTTAGTCTCCCTCAGACCATCTGTAAAACAAAGACTAAAACTCACAGGAGAAACAAAACAAGCAAGTGAAACTTAAGACAGTACGAGGACCCACCAGAAAAAAGGAAGTACAGACGCTAACTCAGAAAATAAGTAAATAAATGACAGTCAGGTTCAGTCACCCAGGCCAGCAACTCCAACATGCTGGGAGGCTGCAGCAAAACAAAAATGGGCTGGCGATGCGACTCAGTGGGAAGGTCCAGGGCTCTCTCCCCAGTACCAAAAAAAGACTTAAAAGAGCGGCTAGCGGAGCAGCACAGCAGCCAGAGCACTTGCTGCGTAAGCACAAGGCCCTGTGTTCCACCCTCCAGCGCTACACACTCAGGGTGGTGACATGTGCCTGTAGTCCCAGCAATGACGCCCACCTGTAATCCCAGCACTCGGGAGGCTGAGGCAATAGGACTGCTGTAAATTCAAGGCCAGGCTGGGCTACAAAGTGAATTCTGGACAAGTTTGAACTACACAGCAAGACCCTGTCTCAAAAAAACATTAAAAAAAGAGAGAAAGAAAAGAAAAAAGAAGAGAGATCTAGTGGAGTTCTTACCTGAACACAACTGTTCAATCTTGGTCAGATTCAACTGCAGAGACTCATTGATCCAGGCCAGCATGTCATGTCGACTCAGGTTATCGCTGGTGACTGATGTAGAGTATACGTTCACTGCCATCTTCTACAGTATGTGAGAAAAAAAGAAAGACTGCAATTAAATTGGGCATGGAAGTGATGACACAAGTTTCCTAGACTTACTCAGAGCAACTCTGTGGGAAGTCAGTTTTCACGCCCCACTTTCTTCTGCCAAAGGGCTAAACCAGACAATAGGATTACAGCTATAGTCTGGGCTTCCACACACAAAAATTACCCATAAAATATATCCAACACCAGACAGCCTAAACTTCAGGCCTCATTTTAATGAGACTGGCATAAAATTCACCTGTAAGAGTCACTAGTCAAAACACTGACTAAGTGCCTTATGGATCCCCCATACCAAACAAACTAACACAATCACAACAGCCTATCTACTACCCTCTTTACTTCCACAATTTCCAGTATGCTAGGTACTCCAGGTAGTATCAAAGCCAGGCATGACGATGCCTGTATCCTCAGCTTCTACAGAGACTGTGACAGAGAGAAAGTGAATTCAAGACCACCCAGGGCTTGGAGGAATAGCACCACACAGAGTGCTGGTCTAGCAAGCACAAGGCCTTGAGTTCAATTCCCCAGCACCATATAAACCAGGCATGGTTACGCACGCCTGTAATCCCAGCACTAGGGAGGCTGAGGCAGGAGGATTGCTTTGAGTTCTAGGCCAGCCTGTGCTACAGAGTGAGGTCAGGACAAACCCAGACTACAGAATAAGACCCCGCCTCTCAAACTAGCAAGAAGCTCTTTCAGAAAAGGAAGCTGAGGCTATAGCTCAGTGGTAGAGTGTCCCTGGTTTGAGTCTCAGTATTGGGGAACACAAAAGTAAAACCTTAGTAAATCACCATCTATGAGTACCAATTCAGTTAACCTTCATTCATTCAACAGATATTCCCTGAGCTCTGCCACATGCTGGGCACTGCCCTGAGAACCGGGGCAACTGACAGCCAAGACAGACGAGGCGTGTGTCTGCAGAGAGAGGAGGACATTTAACACTGACCCAACACACACACACCAACCTCACTGCACCCAAACACTTGGGTATGGGCCGGCACAGGTCAGGGAAAAGCCTCTCTGAGGAGACACCGGATCTTAGCGATCAGAAGGAAGCAGCGACTGTGGAAGGCTACTAAGGCCCAGGGAGCAGGAGGGAGAGCAGGAGCGCAAGTGGGAGGAACCAAGAGGGCAGGCCAGTAGAGAGCTCTGCAGGCCACAGTAAGGAGTCCAGGTTTTGTTCTACTGATACAGAACCCACTGTAAGTTTTAAATGGGACAGTCCTTGTTCTCTCTCAAGTCCTTGAAAGATCACCCTAATTGCTAGTAGAGGAGAGAGAGGAGGAAGAACTAGTATGCAATGCAGACTGGCTAATCCACATCTAATCCACACCTGGGCAGGCACCCTAAGGACCCACTACAATAGGAGACTTTACAGTGACCTTGACACACTTTCCCTCATTGCCAAAGAATGGTGGGATCCACAGCCACCTGAACACCACGAGACTCCTGCCCTTTGCTCTCCTGTGACACAGTTTCCTCTACCTAGTGACCAGTGTAAAGTCGGTCTCACCACATCCATCGCTTACACTAAGCTGCTGCAAGCATGGTGAGTCATGAACTACAGAACATGAGAGGAGGAGGGACAGTTCCACTCACTCAAGGCCTTAGGAGTGACGGAGGTCTACAGAGGCAAATGACTTACCCATCCGTGCCCTCAGACACCAAAGCATCTGACACAGTGCCCAGCACACAGTGAACGCTAAGGAAATGCTACTTGTTTTCAGGATGTCGGAACTACATTAGAGAGAAAATGGTATTCTTATACAAACTTTCCAAAAGTTAACCACCAGTACTCTTACATACAATCCCAAACTCGCTGATAACACCATGTTATGTAAGGGACCAACACAATTTAGTTCCTGACTCCACTAGGAAAGTAATCCATTTCCAAAGCACTTCATTCAAACCTCTACAATTGGAATTATCACACTGGTCTGACATCATCCACAAGCTTCTGAACCATTCTGGGGCCAAATTCGGGCCAGGAGGCAATCCACTCCATGTAAAGAGCTGAGATTTCGATCCAGGGGGACCTGGGTGTAAAAGTGAGGCCATCTCTCATTAGTTATGTAACTTTACATGAGTTACTAAAACTCAACATATGTCAGTTGTATATTAATATCATCTATCTGAAAGGGATCATGGAAAGATTTCAATGATACAAAGTAGGCAAATACAACAAACATAAGCATTTTTTAATCAACATCCAGGGCAGGGATCTCACCTCATTTATCCTATTTCAAATGCCTGAAACATCCCACCACCACCTCTCAGCACGGTCCTCTGCAAACCCTCACGCCCACCTCCACTTCACACTTTGTTCTTACGTAGCAGCCAGGCAGGATTTTTCTTCTGGTTTGAGACAGAGTCTCACTATGCAGTACAGGCTCATGATGTAGCCCAGGCTGGCCTTAGACTCTGGCAATCCTCCTGTGTCAGTCTCCCAAGGCTTGGGACTACAAGTGTGAACCACCACGCTCAGTTAATCTGTATGCGGTGATGGGAATTCGAACCCAGTATCTTAGGTCAGACAGGCAGGCACTGTAACACTGAGGCACAGCCCCAACCCAGGACTTCTGAATTACAGATCAGATGAAGTAGCTGGAGGAATGGCACAGCGGTTAAAGCGCTTGCCTTGACTGGGAGAATCCTCTGAAAATAGATAAAAACTAGGAACTGGAGGAATCGCACAGCAATTAAAGAGCTTGCCTTGCAAGCACGAGGCCCTGAGTTCGATACTCCAGAGGCTGAAGCAGGACGATTGCCTTGAGTCCAAGACTAACCTGGACCACACAGTGAGTTCAGGACCAGCCTGGGCCATAAACAAAGACCCTGTCTCCAAAAAAGAAAAAAAGAAAAAAATCAGATTAAGTATCTCTCTGTTTAAAATTCCTGAATGGCCTGACCCAGTGGCACAGGCCTACAATCTCAGCACTTTGAGAGGTTGAGACAGGAGAAAGGCAAATTTGAGACTAACTTGGGCAGCATCAGCAAATTAACAAGAATTTGTCTCAAGTACACAATTAAAAAAAGGTCTGGAGATGTAGCTCTGAGCAAAGACTCTGTGTTAAATCCCCAGTACCAAAAACATTAAAATAAATCACTGAATGAACAAACACATGAAATGCACACTGTGTGCAGAGTGCTATTATCAGGTACCAAGTAGAGACATCGAAACAGACAAACGCCACCCCAGGCTGAGTGCTTGCAATCTATCTCGGAGACACTCACATACACGGGGTGCTGGGTGTCTCATGCTAACGTAAGGCGCACGCAACTGGTAGAGCCATGTGTGTCACCTGATCACACCCCAGCACAGAAAACATTAATGGCCTTTCAGCATCATATAATTTAAAACTCTTTCATTAGCAGTTAATACCTGGTCCCAGGTGCTCCACAAACTCCACAGCCACTAGATACATGGGATCAGGCACCCTGTGGATGAGCAATAACATCTATTGATTCAACCAATTAACTGGCTCTTCCAGGCAGCCAAAACAGAGCCTAGTTCTCAGAGCTACAGCTGCCACTCATCCTTCTCTGATAAAGAATTCCACTGCTTGTATCAACAGAAGCCGCTAAGTAACAAACTCTCCAACCTGGTTTCCACATCCCTGAAAAATCCCCCTCTTGCCTACCCAGGTCGCTCTCTCTTCCCTGAGCAGCTCTCCCAGCAGGCTCCCTAACCCACTCCAATTCAGGGCTGGCTAAGGCACCATCCGACACCCTAAGGCAAATGGTACCACCAGGAAAACGATAGGCGATAGTGGATAAAACACTTCACCTACCTGATCGATGACAAAACACAGGGCTCACCCGTAAAGTAAGAACACTCTCTTGTGCACCAGTGATGAAGGGTAAAGGAGACGATCTAAGGGCAACAATGGAGAAGCACGCCTTCCCGCCAGCACCCTTATGTTCCAGAAACTGCGCTAGGCACGTGGGCAACACAACAACGGCAGCATCTGTGTGAAACGTACTCATTCCAGACCTCAAGAAGAAAGCATAACCCACAGGTTAAGAGCATGGACTCTGAAGTCACAGATGTGGGTTCCACCACTCCCCGGGGAGCGGGAGGCCAACTCATTTCTCTGGTCACTAGACAAATGTGCAAGACACAATGGGCCGGGGGGGTAGGTCAGTGACAGAGTTCCTGCCTAGCACACATGAAGCCTTGGTGTGATCCTGAACACCACTAATAAATAAAATGAAGATCCTTAAAAACCACGTGAATATTAAATGACATAACACATCAAGCATCTAACACAATGCATGACACACAGCAGACCCGAACTATCTTTATTATCAGAGACTTGGAAGCCAGACTGGCGTCACTTCCCTAAATGCATCCCAGGTACTCATCACCAAAACAGCAGAGGTCAGGCTCTGTCTTGCAGCACTCGAGGGCAGGTGAGAAACAGGAAGTGGAAAAGCACTGCTAACATCACTCTGTTAAGCAGTCTTCCCAGTAATTACAGAAATTACGTTCACGTATTCACCACCCTGCGTGTGCCCGGGTACAACATTCCCAGCTCATTCCTATTTACAAGGTCTCAATAACTCAAGTTGTCGTCCAACCGAGCTTGAATTTGCGATCCTCCTGCCTCAGCCTCTCAAGGTGCGGAGATCACAGACCTGTGCCAGCAAGCACGGCAAAGCTCATTTCCCAGCTTTCTCTCCCACTACAAGGAAGGCTCCTGGAAAGCATGTCTTTGCCTGCCCTCTCCCGTGGTACGGCCAGCGCTTAGCACGGTGCCTGTCGCCGAGTAGGCACACACTTGCCAGACTCCTAATTAAGAAAAGAAAGGGTCTAAAGAGCTGGCCCGCTTCTTTGGCAAGAACCGGGCTGAGATCATTCTATACTCGGCATTATGGTCCCCAGTTCACAGATGAGGAAGCTGACGCCCAGAAAGAGGAAAGCATTTGCCCAAGGTCACGCAGCACGGAACCGAGCTCAGGTTCGAATCCACAGCCGTACTCGCACCCGTGAGGCACTATCGCCTCCCACGCGGCGAGTCCCAGAGCTCCCCGCGGGGCCCACTCGCCCCCAAGCACTCGCTCCCGAGTCCAGCCGCCCGGGCACTCCCGCTGCCGGAACGCGAGCCACGCACCGACGCGGCCGCCCGCAGGCCCAGCACCGCGGACCGGCAGCCCCCGCTTCCGGGCACAGGCCCCACCCAGCGGGAGAGCGGAGCGCGCCCCCGGCCCAGGCCGCGCGCGGCGGGTCACGGCCCCGCCCTTCCCCCCGCCGGCCCGAGCACACAGCGGCGCGGGATGGCCGCGCGCGGGGCCCGCGGGCCCTGCCCGGCCCAGGCCCGCCCGGCCTCCCCGCGGCCGCCGCCCTGGGCCCGCCAGCCCGCTCACCGGCTCTCGGCGGAACCGCGTCCTCTGCCCGCGCCCGGCTCCGGTTCCGTCTTCGTCTTGTTCAAACCGCCAGACCCCGCCCTCCCGCCCGCGCGATGACCTCACACGCACGACCCCCCCGTTACGCGATGACGTAAAGGCTCGTCATCGGCCGCCGGCTCCTTTTATAGAGAGAGACTCGGCCGGGCGCCGGGGGCGGGGCGCAGGCGGCGAACGACGGCTGGGCTGCCGGGGGCGGGGCGTCGGTTGCCGGAGCGACGGGGCACGTGGTCGGTTGCAGCCAAAGAGCTGCCGCTTCAGGCGGGAAGTGACTTCGCCTAGAAGGAGGCGTCCAGATACAGCGCTCTGTAGCTCTGGCCAAAAACAAAATTGGTTTTACGATGAATTCCCACGAAAATGGGTTACTGGCCAAAGATACTTAATAGGAGGTTTGGGGAGACCTAGAAGTCATTGCAGGAACACGTCCTGTGATCATTCTATCAGAAATGGTCCAATACTACGACGGTTGATTATCGTCGCAGGACTACTGAAGTTCTATGACTTCCTCGGCTGTCTGTACCTAAATTGTCATGAGAGCCTTGCTAAAAGAATGACACTACTTTACAGCCAGAAACAGGCTCAGAGAGGCCAATTGGTTTGCCCAGAATCGCAGGTGGATCCACTTTTTGCGCTACTTTGTTTACATATATATTATTAAGTTGTGTATTCAACAGATATTTTCTCTAACCAGGCAGAGATTTGATGGTGAGCAAAAACCAGACACAGCTTGTGACACAGTAACACAGATCTCTAATTTCAAATCATTCTGTACATTAGACAGAAATGACATGTAGCAGTGGAGTGGCACCAGCCACGTATGGAGCAGAGTCGTAGAGGCATGTTTCAAACCAGGTCTCAGGTACATGCTGGAGTCCTGGTGGTGAGGGGCGCAGAGAATACATGAGAATCTGTGACAGAGGCTGTCGTCTATCAACGCATCTAGAGTTGTTTCAGTATTTCAACTACCAGTTCCTACTACTAGTTTCTAGGATTTGTGGTGCTCAAGAGCACATCACAAGCAACCTGATGCCTCTACTAGCGGTTTGCAGAGGTGACACTTATCCTGGAAAATGAGAAGTTACTCTGACAAAAGAGTAGGAAGGATTCAGGGCAAGAGAGACCCAACAAGAAAGAGTCCTGCAACCAAATTATTATAGCAACAATAATATTACCATTATAGTGAATTGCTATAAAGATCACTAATTGGTTAAAGATACATGCTTGGGGAAATACCTAATACCCTCATTTTATTTATCATTTATTTATTGTGGCACTAGAGGTTGAACCCAGGACCTTTGCACTGAGCTACATCCCCAGGTCTTTTTATTTTTTATCTTGTTAAGTTGCCAAGCTACCCAAGATGGACTTAAAGTTGCAATCCTCATGCCTCAGCCTCCCAGAGTGCTAGGATTACAGGCCTGTACAACCATATCCAGCTATAAGCTATGATACCCACCATTTTTTTTTTTTTTGGAGACAGTCTCACTCTGAAGTCCAAGCTGGTTCTGAGCTCACTGTGTAGCCCAGACTGTCCTTGAACTCATGGCAATCCTCCTGCCTCAGCTTCCTGAGTCCTACGATTACAGGCATGTGCCACTACACTGGCTTATGCGATGCTGGGGAATCGAACTTGTATACTTAGCATTTGCTAGGAAAGTGCTTCAAACCCTGAGTGATTCTAAGAGTTAGAATTAAATGAGACTTGTACAGGCTGGCGATGTAGCTCAGTGGCTTCTCTAGCATGGGCATACCTTGGCTTAGATCCCAAACACAAGAGGAGAATAAAAAACATATATGAAGTTTGGGGGAGGGGTATTTATTATGGTACTGAGGACTGAACTCAGGGCATTCACTCTGAGCTACATTCCCCAGCTCTTTTATTGTTTAAGACAGGGTCTGGCTAACTTGCTACATTGCCCAAGCTGGCCTTGAACTCAATATCCTCCTGACTCAGCCTCCCAGAGAGCTGAGATTACACAACAGCACCACTGGGCCCAGTCTTGGTTTGTAAAGTTTTGACCTCTTCTACCACGTAGTATACTCTCAATATGTGAGTGATGTCTGAGTCTGAATCACTTAATCTCAATTATCAAACTATGTCCATTAACTGGTGCCAGTTTTATCTACGGACCACTTTTTGTTGGGGGAATGAGGACATCAGTTGGTGGAGGAGTGGGAGGTCAGTGGAGAAGATGAAGAAGCATTTTTAATGATTGGAGAGTACAGATCTAGTTCTGGACATACAGGAAGTCAGAGATGGTAAGCAGAACTTGCCTACAGTTATCTCCCAAAGAGATAAGGAGGGATACATGGCTTGCTCAGAGTCCATAGTCCTCCCTAAGAAGCAGGCCAGCCAAGGTTATCTGGATCAGATTAAGGCTTTCTTGCAAAAGGCCAGATTGGGGGGAAAAAAAGGCTCCATCCTATAAGAGAAACAGCTTGAGTGCCTTTATTATTTATCTACTTATTTATTTAATATATGTTATTTGGTGTTACTAGGGATGGAGCCCAGGGTCTTCACACTGAGCTGCATCTCCAGCCCATTTTTTATTTTTGATTTTGAGGCAGGATCTCGCTAAGTTACTAAATTGCCTCAGCTGGGATCAATCTTGTAATTCTCCCGCATCTGCCTCCTACCCTGCTAGGATGATGGCCTGCTCTTCTACTTTATCCAGCCCCGGATGCTTTTTTCTTTTTCTTTTTTGAGACAGGGTCTCTCTGTGTATCCCAGGCTGGTTCAGAACTCACTATGGAGCCCAGGAGCCCAGGCTGACCTTGGAATCCTCACAATCCTCCTGCCTCAGCCTCCTGAGCACTGGGATTACAGTTATGCGCCACCACACCCAGTTTATGTGGTGCTGGGTCATAAACTCAGGGCCTTGCTCTTGCTAGGCAAGCACTTTAACCACTGTGCCATTCCTCCAGACCCTTTAATATATATTTTTGCCAGGCCCAGTGGCTCATGGTGCCGGAACTAACCTCTAAACTGCCGTCCTCCTGCCTCGGCCTCCCAGAGGGCTCAATTATAGGCTTGCACAACCATTCCCAGCTAGGTTGATATTTTATAGGTGGGGAAACTGAGGCAGGGGGACTATGGACTAAGGAGACAGGTTAGTAGACAGCCAAGTCAAACCAGACATTCTGGTTCCAGAGAAAAATCAAGAATCAAGCACTATTCTGGCACAAAAGCACTCAAGCAGTTGGCAAGGATGCCAAAGGCCCTGAGGAAGATATTTGTAATAAATGCTGATGCCTTCACCCCAACACATAACCACGGACTGCCTGGAGACCTCTGAGGTTCCAGAAGCCAAAGCTACTCCTAGCTCAGGAATTAGAGCACTTCCTCCAGGCCCCTGCTGCATGTTCAGGCCCACATAACTGCCGGGCGTGATGGCACACACCTGTAAGCCTAGCACTCAGGGGGAGCTGAGGCAGGACTGCCAAGAGGTAAAGGCCAGGCAAGGCTCTACATGAGTTCAAGACCAACCTGAACTACGTTTCAAAAAATAGAAGAGAGGAAGGAACAGCAGAATGAATGAATGTAAGCAAGCCACTTTCCTTCTCTTTGACAACGAGCACCAGGCCCATCAAGATGTGGGGGCCAAGAAGGGTGACACCAGTTGCCCTGCTACTATGCAACATTGAGGCAATACTGTCCCGTCCACTTTGAAGCCTTCATTTTGTCATTGTTGTTTAGGGATTGTTTTTGGAATATACTTAATATATAGTGCAAGCTGGCCTCCAATGCAAGGCAACCCTCCTACCTTGGCCTCCCAAGTGCTGGGATTATAGACATGCAGCAGCTAGGCTAGTTTTATATGCTGAAAAATCAAACCCAGGGCTGTGCACACACTAGGCAAGCACTGAACTATACTCCCAACCCAACTTTATTATTCACAGGCATTAGTTGTCCCTACCAGCACTGGTCACGACTGTCACTAACACGACATAGCTGAAGGGTCTGTTGCCTGCCATGCATCACGGAAAGCACCGTACCCAGATCTGGCTCTGGAACTTCAGTAACCTTATGAAGCAGATTACATGAAAACCTCGAAGATTCTTGCTCCAAGTAATATGGCAATGTGCCCCGCACTGGACGCAAACCCACAAGGCTGTTTCAAAAAAGACCTACATGGGGTGCAAACTGTGACCTCTTCCTCGGTATTGTCCCCCCCAGGATCAGTCACATCACAATATGGCCCCACCTTGAGAAAACAGTCCCAATTATCCCACCGGCTAAGGCCTCCCTCAGCCTGCCCCCACCCACATGCCAGGACCCCTTGGTCCCCTCACCTGGGGGGTTAATGCACCTCCTCTCTTAGGATAACGGGGCCGGGGCTGCTTATGTTGCTTCATCTTGTCCTGGCACCTGGTACAATACTGTCCACAAGATGGCTTAATTAGCCAATGATGGCCCCTAGGGGGGCAATAGCTCAGAGGGAGGAGTTCAGGCACTGCCTTCTGCTAAACCCCAGTTGTCTCACAGCCATGACAACCCACAGCTGTGCTGTACTCTCTGGCCTGAAGCAACTGCCTAATGATGCTTCACATCTTCCTGAACTCCCTATGAAGCCCAGGTTGGCGCAGAACTCACAGCAACACTGGGATTACAAGTGTATGCCAGCATACCGTTTTATGGGACGCTAGGGCATCCTAGGCAAGCACTTTTTAACCACTGAGCCCCACACATCTTCCATTTCTGAAGCTTCTTCAGACCACCAGTGTGGGCCTAGGCCAAGACCTTTGCAAAACTCACCTATTAAAGCAAGCAGCCACTGCTTTGTTCCCTTTCAGCTAAGATCAACAGAAGCGTCTGTTCACATTGGTTGTAACAGCATTTACATCTCTATCATAAAAAACATTACATGGATTTTTGGAGCAGACAGATGGAATAAAAGCTGGTTACATTTACTCAGATGAGGTATTGCAACGGTGCAGACCACTGTGCACCTGACCTCAAATGTAACTCTTGGGGCTACAGAATTACCTCAGCAGTTAAATGCTTGCCTTGAAAGCGCAGGCCCTGGGTTGATCCTCCAAGCACCATGTAAACTGGGTGTGGTGGCGCAGACCTGTAATCCCAGGACTCGCAGGGATAAAGCAGGATTGCAGTGAGTTCAAGGCCAGTCTGGGATACAGTGAGCTCAGGACTACACAAAGACCCTGTCTCAAATACAATGCAACTCAAAAACCGGAGTGGATGACCCCTGCCTGCAATCCTGTGCAAGTATTAGCAACGCCCATTACTCATATCCCAACCAAGATACTTAACTGGGCCTGCCAGCACAGACCTGGAATCCTAGCACTCTGGCAGGCAGAGACAAGAAGTTCCATGCTTGAGCCCAGCATGCAAGACCCTGTATCAAATCAGAAAAAATAAACTAGGGATGTAGCTTAACATGAACATCCTAGACTAGATCCCCAGATCCAATAAACAAGCCAAGAGGTTCAAAGTCTTAAGTCTAACCACCACTTACATAAGGAGCCATTGTGTGGACCCACCCACCCAGTGCCTTCTACACGAACCTCTGGATCAGGCTTTTCCCTTGGATCCCTGGCACAGAGTTGGCTCCAGATAAGCCAAGGCATAGCTTGTGGCATTCAGCGTGAAGGAAGTACAGAAAGAACAGAGGGCTCAACTGTAAGACTTCAGTCTGAAATCAGCCCCTAAGCACTCCTCATCCACAGGATCGTGCTAAAACGCCTGCAGCTGGCCCCAGCAAGGGCCAGGCCTGGAGTTACGCAGGGCCACGTGAATTGGGTGTGGTGGCTCACACGTGTAGTACCAGCACTCGGGAGACTGAGGCAGGACGGCCAGTGAGTCTGTGGAAGCCTGGACTATGTAGTGAGTTGGGAACTGGCCTAAGTTGCAGTCTCAAAAACATGGGCACTCTTCCCCACCCCTCAACCTTCCTCAGTGGAGAGCTGTGGCTGTTAGCAGAGAACTGTGACAAGTGCCCTGTGTTCTTAAGGATGGATGAAGACATAACCCAACTAAATGATTAAGTACTCAATATTCAACCACCGGTGGACCAGCAACATCCCCACCCTCCAATTTATCAGAAACTGAAGGTGGATCCCAACAATTAGCGGTGACAAGCACTTCAGGTGATGCTCGTGGTAATTTCTAGGCTGCACCATCAGACCCCAAGATCTGCCTGTTGTGAGGCCTCATGGCACACAGCTGTGCTTTGTGGGTGGAACAGAAGACCGCCCATAGTGTAGCCAGAATCTCCTTCAGTCGGCCAACCTAACCTGAAGAACAAAAGGGACACCAGCCAGTCGTAGAGAAATACTGATTTTAATTAAACAGAATAAGGTAAACTCTAGGCATCCGTCATTGTTCAGCCTAAAAATTAGCAAAACTGTTGAAACAAGGCACAGTATTTTCCCCATACTTGTTACATGGCTCCAGTTATCAAAAAAAAGTTTAATGAAAATGTTGAACATAAAAATAGAAGTCTGAGTTTTTTTTTAAAAATTGTGTATAAAAAGCCCACAAACGTCAAAGTTGCTCATTACACTACAAAACAGCACCAGTAAGATGAGTAAAAAGGTGTTTAAAACCGTTACGACAGCATTTCTGAAATGCAGCTTGTCTGACCTCTTGTATCCCCTAAAAACTGACTTATTGTGGCATAAAAGTGATTTTAAAATTTCTAGAGGGAGCTTTTACTGTCGTCTTCCCCCTGCCATCTCTGAGATGAGGGAGAAATGTGCTATTCCTGGCTGCCACAGCCTCTTGACTCTCGGATGAGGAATGAGGACCCCACACCTCAGGCCTGGGGACCTCAGCCTGAAGAGGGCCATCTTCCAAGAGAGGGTGGGGGGTTTTGCCTAAGCTCCCTCCTTCACACAACTCACGCAGGGTAGGAGACATGCGGGGAGCTGGAACTGGTCCAGAAAATTCTGAGGCAGCTTATACTCTAGAACTCAGCCCACCTGCCCCTTCCTGAGCTCAGTTGAGGGTTCTACTACAGTAGGAGGGATTTAGCTACGGGTGGACCCTGGCCCCAGGGGGTTGTGGGGGAAATAGCCCTGAATGTGGCGATGTGGATTTCATCCCTGCTGAAATCACCATCGCTGTGGGAAAGACTCCAAGGAAGACAGCAGACTGCAGTCCTTGCAGAGGCAAAGGCAGTGTGCTGGATAAAAATTCAAGACATACATATAATATATAACTTCTTCCACTAGCCCTAAGGAAAAACGTCTTGGACCCTTATTCTCTTGGGTAAGTGTCTACAGCTGAGGACCCCTGTAAACATGGAGTCAGACATTTTTAAAAAGTTAAAAAGTCTTATAGAACTGTCCTGGTGAAATCTGCCACATTTACCTGAGTATCGGAGGGCTGCCAGCACTGTGGTTTTGGTATCTTAGCCTTTGTTTCTGAGTGACATATTTGGGAAGGGGGGGACATTTTACTACCTACTTCAAGTTTTAAATTTTTAGGAGGAAAAAATGAGCACCATGTTTGGCTGCTGAGCAGCCAGGTGTGAATTGTGCACAAAGAGGTGGCACCCCAGGGTCCTCCCGCAAGAGGGTCAGGTGGCTCTGCTCCCACCGACCAGGAGAGAACTGAGGTACAGTGTGACCCCACACAGCTGCGCTGAGGAAGAGCAGAGCTAGGGGTGCCTTCAGGGACCACGGCATGTCTGACCCTGGCTCTGCCCCACATCCCAGTGCCCTAGAAGGCCTGGGCACAACTATTCACAGGCAAAGTAGTCCTTCAAGGGGGCGAAGAGGTGTCGGATGACTGGCACACTCCAGGACCTCCCAAGCAGCTTCTGGCGGGCACCACGGCCCATGTTGCACACGTCCGTGTAGTGTACAGGAAAGCCGAAGATCCTGGGAGGGCAACAGGGCAAAAAGACAGGAGTCAGAAGTGCCCAACCTATCAGCATGTCTCAGAGAAGTTCTTGTCATGGCCACAGAGCTGCTCCCTAGCAGTCATATCCCTGCCTACTGTCCCTTCGGCCAGGCCAACTGAGGCCTCTAATGAGTCTCCTCTCTCTGCCCAACAGAGAAGCCATGGATTCTGTCCCCTGCGGTTTTGTGTATTCTGGTAAACAGCACCATGCTCCCAGCACATATGTGCATAATGCATGATGTGAGCTAATAACTACAGGAATGAATTCCAAGCAAGCTGGCACCGCAGACATCACCCAAAAACCATGGTGGGATGAGACAAGCAATTTCCCTAAGGAACAAGGTTACTCACTAAAACAGTTCAGCACCCACCCACCAGGCTCTGGTAAGTTTCAGTGACTATACCCAAGCACCCCAAATTTATATACAGGTTTAGGCCAGGCTTAGCTATACATGCACTGATTCCCTGTATTACCCACATTTATTCAGAGACTAAAAACACCAACAGTGGGTAATGGCAGCCGCCCAGATTCAAGACCTCAAGCCTATGCCTTGCCTTGCATTAACGTCTGCATGAGGAAAGCCATCTACATGGACTGTCCAGTCACAGCACTCCATTGAAACAGCCATGCTCAGGTATAAAATCTAAAAGACTCTAGAACATGCACAAGACAAAATACCCTATCTCTCTACAAATCAAGTTACTTTTACACCACAACAATTATTGCTAGGTCAAAGAAACAAAAACAGAGCTGGAAGGCCTGCATTGGAAAAGACTCTGTAGGACAGTCCTTGAAGTAGAGCCTGAAAGGCAGAGGAAAAGTCAGGCTTCATCTACATTACTAGAATTGATAAAGCAAACTGAAATAAAAACTCTTAAGCAGAAAAAAATAGAAATCTGAGCTGTTATTTACATCTCAGCAGCTGAATCTGGCCTGAGAAAGGGTAAAGGGAAATGACAGCCTGTGGCTAAGCAGTTGTCACCTATAGCCTGAAATCCTCCAGGCAGCAATTAGACTAGGTTCTCCTTAATTGGGGTCCTCAGGCACCCTGTGCCCCAGCAGGTAAGAGCAGGAAGCCATCAGGGCTGAGCCACCAGCCGTATCTCTGCAGGACACAAGGGCCAACTCTGGAAGTGTCTGTGCTCCTAGCCTCATCATCCAGGGGACAGTGAGCCATTTAGATTGAGACAAGCACTGCCCGTGTGTTCACGCGGTTGCTGTGGACCATGCGTTCCTCCCATCTCCATCCACACCATCTCCCTCTCAAAGTGCAGCCTTGCTCACCTTTCGAGCTCAGTGCACCATAACACATCTTCTTTGCCATTCATGACAACAGGGAAAAGTTGGTTTTTCCCTTGTTTGATTGAGTTCGACTTGGTGGTTATTGTCTGTACTTTCTTTAACTGGAGAACAAAATGATTATCATGGGATGAGCAGCGGAGGAAGGGCTCCTGTGGGGTCAAGACTGGACAGCACCCAGGGAAGGTGGAGGAGGGAGGGCCAGGCAGGGAGTGGCAGGGCTGGGCTTGCACAGAATGGGGGGGACCTGAAGAGAGAACATGGCGCTTCCCACAAATGCCAAGAAGTTTGTGAAAACGAGAGACCAGCCTCAGGGAAACTAAGAAAACTGAGATGAATGAGATCACACGGGAGTCAAGAGACATCCAGGTTACTGATTAAACAAGATGAAGGAAGAAGGAAAAATAAGAATGGTCAAGTGCATCTCGGATGAAAGCATCATTGCTTGTTGCAGACCGTAGGTTTTAATAGTTACTCATCAAATTTGACAGCGTTTTTGCAGGGGACACCACACAAAAACAGTTACTCTTATTACTGGCAGAGCCAGCTGAATCACTGGATGATTCACATACCCAGCATTGACACACTTGGCAAGTTTGGTCACCTTTTCACTCAAAGAGTGTGTGAAATCAACAATATCTCCTACTCTCTGTCCTAGAGTGAAGTGGAAAAGCAGCCCAGCACCAGGAGAAATGTGCAGGTGAGTGAAGGAGGAAGACACCGACCAGGCCACCAAGTCACCCTCTAAGTTGCCCCTGAGGAGTCAACACGTGCACTGTGCAGGGCAGCAGTGTGGGCCGCTGAGGAGCGTCTTACCTTTGCTGTCCTACTGTACTCCAGGCAGTCCTGCAGCTCGAGCTTATCATTCTTTGATGCTATCACAGGCCTGGGAATAGCCAAAACCCATTACTCTGTACTGTCTGCAGAGGGGCCTCTGGCAGGAACCTCACAGAGCAGGTAAACAGGGCCTTCCCGGTGAAACCGGGCTCTAGCAGTGAGCTGGCCACACATACATGACAAAGCAATCCTGTCATACGGACAAGGCTGTGAGCCAAGGCCAGAAGCAGACTGGCTCCTGGAGGAACAGCCTAAGATTGCAAGCTCTCTGTGAAATTATATTGAGCAAAGCCAGGCTCCCCTTGGAGATAAGTCGGATAAGTACACAAGACAGGGAGACTGGAGATGATTCTAGGTTGGGTCCCAGGGCTTAGTGAGACAATGTGACCCTAACGAAGCCAGGACAAATCCTCGGGCTTTCTAGCCATTTCGGGGCACCCCATTGCTCTTACCACTCAGCTACACCAGTCACTTGTAGTCACTTGTCTATTTTAAAGGGACTCTGTCTTTGTGGGTCAACTTCTTACCACTAACACACCCCACACTCAGGATTTGGTGCCTCACTGCTGGGGAAAATTCAAACGGCAGGTAAACTGGTGCTACTCTCGGAGAAGGCCACGTGGTGGTTCTTAAAAGACAAATTGTTTACAATTTTAACTTTCGCTTCTGAAATCTGGTCTGCAAATGCAGAGACACACGCACAACTGAGAAGAGAAAGGCACAGAACCGAACGGTGTTGAACAGTGACCATGCAAGCCATCTCTGCACTTAGAAGTGATGAAAAGTGCCACGACACTTCTCAGAAACTTCAGAGGCCACAAGGAACTCAGGTATGAGAAGAGGGCCAAGGGATGAAAGAGAAAAATCCCAGCAGGTTCCCTTAACTTCACCTCCCAAGGGGCAACGTTTCCAAAACAATCCCAATCCTCCTGCATGGGCCCCAATAAGAGAAGGGATCAGCAAAGCCCAGTGTTGTACAGATTTAAGGATATGCAGCTGTACCCTCTAGTGGGTAGTGTGGTCCGTGCCAACCATCCCAGTGCTCCACAGCTCAAGCCAGCCCGGGGAATTTAGCAACTTAGTAAGACTCTGTCATAAGGCGGGGAGGAGCTGGGTGAGAGCTCAATGATTAGAGCACTAGCCCAAGTGCCATGAGGCCCTGGATTAGATCCCTCAACAGCACACAAAAGCTGGTCATGGTGGTATACACCTGTAATCCCAGCACCTGGGAGGCTGAGGCAAGAGGATTGCTGAGAGTTCAAAGCCAGCCTAGACCACAGAGCAAGTTGAGGGGTGTAGGTCACTGTAAATGTCCTGAGTTCAGTGTGAGTGGAACAAGTAAAACTTGTTAACTGAAAGAGGGGCTGCAGGAATGGCTCAGAGGTTAAAGCGACTGACTAAACGCACTGCAACAGGGGTAACTATCCGAGTTTGATTCCCCAGCACCACATTAAGCCAGGTGTGGTGGTGCACACTTGTAATCCCAGCCCTTGGAAGGATGAGGCAGGGGGATTGCCATAAGTCCCAGGCCAGCCTGGGCTCCATAATGAGTTCAGGACCAACCGAGGCTACAGAGTGAAACCCTGTTTCCAAAATAGAAAAAAAAAATTTAAAAAGGACTGCAAAGATAAGATTTTTGGGCCTCAGCCCCTGAGCAATGCTCATCAATGCTCATCACAGCCACCCCACAGTCCTGACACTGCACACCACTTTGATGCCACCATGTAATGCATTATCAAGTGCTAATGCCCACCCTCTAAATGGCTTGAATGTGACACTTTCTTGCTACTCCACAGGACTATTATGTGGCCATGCTGCAAACCAGAGGCACAAACAGTTAACTGGGCATCATCTGCCCTCATCCTGCTGGAATCTATTCTAAGTGATCCGACATTTAAGGCCCCACACATAGAATTCTCTGTCCTTTCTCAGTCACTCGTGCTCCATCGATAAATTTAGGGATACTTCCACTCTCTCCCCCAATTTATTGCATGGCTGCATTCTTCCATGGAAAACCCTACTGGAATGAGATGGCCTCTTGCCCCAGCCTCTGCCAACCCCACCATGCTCGCCCATGCACCCAAAATCTTTAACTACTGTCCTCTCTACCTTTATGCCCTTAGCACGTCATCAAGAGCCACTGACAGGAGTGTCCCCACTGCAATGTCCGGAGCACAACAGTGCTTGGCAGGGGAGGGGCTCAGGTGTTGGGGAAGACGCCCATTTTAACCCATATGTATAGAGGGTACCTTTTTAAAGGCAAGTTCTTTCTTGCTCTGTAGGCTGGTCCTGAACTCATAAAGCAGCCCAGGCTGGCCTCCAATCTCAAATGCTGGGATTGTACAGATGAGCCATCAAGCCTTGCTTATGGTGCTAGGGAATGGAACTCAGGGCTAGTGCTTACTTGGAGAGCCAAAACTGCTGTGAAATTCCTCCAGCCCGTCCAGGAGACAAACTGATTAAGGTGATGAGTCAAATAAAACAGCAAAATATGCAAAAACATCCTCCTAGCCACCCCAAGAGCTTCTCTCTGTGAACACACTTGTGATAAAATCATGTCCCCAACACGTCCTTCTATAGCAGTGCTGCCTGTGATGCTTGCCTCATCTGCAAGTCTGGCCTGTCGCATTGCCATCCCATTCTGAACGTGCATTACTAGCAGGCTGTTCTTCCTGAAGCCCTCTATGCAGAAAATATCGCTCAGGAAAACCACTTACTAGGTGTAAATGTCTATCGAAAGAGTACTGAACTACATTTTGTACTTAAAAGATGATGAAAAATGCTCTTCATTGAAACCTGAGGGAGGCAGGCTTCAGGCTACTATTTGTCATCTCTGATCTGCCACCTTGTTGGTCGGCAGCCTGGTTCAGGGGTTGATTTGCCTTTAATAATCTATTTCCACACGCTAATGCTGTATTTGCTGTCCAACCCGGAAGATCCCCGCTGGCCTCCTGGGCACTGCTCTGATTACAACACATGGGCACTTTCTGTAGCTGGAATGAGTCACTAGGCTGCTCAGGAGCTCCTCAGAGAGTCAGATAGTCCTGAACATCTTTTTTTCCTTTGAGGCAAGGTCTCACTATGATAGTTCAAATTGATCCTGAATTCACTATGTAGCCCAGGCTGGCCTTCATGGCAATCCTCCTGTCATAGCCTCTCAGGTGACGGGATTACAGGCATTTACCACCACGGCCAGCTTATGTGGTACTAGGGAACTGAACCCAGAGCCTTGTGCTTGTTAGGCAAGTGCTTTTACCACTGAGCTATTCCTCCAGGCCCAGTCCTGTACATCCTAATAAGAATCAATGGTAACACCAGAGGTTGGTCTGAAGCCCAAAGAAGGGCTGTTTTTGGGCATTCAGTAACTGTTTTGAGAAAACTGCAAAGTCAGTCCTAACATGATTGGTTATGTTCCCCTTTTCTGTTACCTGGCCCATTCAAAGTCTCTTGTTACCTGTTCATCCCAGGTAAGTTGCCCCAAAAGTATCGGGCCCTGTGAGCAGCAGAAACTTTGATGGCATCGATCATCACTGGATTGCACTGCAGAGAGACAGAAATGAAGCTGCTAGGAGCCTGCATCACACAGAAAGAAAACTGCTAGCAGTCTGTATCAAGCAAGGCTTGACCTGTACAGGTGACAGGGCTGATGATCCCCAGCTATGAGGAAGCAGGACCTATCCACAAAGAGACAGACCGGTTCCCAGCAAGAAATCTGGCCCTAGTCAGTGGTATGTGAAGATCAATTCAGTCCCATGAAGGTTGAATCCCCAGGCATGTCAGATGACAGAAGAGGCTAGCTACCCCAAGGGGGTAAACAGCACCTCACTGTTTAAAAAATGGCAAGAGGTAAAGTAGTTAAAACATGCAAGAGGCTGTAACACATGGCTCAATCCCAGTAAAGCTGGGTTCATTACTATGAGGGAGTAGCCAGCTCTGAGATGCAAGCTGCAACACTGGTTGCAAAGTATTTACTGCTTTACTACTTGATACATAGAAGCAGTGGATAATTAACTCTCTTGTGGCCTGAAAGAATGTTTTTTAGACCAATGACTTGTGAGAATTTCATATGCTCCCTACAAAAGCAGGGGACCAGACTCATCACTACCGACTTCGGTGAGCTTTGATAAAGTCAAATGTTTCATTACCATGAACTGAATAAATGGCCTTAGAAATTGACTTCTCAGGCCTGCCCACAAATCCATCACAATTCTGGAACATTTCCAACCTGGGCAAACCCAGAAACCCCAAGCTGAGCAAGGCCTTTATTTTTCACCGTCCCAGTTCTCATACCTCTAGGAATCGAGAGATGTCCTTCTTGTCACCAACCTTCATGGCTACAACATTCTCAAACATCCAGAAGAACGGCCGGTCATCGCCCTCTTTGGGTCGACTGTAATTCAGTAGGTGGTAGAACTCAAAGAAGAGGCGGCCAGTCCCCTCTGCATCCAAAAACCAACACCAAAAAGTAGTTTCGTTTAAAAAGCTTGAGCATATCCTGACATACCTGGGGATTCTTTCTCCATGGGACTGATTTGAGGTCTATACCCTGCCACTTACTAGGGCCCATGCGTATGACTGCCTTTCCCCTGACTGCCTCCAAAACCTCTGCAATGACAGCATGATACGGGAAGTAGCTGAATTTGTTAGTCTTTCTCTGAGGGCCAGATATTTACAAAGGCACCAGGGTAGTGGCTAAGGCATCTGAGCTCCAAAGGTTGGTACAAAGAGCACCTTCTCAGGGTGGCCCACCTATACAGGAACTCAAGTCACAGGGCTGCTCACCGTACAGGCCTTTCCTCGCAGGATTCACATTTGAGAGGTCATTACATGGGCTTCCACCAATCACCAAGTCAAATGGGCCCCACTCTTCAATCTAAGGGAGAAAAACAGGCTAAAGGCAAAGATGTGGCAGAGGGAAGACGCCCAGAAATTCAGGTAATCTACCAAGCAGCTCCGTTCTGATTTGTTCATGTGATCTGGAATGTTGTTAACTGAAAAAAACATGTATCCATGGACACAGTGTATACTGAGGGGAAGCGGAGGCTGGATGTGAAGGACAGGAGCTTGAGGACTGGGCCTTGCGCGTGCCAGGCCATTGAGCAGTATCCTAGCTCTGCCTTTCTTTTCTTCTCTTTGGCTCCAGCCCAACCATGTGAAATTGAGCTAAAACAAATCATTCCTCCCCTAAAGTGGTAGAAGTAAGCAACAAAAAGTTAACGAAACGGTCATTAAGGCCACTTCCAACCCAAGAAAGCCCAGTGCTGAGGGGGGTCTTGGGCTATATAAGCTCAATTTTCATGATCCCCATGGTGTCATTCTGACCCATTTCTAAGCCTAAGTAAGGTGTACATTGAATCAACCGGCTCTCTTTTCCCCACAGTCGGGGGACCTAGAGTTGGAGACGGCATGCCACAGGAGCAGTGCTGTGGGGGAGGAAGGGAGCAGATGCGGCAGGCAGATGAGCCCAGGGCAGATGCCACTCTCACATTCTTCTTTGTGATATTCCTGACGTCGTTCACATATTTGATGTTGCCCTCGTGCTTAACGGTTCCCACAGCAATGGACTCCTCGCAGACCTCCGAGGCGACGTACTTTTCCACTTTAATGCCCAATTCCCTGAGAACCAAGTATCCTGTGGGAGCCAGAGCAGATGCAGCAGGGAAAGTGGTAAGCACAGAAGGACTCACATTCCCACTCCCTGCTCGGGTGGAGTGAGGGGTCCTACTCGGCAGGGAGAGTCAGAGCCAGGGTGTCAAGGCGGGTAGAGCCCAGACATCAGCACTACTTATACTGGCTATGCTGTGGCCATAACCAGGATACCTAAGAGGAAGCCTGAAGATGGTAGTGAATACCAGACCATCGAGAGATTAATGCATGCAGAATGAAAACCTCAAAAAAAGACAGTATTCTTTTAAAAGAAAGAAATGACATTGAGACACTGGAATAAACAGGTGCACACAGGTAACTCCCAGTGGTCTTTCTAGGGCAGGCCCCCACAGCTGCTACCTCCAACGTGGTGGGACAGCACAAACACTCACCTGTTGCAATTCCATCAAAGAGCGACAGAACTCGGATAGGCCGCCTTCGGGCTGCTGGAATCGCCGGGTACAACTTAGGGGCTTCCTGCCAGATAATGCAAGAGGGTCAGGATGGAGAAGGAATGGGGGGGTGAGGGGGGGCAGTCATGGCAGCTTTTAAGGGCATAGAATGGCCATTTCTCCCTTGGGCATGAGCTACAACCACGATTGATACAAATGTACATAAAAAGACAGAGACCCCTGGGTACAATACTGAATACCAGTAATCCCAGTCACTCAGGAGCCGAAAGGCAAGAGATCACAAGATCAACTTGATGTCTTAGAAGTAAAAAACAGCTAGGAAGGCAGGGAGAACTCTGAGAGGCTGAGGCAAATAGATCAAAGTTTGGGCCCAGCCTGGGTAATTTGCTGACTTGGAGAAACTGTCTCAAAACTAAAATAATTGGGAAAGGAAAGTAGCACTGTGCAAAGTATCTGGGTTAGATCTCAAGTAAGAAAATAATTTAGAAAATATTCGATTAGAAATGTCAGCATTCCCTGAGTCCAACAGCAAATAGCAGATAGTTTGCTTTGATAAGAATGGCCCAGCACCTCCCTGAAGACTCCACTGGAACCAAGTATACCAAGCTCCTTTACCCTCTGTGACTCATCTCAGAAGACTTATTTCTACTACCTCTCTGCACCACACCTGGGAGTGCACACACTGAAAAGTCAGGAACTGTACTGCCCACCAGTGTCAGTTAGCGGAGTCTATTACCCTAAGCAGAGAGGTACTGCTTATGTAACCCTAACCCTAAAGCCCTGGGAGACAGAACTCCAGTCCCAGGCAGGCATAGGGCCCCCTGCCCGAGGCTGTGCTGTCCACCCAGCCTGTGGCTTACATATTCAAGGTCAGGGTCGCTGGTGAAGAAGGACTGCAGGCGCATGTTCCAGTCCTTCCGGCGCCGCAGCGCACCATGGCAGCGCTGCGGGAGACACATGTAGCAGCTCCAGGGCTCCTGCAGCTTGGCCTCCGCCGCAGTGCCTGTGCCCACCAGCACCTCCAGACACTCCACACAGAAGCACCTACACAAAGGCCAGGGAAGAGAGAAGCCTTCAACACCAGGCAGCTTCCTACAGAGCTGTGACCTCCCAGGGAGGTCATCACCCATGGCAGAAAATCACCTGGAGGTCCCATGTGCTCTAAAGCAAGATGCCCCCAGAGGATGTGGGCTACTGAAATACTCCCCTGGGTACTCCCTAAATCCACAGGCTCTTGCCACATAGATGCTCCTACCACACTAGCTATGTTTCAAAAACCCACTGACTGTCAGGTCAGTTGGCTAAGGATCAGGAAGGAATCTTCCGGAACATCATCTTCTGTTTCCCTCAGACACACCTGGCAGGTTGTCACCGCTGTGTCTATGTTCTAGTTGAAATCTATGAATGAAGAGCACAGCTGCCACCCAGACCCTGTGGCTGCCCCCTTTCAGCTTAGCTCCAGGTATCCAGCGGCTATCATGCTGCAGGTAGGTATGACATGGTGCCCTTGGGCACCCTGACCCTGTGAGATACACCCACAGGCCCTGCGCTCACCGGCAGCAGCTGGTGTTGCTGCAGAGCAGCAGCTCGCGGCCCTCACAGCACACGGTGCAGTAGGACTGATAGCCATCATCGTCGTACATGTAGAACAGCTCGAGAAAGCGATCCTGGCAGCCAGAAACAAACACCCATGAAAGCGGACACCAGAGGCTGGCCAGCCCACTGGCTGAGGCTAGGACACAGCCACAGATCACATTGCAAGGGGCCCACTGGCCTGTACAGGTAAAAGTGGCTGTAAGTGGCCATTACCAACAGACATCTGCTGCAGCAACCCCCCACCAGAGAGCAAAGTGGAAGGGGACAGCTAGTTGGGAGTGTCACTAAAGCCTCAGGTGCTATTTTAGAAGAATACTGGGCCGCTAAGGAAGAAGAAGGAAGGAAGGGGCTGAAAACCCAGAGTAGACCTGGGAGGACTTACCCTGCAGGTCCTGCAGAGTCCGCCCTCAAAGAGCGGGTGGAAGGACACAGGGTTTTTCCTACCACAGGACAAGCAGCTATCTGTAAGAAAGATGGGATAACAGCTTAGGCGATTTGGGCCCCAAAGGTCTACTGAAACCGTGGGCTAAGCAGTTCTCACAAATTTATTCCTAAGCCAGCAAGAGGCCAGCAAGTCTTCAAACCATAGCTTTTCCCCTTCTCACATCGTTTCAAAACTGCTGTCCCATTTAAGACTGAGAAAGGAAAGCATGGGTACTGTATCCACTAAGTAACCCAGTAAACCAAATTTAATTCCCACAAATACATAGGTGTTTCAAGTCAGGCCAAAAAGCTGCTCTGGCAAGAAAACCAGAGAGGACACAGAGCAGAGGAATGGGTTGAGTACACTAAGCGTACAGTCAATAAAGGTCTGTGGACTAAGGACAAGAGATTGAGAATTAGCTCAGTTCCAGATAATTATACATCCAGTTGAAATTCCCAGCCAGAGCAAGAGTGAGCTTGCAACGGTGGCGGAGGTGAAGGGCATATGCATATCACTAAAAGCTCCCAGGTATGGAGCACTACCAGGTGTGGTACCAGGTAGTTCTTGCTTTGAGTGTCTCAGGCAGTCACTGCAGTGGGTTTTCAAGTTTATTGTCCCTCGGCCCAAGTACTCAAACTCCCATTATTCCTTGACTATAATCTATCTGGTCTACTTACCTCGGCCTTAATCAAGAATAAACAAACATTAATAAAATACTACACACCTACTAAATGACAGGGAGGAGAAACAGGCTGTGGCCAGAGCTAAGAGCCAGACTTCAAGATCAAAGGACCGCAAGAAAGAGCAGGATGCAAAAGGAGGCCAAGGAGAGACGGTACCTTCTAGGTTGCTCCTGTTGTTGGCGACATCAGCAGCCATTTGTTCTGTTATGGGAAGTGAGAGGAGGTTAGGCAGCTCTCACTCAGGAGCTGTAGTCACCCCACTCCAGAGTGGTTTTCACAAAAACTTGGCAGCAGAAGCCAAGCCCCCTTCCCACTTGGACAATTACCTCGGCTCTGGTCATCGTCCCCGCGGTCTTTGCCATTATAGCAATTGGTCTTCAGGCGTTTGGGTTGGGGACAGTAGTCAGAAGCAGTGGAGTCATCAGCTGTGCGTCGCCGACTCTTGCTGTCTGCAAAAGGTAAGCAGATAGCACCAAGGGCGTGGCTGAGGGGTCCAGGATCACACTGCACTATGCCTGGGAGCCAGCTGCCATTTGGGACATGATAGAGGACCCTGCGCACAGCTATGAAAATCAGCGCAGAACAGGAGTCCATTTGAACTGCTCACACCCAAGATACAGACCTACACAGGTATGCGGAGTTCCAAACATCTCTATGTAAAATATATTATTCTTAACTGAGAGCCCCAAGAAGATACAAGCAACTTGATGTACAGATTAACACTGTAACACACCTATGTCTCACAGGCACCATGCTAGTTACAGCCACGCATGGATCATGAGTGCTTTATACACCAACTAGAGGGGGCGGGAAACAGATCTTACTGTGTAGTCCAGGCTGGCCTACAACGTGTATGCTGGCCTCAAACTCACCATCTTCCCACCACTTACTTTCCACATACTAGGATTACAGGCATGAATTTTATTAGTTAATCTATATTACATATATTACAGATAAATTAGTGATAAAAACTTAAAACTGGAATTGAGATATGTTCCAAGAAGCAACTAACATGGAAAGGTGCAATCTAATCTCACTTAAACTAATGAAGACTGAAATGCTCATCTTTTGGAAATATTAAATAAAAACATTTATTTGGCACTCAATTCAATAAATGAGATCCAGCAAATCCCAGTTGCTTCTACTCAATCTGTTCAATACTAATGGGCGTGGCTAACCTCATCTCTGCACCTAGGAAAGATCATACAGTCAATCAACAAACACAAGGACTTGAGTTACAAAACCACCACGACAGTGCTTGTACTATTAACATTGAGAAATGAAGGGGAAAGAGAAAAGCCCAATAGTGTTTAGGAAATTCAGAAAGGTTGTGCACCCAGCAGTGATAATCTTGGGACACTGGTGAGGGAGGGCGTGAGGTGGAGGCGGACTCAAGAAATCTGATTCATTTCCAGTGACACAATAAATGCTAACAAATCAAAAGATTGAGCAAAGAAAACAGAATATAGTCAAACGATGGGAAAGGAATACCGTGTTTCCGTGATTCTAATTTCCTACTGCCTGCACGACGCACCTTCGACTTATTAACCACCACTTTTTTGGGGAAACAAAACAAAAAAGAAAACATTATATGTATGGATTGTTATGACATGACCTGCATTATAGGAAACCATGGTGTAACCAACGAGGTGTGTGTGACACTGGTCAAAATGTTAGGAGGTGACGTAAGGATTTTTTTAACACTTAAATTTTCACGAATATCCATTTCTAGTAAAGGGGAAATCTTGACTCACTGCTTATTGAAATTTCCAGGAGATTCAATCTCAGTTATATGCACATGACCATTAGTAGAACAGCGACCAGGGAAGTTGACAGATTTGGTTCAGTTGTCACATGCTGGAGATTGAAATCTTTCCATAGCCCAGGGCTCATAGAGCACAGATGTGGGCCTGAGTTCAGCTGTGGGAGAGCTGGGCAGGGGGAGGGGCAGCTGAAGGTGGCATCACTGCCCAGGGCTGCTCCCAACAGCAGAGCAGTGGGTGCTGCCACACAGGGACCCATTCCTACCTGGTTGCTTGCTGTCGGGCTTGAGGCCCTCGATTCCAGTGGGCTTGAAGCCCCCATGGGCCCATTCCAACATGGGCTTTAGCTGGTCCTCCAGTGAGTCTCCAGGACTGCTGGGGAAGGTCTTGCCAGCTCGCACCCTGGCTTTCTGCCAAGATATAAAGGCAATCTTGTGATGAATGTGGTTGGGGAGGGGTGCACACAAACCCCACTCAGGGATTCCCCTACTCGGGAAGACATTCCCCACTGTGCCCTTTCATAACTAGGCAGCTGTCCCTGGGAATTAGAATTTGACCAGGGAAAGAACAGCCTGTGGAAGAAGACAAGCAGGAGGCCACGGTGGGGTGGGGTGGGGTGAAAACTTTCTCTACAGACACCAAATGGTGGTGCTACGGGGGGGCTACTCTGTAGAGAATTTGAATGGTCACCACCTCCCAAGAGAATCCAAAGACAGGAGAAGTCTCTATTCCATTCCAGACTCCTGCTATTGCTGTTGTAAAATTGGGGACCTTATCAAGCACACATTAATACAAAGACCCTGAGGGTCTGTATGCCTAATTAAGTATATGAAATCTACCGCAGGCTGCCCTAAATTCCTGGGCAGACAAAGGCAACTCTAAGTCCAGATGGAGGGAGTGACAAAGCTGAATGGCCTCAGAGAAGGAGGCGAGGCAGCTGGCCTCAGCTGCTCCCACAACCTTGGCCTTGAATCATGCCATCCATTTGAAATTCTGAGTTCTCTGGGAAAGCTAGTTTACTGATATGAATTTTGCCCCCACTTGCTAAAAGGTATCTTGGGAAGACTCAGTTCCTCCTGAGGCAGGACTGTCACACTATCTGGCTGGTATTCACTTCCTCCTCAGGGGAGTTGTCTCTAAGCATCCCTGGCAAGAATGTGGCCTGAAATGGCCTTTTGGCAGTGTCTTGCTGCCTGGCACCCTGCTCAGGAAGACCCTTTTCCCCACTCCCATGTTACCTCCAGGGCATGGTACATGGCCTTCCTATAGGAAACCAGCTTGTTGAAGCTGGTCAGGTTAAAGTGCTGGCTGAAGAGCCCCAGGGCCACCAGTTTGTCTGCAGAGACCTAGAAGAGAAAGACATCACCAACATCCTCCCATACCTGCATCTGAAGTTCCCCATATTCCCTACCGGCACATCCATGAGGAAGAGATTTTCTGTAAGCCTCACTGTATTCCTCGGATTACAGTTCACAGATGCTGACTCCAGAAAAAGCAGAAGAGGCAATCAGTAAACCCTGATGTGCATGTTCATAACCAAAAGAAACATGTCATGAAGTAGGACACTATGGCGGAGGGTGTAGCTTTGTGGTTAGGCTTGTCTATCAGAAGCAATGCCTTGATTAATTTCACAGCAACACCTAAGTTGGTCGTGTTGGCACGTGCCTATCATCCCAGCACCCAGGGGCTGCAGATAAGAAGTCTTTAAGTTAGTTAGGCTAGTAACAAGTTTTAGGTCAAGGGCTTACATAGCAAGCACATGGGCCTCAGGTTTGATTCTCCAGCACTGCATAAACTGGACATGTTGGTACACACCTGTAATCCCAGGAGGATGGGATAGGAAGATTGCTGTGAGTTCACAACTAGCCAGGACTACAGAGCAAGATCACATCTCAAAAAAGAACTATACAACACAAGACCTGTCCCATGCACCAAAGTGCCCAACCAAGATCACCTATACCTTGGGCTCAGAGCCACTCACACCTCCCCAAAGTCGGCCCATACTTGCAGGTAACAAAGTGACAAGAACTACGCTCACCCATACTAAGCAGGCTCAGTCCATCTGTGTCCCTTGGCCATTCCAAAGCCACCCTGACAGTATAGTCTCATCCCACCACTTTAAACAGGGCTGTTCTGCTTCCTAACACTGGACTCTTCTCCCTGACATGACTCATGGTGCACTGGCCAAAGCAATTATAAACTCTTTTCCTTCATTCCATCAGAACTAGCCCACAATTCCCAGAATTAGACACTGCAAAACCTGCAGAGGCCAACACACCTATCCTTCTGCTCCCCCTGCTGGTCACAGATGACATTTGCATGCACATTCTGTTCCTCAGCCTGACTCTGATCTGCTTATGGAAAATGACTACAAGAATTCTAACTCATGGGCATCAGGAGCTCCAAGTAACTGCTACTAGTGTTCCTTCATTCCCACAATTCCAACCTGCCCAGCTTGCAGCACCTTAGAATTATCACACAACTCCTATGAGTGTTGAGGATAAAACAAACATGGTGAAGGAATTAACTGCACTATTCAAATTAAACTCTCCAAATCTTGAAGACAGTGTAAGAGTTGGGACCTGGAAGAACAGCACAGCAGTTAAAGCACCTGCCTAGCAAGCAGAAGACCCTGGATTCAATTCCCAGCATCACATAAAGCTGGGCATAGTGGCACATGCTTTTAATCCCAGCAATTAAAAGGTTGAGGCAGGAAGACTGCCAAGTATAAGGCTACCCTGGGCTACCTATCAAGTTCAGGATCAGCCTGGGCGATAGAGACCTTATCTCAAAAAATTAATAATAATAATATTAATAATGATAATAAGAGAACAGTGGAGATAGCCCAGTATGAATGCCTTAGATTCAATCTCTAACACAAACAATGAAAAGGAAAACTGTCCAGGAGACTTTCTCAAGGGATCAATGAAGCTATAAGACAGTATGGACATTTTCTGCTGGGTGTCTGCCTAAATTCCATCCTGTGGTCCGTGTCCATGCTGCAGATTCTGCTCCAGAAGTAAATCTAAAGCCTAGTCTATCCACCCATGGATCTAGAACATCCAGCCTGGTGTTCCCAGTGACAACAGACTAATCTCTGATCCCAAAGAACCTAAGTGCATGCTCAAGCTGGCTAATACGGAGGGTGCTTGTCTTCCATTCTGACCAGAGCCAATCTTTTCTTCTACAGAACCCCTGACAAGAGTTAACACAAAAGAAGCCAAGGAGGGAGGGATGATGCAGTGGTTAAAGTACTTTCCTAGCAAGCACAAGGCCCTCAGTTCTACAGTAACACACAAGTTCGGTGTGGTAGTGCACACCTGTAATCCCCAGTACTAATCAAGAGAACTCATCTGTGTTTGAGTCAGCCCGAGCTACACAGTGAGCTCAGGACTAGCCTGGGCTACAGAGCAAGACGCTGTCTCTAAAAAAGAAAAAAGAAAAGTGGGGAGAAGAGGGAGCCAAACCTCAGCTCAGCTAGATCGGAGACCATGTCATCCTGGACTCACCTCAGAGAATTTGCCGTCGCCAAACCACTGTACCCATCGCATGCCGGCCATGGCCTGGCGCTTGGATGTAGTTCTCCAGGATACCACCATGGCAGGCCACCAAGAGAAGCCCTTGATCTTCCCCCACACCAGGTCTCCTATTCCAAATTCCTTTCCATCCTATGGAGGGTGGCGGGAGACACATGAAGGAATTCCAATCAGATGACTCCCAAGGCTAAAGCCCTATTCATTTTATGGTCCCTGAAGATAGTGAAAAGCTTACCAACAAATGCAAGGGGGCAAACTGTGCGGTGGTGGTACTTACAGGGAGAATGCACGCTGAGCGCGGCCACACCCACGTTCCATCCCAGCCCCAAGGAAAGTAAACTTGAGATGCTGAGACAAGTTATCAAAATGTATGTAGCGGGGGTGGTGGCAATGGGCAGTAATCCTAGCACTCTGCAAGTCTGAGCCCAGCAGGGGCAACATACCGAGACCCTGTCTTACAAGAAAACAAAAGACGGGGGATTTAGTCAATGCAAAATCTGAGTTCAATCCCCCAGCACCAGTAATTAAATAAAAGAAAGTATCTATAGTACAATGTAGCCTGAAGTACTGACAAGGAAGGGAAACTAGCTGGGCCCAGTGGCAGACCTTTAATACCAGTCCTCTGGAGGCTGAGGTACAAAGACTGCCAAGTGTAAGCCCAGCATAGACCCATTTCATATGATCACTATTTGGAATAAGTTCAAGTACATGTTAAAAGCACCAGGCGTGATGATGAAGGCTGAGCCCAGCACTCAGGAGACTTGAGTTCTGCAGGAGGATCACCACTATATCGTTATATAGCTGAGGAATGGCTCAGCAGTTACAGCTCTTATCTAGCAAGTGCTAAATCAATGGGCTAAGTACCGAGTTCGATTCCCCAGTACCACATAAGCAGGGTGTGGAGGTGCATGCCTGCTATCCCATAACTAGTGAGGCTGAGGCAGGAGGACTGCGTTGAGTAAAAGGCCAGCCTGGACTCCATCTTGAGTTCAGGATCAGCCTGGGCTTTAGGAGATAGTAACTGACAAGTGTTCCCCTTTCTCCCTACTCTACCCTTTCTCATGGTACCTGATATTCGTCGCCATCTCCATCTCTGCCCTCGGCGTCACCCTGTGAGGATCCAGAGTTTTCATGCTGGCTGTCCTGGGCTATGCTGGTGTAAGGGGTGCTACTGCTCTGGGGTGTCCCATCGTCATCGGTGAGGTCAATGGTGAGGTAAGGGCTGGCGGGAGATGACCATGGCGTGCCTGTTGATGCTGTTGCCCGACGCCTCAGAGACTGTGAACAGAGGAATAGTCTGGGACCCCGGAAAACAAAACAGGTGGGTGACAGACCAACTGCTCCCTGATGGCTTCCCTTACAAAAAGAAAAGGTAAAAGAAATTAGGCTGAAATCACCAAAGGACAGTTTTCCAGGAATAAGTGTACCTGAAATGTTAGAAAGACATTGGAATCACCAAGGGACAGAGACAGATTCAGAATGAAAGTGTCACAACAGGCATGCCTAAAGTCTCCATGGACGGAGCTCAGGGAGGGTCACAGGTCCAAGTACCTGCCCTGTGCCCAACCTAGCAACAGGATTTGCTGGACCTGCTATGGTTGCCTCAGATACCAACAGAAAGTATGGAATAGACAGTTCTAGAAGTCAGAAGTTTCCAGCTCAAGTCCAAGTTGAAGCATTTAGAAACCTAGGCCATGGGGATTTGTTTTCCAAACATAGTTCCATCCGGGGTCAGGCCAGGAGATGAGCTAAGACGCTTCCCCAACACCCAGGAGAGAAAGAGAGAAAAAGCAAGATCCAGCTGGATGCAGTGAGGGAGGCCGACCTTCCCATCAGAGACCTGGACAGAGGAACCAACCCTGGTTGCCGGGAACTCCACAGGGGACTCATCCACGTGACTGCGGGCCTGGCGGCCTCGAGTGGAACGCAGGGAGGGCTTGTACCTCTCCCGGCCGGAGGCGTTGCTGCTATTTCGGGTTCGGACCTAGAAGTAAGACAGGATATTCTCTGGGCCTTGGTTGGGGGAGAGCAGTGGGGAGTGGAGTGGGGGGCTAGAGCAGCTGCCCTTCAGATAATCAAGAATTCCCGAGGGCCTCTCAGGCCAACTGGAACTAACAAGGTGATTTAAGTAGATAGAAACTGCCAGACTCTTCACATGTGGCTACAGAATATTCTAAGAAGACACTCTGCTGTCACAGCTGACTATGTTGGCCAGTAGAAACATATAAACTGAGATTGGAAACTGGGATTGGAAGTGAAAATGCATGCTGACCTACCTGTTTTACCCTAAATCCATCTTCTCTAAGAAATGCATTGAGCCAATCACTGGTTGACTCTGGAAGGCACATCATGAACAAGGCCTTACGTCTGCTGTTTTCTCAATCCGGTATAAATTTGGGAATAACAGCCCTGTGTTCAAGTTGTATAGGTACGTAGTTTTTAAGCTTGGAAAAAATGTTGCTGGAATTTTCTCACACAATCCCACGCACTACCAGCCTGGAGGTTGAATCATAAGGAAGCCCTGGAATAGTCTGGCTTATTATGGGCTGGGTGGTCACAAGCACTAGCATGTTCCCTTTCCTAGGTATCTGACTGTGACACAGTATCCACCCACAGAATTGACAATATCACCCAACGGACAGACGGGAGCACTCCCCGTGCCATCATCACATCACTTCTAAGAAAAAAACCTGACTGCACCCACGTGACAGAAACCACCTGTGAAACAAAGCGATCCAACAGTGATCCTCACCCTCCGTGTGCTTTGCTGCCATTTTCAAATCCCCAAACACCTGTTTACCTGTTTTCTAAGCCTCCCCAGGGAGGCCAAGGCCATGGTTTCTGGGAGGGCCTGCAAGCGGCAGGAAGGGCCTTTACCCAAGGCATGGGGACTTACAGACGGGCTGTCAGTCCTGGTTTCACGGAAGAGTTTTGGCATCACTGGTGTGTCTGACCCATCGCCGTCTTCCCCTTCATCATCGTCGCCAGTCAGATCCTTGGTAAAGGAGACACAAATGCTTTTTAGTCTTGGGGGTTTGTTCGTGGTGATGAGATTGAACTGAGTGAGGCCCCTCATGCTGAGCTAGCACATTTTCATCTTCACTTTCATACAAGTTCTTGCTAAACTGTTCAGGCCCACCTGAAGTTTGCAATTTTCCTGCCTCAGCTTATACACATCATGACCTTGCCCAGAAAGTAGTCTCTTCATTCAATAATCCTGGTTGTCATCACCCCTTACAAAGAGGCTAGATGCGGATGTATTTTCATTGTCTATGACTTTATCTGTGACTGTCCCTCATGCCTATTATGGGCTATTTAGAATTAAATCAATTATAAAACAGAACACAATTCAAAAACCATGATGAAAAACAAACCTAACTCTGAAAACCTAAGTAAAAATTTTAATATTATACACAACAAGTATGACAGCTGTTTGAAATCATAGGGGCTGTAGGAACAGTGCACTGGGTAGAGTGGGTCCCTAGCACCCCTATGCCAGGCATGGTCACACACCTATAATGCCAGCAATTGAGAGGCTGAGGGAGGAGGGGCCAGCCTGAGCTACACAGAATTCAGGATCACCCTGGACTAGGGAGCCTTACCTCAACAAAATAAGGAAAACTACAAAACCAACTGCAGCAAATTTTTCCCAACTTATAAAAATCCCTTCAGTTTACAGAAATGAAATCCTACATCCATTTGAATCTTCAATAGATAAACTAGAAATTCAAGGGCCAGGGCTAAGGCTGCATGTAGCACAGTGGCAGAGTACTTGCCTAGCATGTGAGAGATCCTAGGTTCATCCCCATCACAACAAAAAAAGTAAATTTTTTCCCAAAACACACGATCTAAGAGGGTAATTCCAGGTAGACATTTATCAGTGTCATTGATCATCCCAAATCACAAATATTATGAAGCCTACCAGGGCTGCGGCACATAGCTCTTTGGTTAAAGTGCTTGCCTACTACATACACAAGGATTCGATTCCCTAGCACCATAAAATGACTAGCCAGACGAAATGACACAGGCCTGTGATCCCAGCACTGGGGCGGAAGAGGCAGTAGGATGGCCTTGAGGTTAAAGGCCAGTGTGGGCCCCACAGTGAATTCAGGACAAGCCTAGACTACGGGCAAGATGTTGTCAAAAAAAGTAAAAACATCTGTAAGACAAAACCTTCTAATTGAATAAATATAAAATACATTTGATATTCTAATTTGAAATATTAATTTCTGTTCCTCAAGGTTAAAACTGTAAAAAAAAAAAAAAAGGAAGAAAGACAGACCTGAGTGTAACTGAGCAGACTGGAGACCTCTCGCTTGGACAACCGTGAGCTTGACCTGCGACCTTCAGGGGAAAGGGACAACAGAGTGTGAGTCTAGAGAAGAGACAGGTGACACCAAGAGAGCAGCTCACACCTAAGGCCTGGAAGACCCTTCTACCAGTCATCCTCGGGGATCCCTAACCCTTAGCCACTGTGTCCAGAGCTTCTGCAGGCACATATTCATCAGGGAACAGCACACAGGGTCAGAACAGAATAGGACCCTTCAGAAGGTTTGGAAGGGAAGCCATCAAACTCCTTCCAGGAAAATACCGTCCAACGATGACCATGAGCTGAGCAAGGGAACAGTTAGCATGTGCTCTAGGCGCCCTACTGCACATGTTGAGTGGCAACCTCAGTGTGCAGTACAGAGCGGGCACTGTCACCCTCACGGAAGGTTCTACTGAACAACACAACACATAGTGAAGAGGTTTGTGAGCCAAGGGGAAGAAGTTATTTAGTTTGAGGATTGATAAGGAATAAGCACAGTAAGAAGCAAGCCTCAAGCCTTCCCTTACCATGTCCTACATGCCCTCGTGCCAGTTCTCCCAGCCTGTGCCAGGACCATTCCCATAAAGACTGGCAAGGGACTTGGGAGCCATTACCCCTGCTGTATTTTCTTCAGAGTCCTGGCTCAGGGGAGAGAGCAGAAGGGGTGACAGGCAGTGGGCAGGGATGGCTTTCCTTCTGGGGAATGCATGGAAAGTGTAAGGGACCCTTTCCTCAACATCTCCCTGAGCCTACGGGAGGCTCGTGCAACAGCAATGCTCTGCAGTGCCCACTCACTATGTCAGCCATGCCCCACCCAATTCCCTGGCCACCTCTGATCTCCGGGGTGCGGATGGCCTCCAGGATGGGGGGCGAGGGGGCGTCCTTGGAGTCAGAGGACTGGTCGCTGCAGGCACCATTGATGATGATGGAGTCATCCCTCCCGCTGGAGCCCTCCTCTTCATTGAGACGTCTGGTGTCTCCCTTCATTGTTTCCTGTGGGAGAAGACCAGAATGGTAGGGGAGCAGGCAGGCAGGGTACGAGAGGGCAGACACCCCCCAAACTTCCTGGCGTGGGTTCTATGTCCTTAGACCAAGAGTCCCCATGACCCAATCCCAGAGTGACATTCCAACCCAGGAATTCCCACCCAGCCTGCCCCCCCACCACGGCCTGTCCCCTCACCAAACTCGGAGGCTCAGGGCTTGGTTCCATGTGGGCAGGCGGCCGAAGGCTCAGATGCCAGCACCCAGGACAGAGAGGGCTGAGGCTCAGGCTCAGGCTGCTCTGCACAATTAATTAGCTGGTCCCTTCAAACAATGCCATTTAGGACCTACTTGCCCAGGCCTGTCTTCCGCCAGCCTCTGTCCCCTCCGTCCCTGGCCCTTTTTCTCTGCCCAGTCTCTGCAGGGCCTCAGGAAGCCAGTGCATTATTTTCCCTCCTGACCCCTTTGTTTGCTCTCTCTCCCTTCCCCTCAATCTCCAGGTCCTCTTCCCACAGCCCCCTCCCCTCCCACAGAACCGGGCTTCTCTCCTCTCCATGGCAGCACAAGCCCCGCCCCACACCATCCTCAAGGACCTATTGGTCTGCTGGCCTGTCACTCATTCCCCTCCCTTACCAGCTGGGCTCTGAGTTCCAAGTTCCCAAGAAGAGAAGGCATAGGCAGGCAGAGGGCAGGGAGCAGTTAAAAGCAGGGGGCATGTCCATGATCTCCTCTACCTCCCAGCTTGGTCTCCCACTGCTGCTTCTCCTAGTAACTGCTTCATCGCCAGGTAAACCAGCCAAGACACAAGGCTAGTAGTCCTCACCATTGGGCTGATCGGCTGTATGAGTTCTAGCCTGGACAACTGTCTGCCCCACTGTGGGCATTAGTCAGACATCTGTTTGGAAACAAAGCCTCCAACTTAGGTAGGGTTGAAGAACAGCACGGTGCTTAGATTGCTTGCCCAGCAAGTGCAAGGCCCTACACCACTAAACTGGGCCTGGTGGCGCACACTTTCAATCTCACAACTGCTTGGCATTCCAGGCCAGCCTGGGCTACATAGTGAGTTCAGAACCAGCCTGGACTACAGTGAGACCCTGCCTCAAAAAAAAAAAAAAAGTTAAAACAATAATATCAGAGTGGGCAACGGTGCTAGTTTGTAATCCTAGCTTTCTGGGGAGGCTGAGACAGGAGGGTTCCAAGCTCAAAGGCAGCCTAGGTAACTTAGTGAGAGCCTCTCTCAAAATGGAAAAAAACATACAGAAGAAAAAGGCTGGAGACTAACTCAGAGGCAGAGTACCTCGTTTGGCATGCACCATGCCTGGGTTCAATCCCCAGCAGTACCACAGAGGCTGGCAAACAGACAGATCAGGAATCAGGCAGACCAAGAAAAAGAGTCCACGGGCCACAGTGTCAACCTGAAGCATATTTTCCACAACTCATTAGCCTTTATCCCTGTAAATGAGACAAAGCCTGAACTACCAGACTCTTACTTAATTCCCCTGAACACTGGAGCTAGTCCCTCACAAGGTATCCTCCTATCCTGGATCCTGTCTGGGAACTTTTCCCAAAAGGCATTTGCCTATCTCCATCAGCCTTCCTCCTTGCCTGTGCCCCATTTCTTTATTTTTTGAGACAAGATCTCGCTCTGTAGATCAGGCTGGTCCTGGACTCACTGTGTAGCCCTGGCTATCCCTGAACTCCCCACAATCCTCATGCCTCAGTCTTTCCAATGCTAGGATTACAGGCGTGCAGGCCCCACGCCTGGATAATCTATGTGCTACTGAGGAATCAAATCCCAGGCCCTGAGCATGCTAGGCCAGAGCTTTAACCAGAGCTGGGCCCCATTTCTGTAACTCACCAGACCCGAGAAAGACGCTTGTCCCCCAGAGTACTTTCTAGAAGATGCACGAGTCGGCCTTGCTGCGCACTGCGCCGGCACCTTCTCCACCAGGGGGCGCTGTGAGGATCACTATGAAGTGGCCATACGCCCCCAGATGGATTTGCAATTCTACCAAGGAACCATAATTCCAACACCAGCAGCCTGACCTACTCCCACCAGGGCCAGAAACCAGTGGCCCAAGGACCAGCTGCAGTGGATGTACAGGGAGCTGCGCAGAACTGTGGAAGCTCAGGCATCACACATCAGCTCAGTCAGATTTTGGCTAAACTTAATCACGATTCCAGGGGGACTGAGAAGCAGGTTAAAAAGCATTGTTCTACACTGCTGATGAGGACGACTACTGCAGAAAACAGCATTGAGATTCTTCAAAAAACTAAAAATAGAGCTATCATTTGATCCAGTTGTACCTCTCCTCAGTATATACCAAAACAAGTTAATTAAAGTCAGCATATTACAGATACCTCAAAACCCATGTTTATAGGGGATGGAGATGTGGCGCAGCTGTTAAATGCTTACATAGGCAGTTCAATGCCTTGGGTTCTATTCTCCAGCACTATATGAACTGGGCGTGGTGGCACACCCTTTTAATTCCAGCACTCAGAAGGCTGTGACAGGAGGACTGCCTGCCTGGGCTATATAGTGAGTTTAGAACCAGCCTGAACACAGCAAGACCTGGCCTCAAAAAAAAAAAAAAAAAAAGTTTACTATGGCACAATTCACAACAGCCAAGATTCAGAACCAGCATGAGCAAGATTAACCCTCCAGTTGAGGAAAGATTACAAGTTGGAAACCACCCTGAGAGACAGCAACCTTGTCTCAAAATTACAAAGGACTGGGGAGGCAGCAGAACTGACAAAAAAGATTGATGTCTATATGCATAATCAAGTATTATCCGGCTTTAAAGAATGAATTTTTGGCATAGCGAAGTGGTTATGAGCACTCTCCTAGCACATACAAGGAACTGAGCTGGTCCTCTAGTACCACATAAAGTATTAGCTGGTACATATATAAATAAAAATAGCGGGGAAAAAAATCAGCTAAATGTTGTGGTGCATGCCTATGATCCCAGCAGTAAGGAGGCAGAGAGAATCAGGAAGATTGCTATGAGTTTGAGATCAGCCAGAGCTACACAATGAGTTCAGGACCAGTCTAGACTGGAGTGAGAACTAAAAAAAGAATGAAATTTTTGAGCCAGTACTGGTGGGCCTGTAATCTGGCTACTTTGGGAGGCTGAGATAGGAGGATGGCAAGTTTCAGCCTAGCCTGGGTAACTTGGCAACTTGTGAGAACCTGTCTTGAAACAACAGAAAAAAAAGGCAGTGTGCTGGCCCTGGGCTCAAACACCAAGACTGAAGAACAAAGCCAGTTAACCCACAGCACGTGGGGTGTGGATTTCTCTGGCCCCATTTGAGCTGCTGCTCTGGAGGGTGCCATTCCTGGCCTGCTTGCTTTCCTTGATACCAAAGTTCTCTTTCCCTTGCCCATCTCAGGACTGGGGACTGGCTGGATTCCCCTCTCAGCTACTTCTCCATCCCTATCCCCCACCCTCAAGCCCTGACCCGAAGAACAGGCTGGCTGACCTGTGGCCAGTTCCTATGAGGCCAAGCAGCCAGAATGTCTGGAGAGCCACTGGAATGTGGTTCAGAATAATAATTAATTTCAAGCATTTTGCCTCAGGCCAAATCAGTAACACAAGTGGCCTGGTATGGCTAGGAGGCTGGGCCACAGGGAGGGATTCTCCAGGAGCTCCACAGGTTAGAGAAGGAAGCACTGGTCTTGTCAGGAGGTGAGTAATTCACAGGCCTAAAGGTGACCTAGGGCCGGAGGTCAGTGGCACTGGACTTCAGTCCTTCAGAGAAACCCCTAACTGCGTCAACAAGAGATGAGAGCGGAGTATCTTCTTACACAGACTGATAGACATGGCTGACAATGATTAACTAGTCCAGGCCTTCATGTCGAGCAGTCCTGTGTGGCTGCCATTCTGCCCACCTCCCCACAGCCCAAGCTCAACATTCCAGAAAAATCTCCAGCCTCTAATGCAAGCCCAAGAGTACTGCAAGAGACTCAGGGAAAACCACTCTCATCTCCTTCCTGTGGCTCAACTCAACAGAATTTCATTAAACATTTCTCCTCTGTGGGTTTATCAAAATCTGATTAACAAGCCTCTCCGCCTTGCAGCCACTGCTGTGGGACAGCGCACGCTCGCAGCCAGACCCCTCCTGTGACTCAAGGGTCAGCTCGGTTCCTCTTGCATCCTACACAGGCCAAACAAATCCAGCCTCCAGAGATGCTGCTGCCGCTTGGTGCAGGCAACTTAGTAAGACGCCGTCTCAAATTCAAAAACAAAAATGAGCTGCCAAAGTAGCTCAGAGTGACAAGGCTTTGGGTTCCATTACCAGTACCACAAGACAGACAGATCCTCTTGCGCTAGGAGGCAACTGCTTCAGTGCCTGAATGTCAGCTGTAATTCTGTGCTTCTTCCGTATTAATTGTATCCATATTAATATATTAAATCTAATAGTCTACACAGTTTTATTACCAGATTTCACAGATGGGAAAATTGAAGCATCAAGGTCAGTTAACAAGACAAGGAAGGCTGGAAATGCAGCAGTGAAACATCTTGAACTTAGCACACAGGAGACTTAAAACAATACATCTTTGACCAGAGTTCAACTGAGCCAAATATGCAATCTTAACCATATGCTCTTAGGAGAACATGGAAAGTGGGCATGGTGGCACACACCTGTAATCCCAGCACGTGGGAGGCTGAGGCAAAGGACTGACAAGAGTGGAGGCCAGCCCGGGCTACAGAGTGAGTTCAAGACCAGCCTGGGCTACACAGTGAGACCCTGTCTCAAAAAAATAAAAACAGGGAGACAAACCAGCAGATAGTATGTAATACTACACAAAGTATGTCACACTTCTTCTCTTGAACCTCAGTTTGGCTTGTAGCAGTTGTGTGCAAAGTGAACACTCATCTGCTGCAGGATAAACTGGTGGTGCTACTCCCCTAAGAGGTGGTGTCTTCCTGCAGGATTTTTCTCCAAAGCAGGATGGTGCTGCTCTATTCCCCATCCTTGTCCCAAGGATAGTGGCCAAGAGCTTCCAGGTGTCCACTGCAGGCAGAATATAGTACAAGCATCTTTCTCCACCCTGAGGCAGGTCCTATTATTATCAACCTTCTTCACAGGGGCAGGGGTTAAGTTACCCAGCAAAGTGGTAGCACTGGGTGCCATGCCAGGCAAGTCAGGGGCTCATGCCTAGCCACTGAGCCTGACAAAGCAGACAAAAATTATACAAAAAAAAAAATTGTGAAAAGTACTGGGGACTGAACCAAGGACCTTCACACTCTGCTACATGCCCAGCCAATTAGGATCTCACGAAGTTGCTAAACTGCCCAGGCTGGGCTTGATCTTGCAATCCTCCTGCCTCAGCCTGTGCCATCGGTCCAGGCTAGGAATTACATGCATCATGAACAACACATCAGCCACTACAGGGGCCGGTGCCCTGCATGGCTCAGGCATCCAGCTGCGTGGTTCTCTCCATAGGAGGCAGCTGCCCAAACCTTGGGAGGAGGCGAACTTTGACCCTTTCCCAGGAGCTGGGGTCCAGCATGTGACCCAAGGGTGGGAAAAGGGCTGGGACCAGGTCAGACATGCTCAAATGCATTGTGGCAGAGGTGAGGGGCACCCCCAATTAGAGTCAGAGGAGCCTCAGGAGGTCCTTTCAGAGCCAGTGGTGGGGCCAGGAACTGAGGCCACTCATTCCCTCCAGGCTGGCACCACCAGGGCTGCAGCACTACTCCACTGTGCCTTGACCATGTCAGCTGCACCAAGTCTCAACACACAAAGGGAGAGGCCAGAGGTCTGACAGGGAAGGTTTTCCTCATCACCAGTTAGTACCCAGGACAAAGGGAGACAAAATAGTGAGATTTAAATATTCTGGTAGACGCCAGAGTGGGAGTACACACCTGCAGCCACTGGAGTGGCGACACATGCCTGTAATCCAAGCAAGCCTTCCAGTAGGCTGAGGCAGGAGGATCGCAAGCTTAGGAACTTGGCAAGAACCTGACTTAAAAAAAAAAAAAACCCGAAAACCCGAACTAAATGGGCTAGCCATAAGCTGGAGATGAAGGCCAGGGTCCGAGCCTTAGCATCACAAAACATTCAGAAGGTGGGGGGATGTAGCTCAGAACATCCTGGGTTCAATTCCAGTACTGTTTAAAAAAAAAAAAATTGCTATTCCTCCCTCCTTTACAAATTACCTTAGTCTCCACAGCCTGTGTAAGAAAAAAGCTCAGAGCTGGAATCTTCCCTTCGACCTTTGCTAGCCACTTCCACTGCCCACGATTCCACGAGAATGTTTAAAATGGCGTTTCCTATGTACCTCACAGGATAGCAGAAGCCTAGCCGCAAACTGTACTTAATACACAGCACTCAGGAAGCAGGTGCGCTGCCCTCCCCTCCCAAGAGACTGGGGCTGAGGGCGTAGCTCAGTGGGTAACGTGCTTGTCTAGCAAGCACAAGGCCCAGGGCTGATTCCCCAGCACCACGTAAGCCGGGCATCGTGGCCGCATGCCGTCATCCCAGCACTAGGTAGGGAGCAGGGAGGCTGAAGCAGGAGATGGAGGCCAGCCTGGGTGCCGTAGTAAGCTCAGGACCAACCTGTACGAAACTCCCTGTCTCAAAAAAAAAAAAAAAAACCAGCAGACAAGATTTGTGCCTAACACAGGGCACAGATCTTCACAGGTGTTGTACAGGGGTGGTGGCTGTAACCATACACACTGCTCTGGCACAGAAGATAAGAGACGCCCCTTGAGATCTGTGAAGTAAATCAGACACAGGTTAAATGGCATGTGGCTTCTCCTAAAAGAAAAATCTAGTATATACAGACCAAAATAAAGAGATGACAGGAATGAGGAAGGAGGCAGACGTGTGGATGGAGATCGGAAAGGGATCTAGAAATGGGCAGAGACCAGACAGCTAGGTGGGACGAGGAAGTAAAAGGGAGCTCACAGACGCCGTAACACCAGCACGGGAGGCTGAGAAAGAGGACCGTGAGAGCAAATAAGGGCAATTCGGCAACTTGGTGAGATCCTGTCTCAAAAATCTAAACTAGAATTCAGCGGGAGACATGGGTTTAAGAAGGTCCAGTGCTCAATACCCAGGACAACTACAAAGAGTTAGGTGTGATGCATGTAGGAACCTTTTCCAAGATGTAGGTAATTATATGCATTGCAAAATTTAAATTAAAAAGCCAGATATGCATATTAATGCTTGTATTTCAGATATTCTGGAGGCTAAAACAAGAGCTTACTGCAAGCCTGGGCAACTTAGGGAGATCCCACTTCAAAATTTAAAAAAAGGGGCTGGAGATGCAGCTGACCTTGAGCACACGCCTAGCATGCAAAAGCCCAGGGGTTCCTTCTCCAGCACCGCAAAATAAAGTCAAAATTCATCAATTCAAAAAGGCCTGACCACCCTCTCCCACAGGTATGGGGGACAGCAATCCCCCAGTGGGCACAGCACACCTAATACAGCCAGGCATATGGCCTTAGTTCAGGGCTTTTTGTAACAAAGAACCTCCAATAAGTTCCAGGGGAGACCAGTCTTACAGGAAAGATAAAGACTCAATCATGGTATCTCAAACTCCAGTTTTATCATCTGTGAATTGATGACTGTGCCTGGTGTGCTACTTAATGGGCACCTAGGATCCCAAGGGAGAGGATACAACCCAAACTCAGCAGACTAGGCCTCAGGAGGCAGCAGGAGATGGAGAGCCCTGAGGCTACCAGTGACACAAGGTGAACTTCCAACAAGCCCACTGCTTGAAATAGTAATCAGAATTACAGAAAAATATCTGCCCAACAGCCAAGCCCAGCGATGCTGGCCTATAATCCTAGCATTGTACAAGACAGAGGCAAGAAGGTTTGCAAGTTAGAGCCCAGTCTGAGTAACACAAATCAAGAGGTAGAGATGTAGTTCATTCAAAGTGTAGGCTAGCAGTTTGAGCCCTGTAAAACTAGCGCTCTGGAAAGCTGAGCAGGTAGCAAGGTCTACAGCCCAGCCTGGGCAATTTAGAAAGACCCTGTCTCAAACAGTAAAAAAAAAAAAAGAGGGGGTACGGGGGAGGCTAGGAATATACCTCAGTGCGAAGGCCTTGAGAATAATCCAGTTTCACTAAATAAGTTAATTTACCCAAATAGAGAATAATTGTACAAGTCCAGCAGATGGGGAGCTGGGTCCAGTGGTACAGGCCTGCAATCTCAACACACTGGGGGACACAGGCAGAAGGATCGTAAGTTTCAACCGAACAATTTAGAAAAATTCAAGCCTGAACAACTGAGCAACTTAGTAACATCCTATTTCAAAAAAATAAAAATACTTAAAGGGGCTAGTGATGTAGCTCAGTGTGAAGGGTCTAGGTAGGCTCCATCCCCAATAGTACAGAAGAGCTGGCATGAGGCTGTTCCTTCGCAGTCCTGATCACAAAAGCAAAGTATCAAATATAAAATCAGACCTGGGCCTGGTGGCCCAGGGAGAGGACCACAACCTCAAGCCCCACTTGGGCAACTCACTACTTCACAAGATTTGTCTCTAAAAAGCGGGCTCTCATAGCTATGGCTCAGGGTTCAATTCTCAGTAGGGATAAAAAAAAAACATGTGTTTGTCTTTTTTTGAGACAGGGTCTTGCTTATATAGTTCAGAACTCTCTATGTAGCCCGGTCTGGCCTTCAAATCTAGGTAATTCTCCTGCCTCAACCTGGGATTACAGGCTTGTGCCATTAGCTCCAGCTAATCTTTATGTGGTGCTGTGGAATCACCTGAGGGTCTAAAGCATGCTAGGCAGGCACTTTAACCACCAAGTAATGCCCTCAGGCCCCAGCTCACTCCTTTACACTGGTTTTAGAAAACCCTTGGAAGGGTGTGGTGTCAATGGGAACTCAAGAGGGGTGAGAGGGGTGAGGCAGGAAAAGGAGCACCAGACTGGGAGCTGCCACGCCTACTACCTGTGGCCAACAAGTACAGGAGGGCCCAGGGCCTCCTGTCCTCTACCAAGGACTCTAAGGATAGAAGGGAGCCAACATTCTCAAAAGCCAACCTTGGACATCTGTATCACCAATCATTATTGCTAAAAGTAAATATTTCACTCTCATCCATCTATTTTTTTTTTTCCAGACAGGGTCTTGCTCTGTAGCCCAGATTGCCCTTGGATTCAGAACAATCCGCCTGCCTCTGTATCCTGACTGCTAGGAATGCTGGGATTACAGGTGTGCACCACCATCCCAGCTTCATGTGATGCTGGGGAATCAACTCAGGTCTTGTGCCCGCTTGGCAAAAGCTTTAACTGCTGAGCCTTTCCTCCAGCCTCTTACCCATCTAGACATTGATGCTACAAGCTCACTGGCTCACCCTTGTGAGGGTAACCTTCACATGTCATCTAAAATACCCAATGTCCCTACGTTATTCTACAGGATCCTGCATTAAGGTACACAGCCAGACCCTGTGTAAGAACAGTGGTCTCTACAGCACTGGGCAGCACAGGAAAAATTGCAGCTAACAACCACCCACAGGAGTCTGGGAATCCAGGCCTGGTGGTGCAGGTTGGTCGAGCAATCTGGGAGGCTGAAGCAGGAGGACTGCAAGTTCAAGCCCAGCTTGGGCAACTTGGGTGACCTGGAAAGACCTTGTTTCAAAAAGTAAAAACTGAGCTTGAGAAATAGGAACTCAGCCCAAGGTCCTATGCTAGATCCTCACTCAGCACCAAAGGAAAGAGTGGGGAATCGAACTCCCTGCAACTATTAAGCAGCCCTACTAGGACGGGCAAACATAGATAGTCACTGTTGGGTGAATCCTTAAATTCATAAAACCTATGTAATATCATCTGACTGCTAATGTTGGCACACGCTCCAAGGCATGCTTTTCTTCAGACCGTCACTGTAAAAATTCATACCATACCTTAGTCTGGAGGAACAGCTTAGCAGTTAAAGTGCTTGCCTAGCAAGCACTAATTAAGTCAAGCGTTAAGTACCTGAGTTTGATTCCTCAGCACCACATAAGCTGGAGTGTGGCAGCACATGTCTGTAATCCCAACACTCAGGCAGACGAGATAGGAGGATTGCTGTGAGTCCAATGCCAGCTGCGCTACATACTGAGTTCAGGATCAGACTGGACTAGAGTGAGACCCTTTCTCAAAAAAAAATTCAGGCCTGGTACATGCAGTCCTATAACCAACACTCTCAGAGCCTGAGGGAGAATGATCCCAAGTTTGAGCGCAGTCCTGGCAATTTAGTAAAGACTGGCTCAAAAAGATTAAAATTTTTTTCTAAAAACGAACTGTGTCAGTGTGAGGCCCAAAGTTTAATCTTAATCCTCAGCATACTAATAAAAAAAGAAAAATTTTGCAAAGTGTAGGATATAAGCCTTTCTTTAGAAACAGAGAGGTAAAAGCTCCTGATACCCAAAAGGCTGTCAAGTGAGGTTGCCCCTAATATCAAGGTCGCTGAGAATGACTTAAGCTGCATATGGCTAAGAAACGAACCCAGGAGAACACAAGCCAACTACATTTTAAAAACTGGCCACATAACTCAGGGAGGGGTTCAGATCTGCCTAGCTCTCATAGCCATGAAGCGTCCCAGCAGACCAAGTGCACTGCCTGCTTATGCCTGAGCACCCTGACCCAACCACCTGTGCCAACAACACACCCTGACCCAAACCCACTGTGTGGGTTTGAGCTGGAGGAAGGTCTTTAAGGCATCTGCAAGAGTATTTCACTGCAAGGGCAGGAGGAATGTCTCAGCAGTTCAAGCACTTGTCTACCATGTTGTTCTAAGTACCTGAGTTCAGTTCGCTAGCACCACATACACCGGGCATGATGGTGCATGCCTGTAATTCCAGCATTCAGAAGGCTGAGGCAGGAGGACTGCAGTTGAGTCCAAGGCCGGCCTGGGCTCCATAGTGAGTTCTGGACCAGCCTGGGCTACAGAATGAGACCCTGCCTCATGAAAAAATTCAATGCAGGTGTCAGTCACTATGGAAGGCCCTCAGCCTCAATACCGAGCAGCTACACCCCTGTGCTGTGCTCACTGCTCCACACGAAGCATGCTAGGGCAGAAGGAGCCCACGAACAGGCAGGGCTCTACACAAACCTCTACTCTGGGTCAGGACCCAGCCTGCTTCTGCCTGGTGCCAAATGCCACAATGAGCGAGTTTACACCTGAGAGGTGGCGGCCTGCAAGCTGAGTAACAGGTGACCCTCCTCACTCAGCATGCTCCCAGAAGGAGCCCACCGCTGGCTCAGTGGGACACACTTTGGTGACCTTTCTCTCCAAACCAGGAACAGGTGGTGTCTGTAGCCATGGAGGTGCTGAGACACATGGAATGAATGGAAGAGCGGAGCTGGGAGACGTGCTGCATTTGACTAGCTGACAGCACATGCAGAGTCTCAGGCCAGCCTGGGCGACACAGTGAGGTCAGGACCAGCCTGGACTGCAGAGTGAGTCTCTCCCTCAACAAAAACCACTATCCATGTAGAGAAATACCATTAATAAATACAATGAATGCACTAACAAACTGTGGGCAGAGGCTGCGGGCCCAAGCCTATAATCCCAAGCACGAAGAGGCTACAGCAAGAGGACCTCCTGTCTGAGGCCAGCGTGGGCAACTCCGCCATTTAGGAAGAAGATGCAGTCTCAAAAGTGAAAACAGGAGACGCCCACAGCTCAGTGAAGGTCCCGGGTTCCCTCCCCACTTGCCGGGAGGCTAAGGAGTCATAGTCAGACACAAAACAAGAACTAAGCAAGTTCTGGAACAAATCCTACACTGCTGCTTTCATTAAATAGGCCCCCTTTCCAAGTTTTGTTTTGTTTTGTTGAGACAGGGTCACACTCTGTAGCCCAGTTCAGTCCTAAATTCATTTTGTAGCACAGGCTAGCTAGCCTTGCACTCAGAGTAATCCTGCCTCAGTCTCTTGAATGCTGGGATTACAGGTGTGCACCACCATGGCTGGCTCACTAAACCCTGTGGCACACTTCCATGCAACCCACGACAGTCCAAACTCCTGCCAACAGCACCTGAGAATTCTGCCTAGTTAACACTTCATATCTGGGGCTGGAGAAATAGCACAGCAGCTATGAGCATTTGCCTAGTAAGTGCAAGGCACTGAGTTTAATTCCCTAGCAGCACATAAGCCAGGCATGGTAGCACATGCCTGTAATCCCAGCAGCACTCGGGAGGCTGAGTGAAGCCTGGACTAGAGTGAGATGCTGCCTCAATAAAAGCCCACTCCATATCCTACTTGGTTCTCTTCCCTTCCTCTGGAGTCCCGTGAAGCCACCACAGGAGACTCACTCAGGGCACATCCACGTCACGCAGCCCACATGCGAGCTAGGATGTCAGGACACACGTGTTGGCCGCTGGCAAAGCCTGAGAAGGCCCCTTCCTCAGAGCCAGGAGCCCCTGTAAGTCCCATACCCACCCAGCTGTGGCCCACACATTCACCCTCGAAACGGGAAGCAAATGCAGAGGGCTTGCGGAAGTAATCTGCAGATGGAAGGACCCTCCCACAGCCTTGGCTCACGGCCTCCATGCAGCCCCAGCCTGGGGCTGGGACCAGAAGACAGCGACTGCTGAAGACAGACCCAAGCCAGGCAAGTCTCCCAGGCAGTGCTGGACACTCCTCCTGTCCGGAAAAAAGGCAAACCTGGTAGCCTGGGAAGCTGACACGGGATCCCAAGGTTCAAGCCCAGCCTAAGCAACTCGGCAATTTCTTGAGACCCCGTGCAGGATGTCCATACAGGAGGAAGAGAGGCCAGGAGGGCTCCCCGGTGCGTTGAGGGACAGTCTACACTACACAGTGACACAATCTCAAAAGAAAGGGGGAGAAGGAAAACACAGCCTAGAATCCATATCCTGCACAAAAATAAAATAGGCAGGGGTTTAGCTTCATGTCACAGACCTCAGCACCCTCCTCAGTGCCCCTAGAGAAGGGCCACTGTGGTAGTGCCTATAATCCCCACTACTTGGGAGGATGAGAAAGGAGAATCTGAAACACAAAGCCAACCCGGGCTACGCTCAGATATTGTTTAAAAAGTGGGAGGGCATAAGGGGACCCAAAAATGATGATATATGTACAAATTCCAAGAAAGTGGGTTGGGGGCACAGATCAGCCAAGTTCAAGTACAAGGCCCTAGGTGAACTGGGCGTGGCATTACATACTTATAATCCCAACACTCCAGAGGCTGAAGCAGGAGGATTGCCTAAAACTACAGTGAGAGCTCAGGACCAGCATGGACTACACAACAAGACAATTTCAAAAAAAGTATTCTTTATTATATCACATACATACAATTTTTAAAAAATCATTCTAAATGAAATTTCTTGTGTTATGTGTATGGTACTGAGAAATGAAGCCTAAGTTTCATACTGAGCTACTCACATCCCAGAATCTCCTTTTATTTTGAGATAGGATCTTGTTATGTCACTAAGTTACCAGACTGGGCTGGACCTTAGAATTGGCTCTCCTGCCTCTGTCTCCCAGAGTGCTGAGATCCCAGCCTGGCCGCAAACTCATAGCAATTCTCCTGTATCAGACTCCTGACCACATGCTGGGATTCAATGACAACTTTTTCTTAAAAGTCCAACGAGTACACACCTGTAATCCAGCACTCAGGCGGCTGAGATAGGATTGTCATGAGTCCAAGGCCAGCCCAGGTTCCATAGTGAGTTCAGGACCCGCCTGACCTACAGAGCAAAACCCTGTCTCAGAAAAAAAAAAAGTCCAATGATGTTGCTTTGTGGTGAAGCACTCGCACAGCAAGTGTGAAGCCCTGGGTTCAGTCCCTAGAAGTGGAACACAGGTGACCTGGTGGGGGGAGCAGGGCGGGGAGCTCAACAATACAGTTTTTGCCTAACATACAAGAGGTTCAATCCCTAGCACCAAAAATAAAACCAAAAACATTTTTTTTTTTTTTTTTTGCAGCATTGGAAATCAAACTCAAACCAAGGGCTTCACACATGCCTAAGCATACCATTGTCATTTTAAAATCCCAATTCTGCATTGTGGAAGCACACAGCTATAATCCTAGCCTGTGGGAGGCCTCTAGTCTACTTCAGGACTACAGAGAAACTCAAAAAAATAAATCCAACTCCCCACACAAGTTTCTTATGGTGTGCGTATTCGCTGGAAAAACTCTTGGCTATGCTAACCTGGATTTTGTTTCTATCTGTAAGTCAATAAGCAAACATTTTTTTCCTTTATTTTTTGAAACAGTGCCTTGCTCTGTAACCCAAGCTGGCCTTGGACTCACATCAATCCTCCTGCCTCAGCCTCCTGAGGGCTGGGATTACAGGGGTGCACCACCATGCCTGGCTTATGTGGTGCTTGGGAGTCAAACCCGGGTACTTAGTGCTTGACTTCATGCTTGCTTTAACCACTAAGCCTTTCCTCCAGCTCTTAAATATGCAAATAACTACTTAAGAATACACTTTTCTTTTTGTGGTGCAGATCCTTATGTATGTCAGGCAAGCATTCTACCACTGAGCCCCATGCCTTTTTTGATACTAAGTTGACAGTGACACAGCTTCTTGTTGTGCATGTGGCCAGGTTGCCTAGGTGGGACTCACATTTGCCTCAGCCTGGGGCTCCCCAAGTGTGCACCACTACACTTGGAAACCATGCCCTTTTTTGTGGTATAGGAGATTGAACTGAATGACATTACCAGCCCCTAATTTGGAGTTCTGGAGACTGACCCCAGGGCCTTCACACTGAGCTGTATCACCAGCACTTTTGAGACAGGGTCTTCCTCTATAATCCAGGCTGGCCTTGAATTTACAGCAATTTTAAGTGCTGGGCTGACAAGAGTGTCCCACCATGCCTGTCTAACCTTCATGGGTGCTGAGGTGTCTAACCACCAGCTTTATGCTTCTAGGCAAGATCTAACTGCAAAGCTATCCCCAACCCCATTTTTATTTTTGATTTTCTAACAAGTTATTGCTAAATTGCTTACTTGACCAGGCTGGGCTCGAACCTTTGTTTCTCCCACCTCAGCCTCAGCAGTGTCAGGATTACAAGCCTACCCCACACCAGGCTACATCAGGTGCCCTCTCAACTCAACTGATTTACATTTCAACATTTCCCGTAATTGGCCAGACTGCATCCCTACTGTAGGAAATGAGGCTCCAATCATCAGCTTATAAATGAAGTGCGGGGCTGGAGGAATGGAACAACAGTTAAAGTGCCTGTCTTCCAAGCGCAAGGCCCTGAGTTCCATTCCGTAGCACCATATAAACTGGGCTTGGTGGCGCAGGCTTGTAATCCCAGCACTTGGGTAGCTGATGCAGGATGCTTACTTTTAGTCCAAGGCTATCCTGGGAAACATAGCAAGTTCAAGAGAAGCCTGGGCTACAGAGCAAGACCCTGCCTCAAAATAAATAAATAAATAGTGTGAATAGGAATGTAAAAACCCTGGCCCCTTTGGTCTAGCACCTGGTCACCTCTGAGGCAAAGATAATGGTCTTTTAATATTTGTGAACCCTGGGGCTGGAGGAGTAACACAACACTTAGAATACTTGTCTAGAAAGCACAAGGACATATGAGTTCAATTCCCCAGCACCAGCACTGCATAAACTGGGTGTGGTGTCCCCTGCCTGTAATCCTGCCTATCATCCCAGCACTTGGGAAGGTTAAAGCACGAGGGCTCTGGCATATGAGGCCAGCCTGGGCTGCGCAGTGAGTTGAGGACTATCTGGACTACACAGCTAAACCATGTCTCTAAAAAAGGGCTGGGGATATAGTTCAGAGTGGAAGCCCTAGGTTCAATCCCTACTATTTCAATCAATCAATAAATAAAACATTGAAACAAAAACCTTACCCAAGCTGGGCCCAGTGGCATAGGCACTCTGGGAGGCTAATGCAGGAGGATTCAAACCCACTCAGGGCAACTCAGTGACTTTGTGAAAACCTGGCTCAAAATTAAAACCCAAAACTAGGCAGGTGTGCTAGCCCACTCTTGTAATCCCAGCACTTGGGAGGCTGAGGCAGGACTGCCGAGAGTCTTGAGACCAGCCTGTGCTGCTCATCAAGTTCAGGACCACCCTGGACTAACATGAGACCATGTCTCAAAAAAAAAAAAAAAACATTAAGCATAGCTCCATCCCCAGCACCTCATAAATAAAAAAAACCTTAACCAAATGAGGACACTACCTGGCTGAGGCCCTGCACTCATCGAAGAATGGAGAAGAGCACTGCCCACACATTGGGCCCAGCTGTTTCAGGATTTAGTAAGGACTGTGAGGAGAGGAAGCTGCAGAAGGTGCCTGAGCCTGGAGATACAGAGCCAGCACGGAAGCTGGTCCGGGACAGAGGAATCCCAGGCTAACTTTTCCAGGGAGAACTTGTCCAAACCCCAGCTGAGGCTGGGATATAGCTCTGGTAAGTACTTGCCTAGCATGTGGGCAAGGCCCTGAATTCCATCCCCAGAACTGCAAGAAAAAACATTTTTTAAAAGTCCCTTTGGGCCACAATAAGAGGTTACAAGCTCCTCTTGGTCACTGGCCCCACGTGGCAGAGGAAAGGAAGTCAGAGGCAGCTTCCCCAGCCCACCCTCCCAAACTCCTCCCTTACCCCCTGCAGCGCCCAGATCCTCCCCTCCCCCAACTTCTGCAAGGGGTAGGAGCTTTGCTTATGGCTTCGAGGAGGATGTGGCTGACCACAGCCCTGGCCCCTTTGTCTCAGCCCTCTCCACCTCGAAAGGGAAAAGGTACAGAATCTCTCAGCTTTTCGAATGCACCTTTCCTATGGGACTAAAGCTGGGGTTGGGGGGATGGAGGAGGGAGGTAAAAATGACCCCAACCCATAAAAAGCTAAGGCCCCTTTCAAAGACACAAAGCCTGTCCTTCCTGCCAACTCCCCAGTCATGGACAATGAGACTAGGAGTGTTCACGGCTGTGAAAGAGATCAAGTACCTAAAGGCAGGAAAAGGAAGGGCTGGCAGAGGTGCCTTCCTCCATGCGAATTCTCGGATTAGTCACCCTGAAAAGAGGGGCAAGTGGTTATTTCAACAATCCATGTCCAGCAGGTGCTGACCCGGGGGTGGAGCTGTTCTAGAGTCTGTACCCAAGCCCAAGGCAATTACACCTAGAAGTCTAAGGTGGAAGGAGAGCTGAGGAGGCTAAACCATGCGGCAACCTGGGTTTGGTTTGGCAGAGCCCCAGGGGGCTGCAGACCTGTAATCTCAGCAGTTCGGGAGGCTGAGGCAGGAGGAGCCCAAATTAGAGCTCAGCCTGGACAACTTAGCAACATAGAATGTCTCAAAATCAAAAATTTTAAAATGGGCTGGGCATGTAATGTTGCTCAGTGCGAAGTCTGAGATCTATCCCAGGGAACACACCACACATACACACACACACACACACACACACACAAACATGGAATAGCACAGGCATGAAGTCGTTTGCCTAGCAAGTGCAAGGTCCAGAGTTCAATTCCCCAGCACCACACAAACTGGGTACATGATTGTAATCCCAGCACTCGAAGACTCCAGCAGGAAGATACAGGAAAAGACCATATCAAAAAAAAAAAAAAGAGAGAGAGAAAGCTGAGCTCATCCATACACAAGTGTTTCTATTTCAGATGTTAATAACTAAGGCGCAGAAAGCAATGGGCTTGTTGAGGCAGGGTTTAAATTGATGTGAGAGCCGGCACAGTGGCACACAGCCTGTATAAAACCAGCACTCAGGGAAGCTGAGGTGGGAGGAATGCAGTGTTAGCGCCCAGCTGAGGCTACAACAGGGAGTTCAGGACCAGCCTTAACTATAGAGCAAAAACCTGTCTCAAAAGACAAACTTAACTAAAGTGAGCAGCCTACATTTAGCCCACATGTTACCTAATGATGCCCACAGCACACATGAGTGCTTACTACATGACAACACTGAGAAAGAGCTATCATCTTGAGTTTGGGGAGAGCACCTCAGCAGCACCTGCCTGTCAAGCTTGAGGCCCTGGGTTATTTCCTAGCACCTAGAAAAGTAAAAGAAAAGGAGATATTGGGGCTGCAGGAATGGCACAGAGCTGAAAGCGCCTGCCTAGTAAACACAGGGCCCTGAGTGTAACTCCCCAGCACCACATAAATCTGGCATGATGATGGTGGCACACACCTGCAATCCCAGCACTCGGGAGACTGAGGCAGGAGCCTTGCCGTGAGTCCAAGGCCAGCCTGGGCTCCATAGTGAGTTCAGAATCAGCCTGGAATACAGACACGATCCTGCCTTTAAAAAAAAAAAAAGAAGAAGTCTCTCAGATCTATAAAAACGAAATCTGCACCTGAGGCTTTCAAGACCATCAAAGAATCCTCAGGAACCACAGTGTGCGGTATAGCAGGGCAGGGGAAGGTCTGAGTGCTAGGCCTCTCAACTGCAGACCCCCGCGGGAGCCGCCTCCCCAAAACAACTGACACCAAAGTCTGGCAAAACCCACAACATCCATAAGTCCAGAGGTAGTTCAAAGTTCACTTTCTGCCCCTAATTCCTTTAATTCATGCCCCCTTAGAAGTAGGGTTGGGGGTAGGAAGCGCGGGATCCGATAGCGACGGCAAGGTGGGGAGGCAGGCTGGAAGCACAGGCCGGGAGAGAGCGCCGGACTCCGGCCGCAGGTGAGGCTGGGGTGGGAAACCTGTGCCCCGAGCAGCCCTTCTCCGCTTCCTCTCCCTCTACTTTCTCCCCCGAAAGCTGCGCGTCACCACGCTCCCAGTCCCACCAGCTGGGAAGCTAATGTTCCCGGGTGACTGTTAGGGACTCCCAGGCCCCAAGGAGTGGATTCGAGAGCCGGGACAGGCAGGCCAGGGAAGGTCAGAATGGAAAGCGAGCCCCGGGGCGGGCGGCGTGGCGGCAGCAGGCACCGCCCCCAGCCGGCTCCGCGGCCAGGTGTGCGCAGGGAGCAGGGGCCCCTCCCGGCGTCCCGGCAGCCCGGTGCGCCTCGCGCCCGACACGCGGCCGCACGCAGCCCCCTGGACGTGCCACCCAAGTCAGAAGGGACCGCCGCCCACCCCACGGCCGATCTCGCGCCTCCACCCCACCCCCACGGCTCTATAATCTCCGTCCATGCTGCGACCGGGTAAGGACAACCCTCCCAGTGAGAACCGCACTCCGGAGGGTCACCCATCCCCTGCTTCTAACCCCAGGCTGCACGACCCCTCGGTGAGCAAGGACGTCCCTGCTCTCGGGCGGGTCGGAGCACGTCGAGGAAACCCCGTCCCGCACGCCCCGGCTGCGGGAAGACGTGCCCCCACCCGCCACCCCTGTTCCCCGCAACGCAGGGTCAGGGACCTTTCCCCAGCGCCGCCACGCCAACGCGGCCCGCCGCCGGGCGGTCCCGCTTCCCCCGGAGTCCCGCTCGCAGAGCCCTACGCGCCGCGGTGTCGGCAGCCTGCGGGGGCCGCGGGCTCTCACCTGCGGCGGAGCTGGCTGGAGCGCGGCGCCGCGGTCGCGCCGCGGGCAGGGGCCGGCTGGCGGGAGGCCGGCGGGCGGCCGCTCAGGGCGCTGGGCTCGCGAATCTCCGCCGCCGATCGCCGAACTACGTTTACTTGAGCCCTTTAACCCCCGAGTTGCCGGCCGGACGCTGCCGCCTGCTCGCCCGCGCGCCAGCGGGCCGGTGCCGTCCGTCGGGGGGCGCTCGGCACGGAGCCTCCACGCGGGCTGCGGCCGCCGGGGCTTGGGGCTGCTGCGGGCAGGGAGCCGCGCGGCAGCTGGCGAGGGTGGGCGGGGGCGGTGCCGACTCCCCTTGTAGCCCCGGCCCGGCCCTCTCCCCGCCCCCGACCCCGCCGCAGCCACTCAGAGCCAGGCCCGGCGCCGGAGGCGTGGCCGAGGGAAATTTGAAATCACTCCGGGAGCCTCTGCTCCGCCCTCCTCCGCGGCGCCGCCTCTCCTCCGGGCCTGGTCGATCAGCCCTCGGGATCGCGAGCCCTGAGGGGCTGCAGATAATCCCCAGTTCTGCTCCCGGTGGCCTTTCCCCGCCCTGCACCCCGTCCCGACCGGGACACCCCAGGCCGAGGCTCGAGGCCGGTCTCAGCCCGCGACGTCGGGACGCCGACGCAACCGAGGCTCCGCTGTCCCTCCTCCTCCAGCCCCGGCGCCACCTGGGCGCTGCGCTGTCCCTGCCAGCCACCCGCCCGGGACCCTCTGACTAGTCCTTCCTCCCCAGCGCGGCCTGCGCAGCCATCTTGGGCGGAGGGGACCGCGGCCGTCCGCCCGGGCCGCGCGGGTCACCAGCCCCGCCGCTGTGAACAGCCCCTCGGCTAGCAGATCTCCGCGCCCTGACATTAAGCAGGCTTGACCTAGGGAAAGTCGCCGCTTCTCAACGTCTGTCGTCCCTAGTATTTACTTATTTGCTTTTTTACCAATTATCTGTCTCTCCACATCGGACCGACAACATGGTCAAAGTAGATGCTCAGAAAATGTGTTTTAAATGAACGATGCTTGCTTGAGCCGGAGGAATAGCGCAGCGGTTAGAGTCTTGGCCTAAGAAGCGCAAGGCTGAGTTTGCTTCCCCAACACTAGATAAGACAGATGGAGTGGCCCTCCTCTAAGTAATGCCGGGCACTCAGGAGGCTGAGGCAGCAGATTGCTGCGAGTTCGAGGCCTGTCTGGGCTACTTAAGAGAGTTTGGGACCAGTGTGAACTGTGCTTATGGTACTTTTGTATTTGCAGCTCCTCAAATATGCCGAATATTTCACTACAAAGGGATCTTAGGCCTCTGTTCCCGCCTCCTGGACTTTTCTACTCCGATGACACCGCCACCCTTTGTAGTGTGCTCAGAACATTGTTTCCTCTCTTTGCTCCTGCTGCTTTCATTCTATCCAGCACTTAGAGGCTCTGAAATTGTTTTGCCTTTTAGTTTTCTAGCTCGCAGCCTCGGAGAGAAACTTCACTCCGAGAGGTAGAAACCACATGCATTTTGGTCCAAAGTCTGTTCATGTGCCTACAGCAGGGCCCTCAGCACGAACAGGAGTAAATAGGAGTTTGTTGAATGAATGAACGCACGCAGGTTTCCTGCTTCTGGGGCTGGAGTTTTCAGAGTGAAACAGCTTTCTCTGCATCTCTTACTGGTTACTAAGTCAATGAGCAAATGTCAAATACTTTGAGAGCTGTAAAAGTTTCTAAACTACTGGATTTTGTTCTAAGTGAAAGGACAGGAAGAGGCTAAAGAGAGAGTAGGAAGAAAGGAGCCAGGCACTTGGCACAGGCCTGTAATCCCAGCACTCTGGGAGGCTGAGGTAGGAGGATCACAACTTTGAGCCTATCCTGAGCAGCTCAGCAACTTGTTAAGACCCTGTCTTGAAATCAGAAAAACGGGATGGGCATGTAGCTCAGTGCCAAGGCACAAAGGCCTTGGACTCAGTACCAGGGCTGGAGGTTCTGCCTGCCTACCCCCAGGGCCTCAGAAGGAGAACAGAAATTTATTTACAACAATGGGAATTGAACCCAAAGAACACGGGGATCAAGCAACATCCCCACACCAGTGGTTTTTTATTTTGAGATACACTCTTGCTACATTGCCCAAGAAAGATTCAAACTTGTAATCAGTGCTACCACCACCTATCAAGTAGCTAGAGTGACAGTTGCGCATCACCTTGCCCAGCCAGCCGGACCTTCTTGTTCCAGACAAACATCCAAAAGTATGTTGCAATGTTGCAGCTAACCAATAGAAGAAAATCTGTTCAGAGGACCAGAGACTTTGTTGGTTGTTTTGTTTTGAGACAGAGTTTTGCTCTATACCCCAAACTGGTCCTGAACCCTTGTTATTTTTTCTTTGTTTGTTTGTTTGTTTTTTTGAGACAGGGTCTCTGCAGCCCAGGCTGGTCCTGAACTCACTCTGGAGCTCAGGCTAGCCTTGTACTCACAGCAATCCTCCTACCTCAGCCTCCTAAATACTAGATTACAGGTGTGTGCCACCACGCCCAGCTTTATGTTGTGCTGGGAGATCAAACCCAGGGCCTTGTGCTTGCTAAGCAAGCGCTTTAACCTCTGTGCCATTCCTCCAGCCCTCCTAAACCCTTATGTAGCCCGGGATGGCCTTGAACAATTCCTGCTTCAGCCTCCCCAGCACTGGGATTACAGGTATACACTAACACACCTGGTTTATGTAGTGCTGGGGAATTGAACCCAGGGCCTTGTGCTTGTTAGGCAAGCACTAAATGCTGAGCTATGCACCCAGCCCTTTTTTTTTTTTTTCCCAAATATTGAGATGGGGTCTTGCTGATTGCCCAGGCGAAATTCTAGTTTGTGACCTTCCTGCCTTAGCCTTCCAGAGTACTGGGATTACAGGAATGTACTACCATGCCTTACTACGCATTTCTTTATTGCAAAGAAAAAATATACACACTGGGGAAGTGGCACAGGTTTTGTAATTCTACCACTCTGGGAGGCTGTCTCAGGAGGACTGCAAGTTTGAACCCAGCCTAGGCAATTCAGCAATTTAGCAAGACCCTGATCAAAATCAAATATAAAAAATGGATCTGGGAATGGATTGGGGATATGGAGTTTGGTATGAAGGCTCTGGGTCAGATCCCCAGTACAACCCACCAAAGAAAAAAATAAAATGAATACACATATATATGTATATATATGTACACATATGCTAGTGGGCTTCTGGGCTTCTGCCTTCTGAACTCTGAGCTAGTGCCTACCCTCTGGCAAAGGATGTCTGGAATGCGTAGGAGACCTCCTTCAGATGCCAGCAGGCTGGTGTGTGCTGGAGCATGGTGAGCAGCAGAACACCTGAATCCAGAAGAAAAAGTAGAGGTTCAGAATGAGGTGGGTGTCCTCATCCTGTCATCTGGGAAGAATCATGAATATTAGGAGAATGGGTAGAAGGAAACTGGCTTTGAGGCTGGGGTGTAGCTCAGCAGTTAGAGCACTTGCCTAGCAAGCACCAGGCCCTGGGTTCAATTCTCCAGTAGCATATAAACCAGGCGTGGTAGTACATGCCTATATCCCAGCACTCAGAGGCTAAGACAGAAGGATTGCTATGAGTTCAAGGCCAGCCAGGGCTCCATGGGCTCAGAACCAGCCTGGACCAGCCTGCAAAGTTCATTGGTCATACCATCTAATTAGAACCTCACAGCTGCCCTAGGTGAAGGCAGAGCAAGGGATAATCCAGGCACTCTGGGAGGCTGAGGCAGGAGGATTGCAAATCCAAATCCTGCAATCCCAGAACTTTGGGAGGTTGAGGCAGGAAGATTTCAAGCTGCAGCCTGGCCTGAGCATCTTAGCAAGACCTTGCCTCAAATAAAAAATAAAAACAGGCTGGGGCTGTAGCTCAGAGTGAAGTCCCTTCATTCAATCCTCCGTCATCACTACCAAAATAAAGGGGAGGCAGGGGGAGCAAGTTCAAGCCAGGACACCTCAATGATTTAGCAAGACCTTGTCTTTCAAAATGCAAAATAATGGCCTGGGAGCCTAGCTCAGTGGTTAAAACTATTATCTCACATGTGAGAGGCCATGGATGGTCCAACACCCATAAAGATCAACCAGACATGGTGGTGCACGCCTGCAATCCCAGCACACAGGAGGCTGAGGCAGGAGGACTGCCTTGAGTCCAAGCCTGCCCTGGCCACATGGTGAGTTCAGGACCAGCCTGCGCTGCAGAGAGAGACCCTGTCTCAAAAATAAAATAAAATAAAAAAGGTTGAGGATGTAGCTAACTGCAAAGGACCTGTGGTCCACCCTGAGTACCAAATAAATAAATAAATAAGCAAGCAGCGTGAGGAGAATTAGGGCCCTTATTTTCAGATCAGACGACAGCAGGGGTGAGGAGTAAGTCAATCCTTCAGTCCACCTTGACTCAGCACCTACCATGCCGTCCCTGGTCAGCATTCACAGTGTGAATCACAATCATAATGATCGTGTAAACCATGTCCACTAAGGAGATACAAGTTCTGTGATTAGGCTTGGTGTGGCGCCCCGCATAGGGCCTGCAGAGCGCGCCGGGGTGGCCCTGGGTTAAATCCTCAGCATCCAAAAAAATAAATAAGTAAATATATATATATATATATATATATATATATATATATATATATATATGTTTAAAAGCCATTTGTTTTAGGCTTCAGAGACTCTGTCAAAATAAAGATTTAAAAAAGGGCTGAGAATGTAGCTCAGTGTAAAGGCCCTCTGTTCCATCCCCAGTACCACAGAAATAAACAAATATATAAATAAATGGGGCGAAATAGAAACAAATGGATAATCTGCAGTTTAAAAAAATCATAAGATCTTGAACCAGCATTATAGCTCTTCTACAAATTGGAAATGATGGAGCTGGAGGGGTAGCACAGTTAAAGCACTTGCCTAGCAAGCACAAGGCCTTGGGTTCATTTCCCAGCACTGCATAAGATGGGCGTGGTGGCCCATACCTGTAATCACAGCACTGGGAAGGCTGAGACAGGAGGATTGCTGTGAGTCCAAGGCCATCCTGGGCTGGATCCATAGTTCAGGACCAGACTGGGCTACAGAGCGAGACAGGCTCAAAAAAACTTGTGGGTGTGGGGATGTGGATCAGTGCAAAGGTCCAGAGCCTAATTCTAGTACAGCAGAAAAATAAAATGGAGATAACAATTTTACCTACTTCAAAGGGGCGTTGTGAGAATTACACGAGTTAATACACATAAGCACTCAAACAGTGCACTTTGCTCCTTGGAAAACACCATTAAAATATAGTTAAAAGCCAGATGTGGCGGCACTCATCTTGTAATCCTAGCCCTTGGGAGGCTGAGGCAGGAGAATGGCAGCAAATTGAGGCCAGGCTGGGCTACATAATGAGCTCAGTACCAGCCTAGACTACAAAGCAAGATAAATCTCCTCTCAAAAACAAACAAACAAACAAAAACACAGTTGAGAGCTGGAGAAATGGCTCAGTGGTTAAAGCACTTTTCTAGCAAGTTGCTAAATCAAGCACCAGGTACCCGGGTTCAATTCCCCAGCAGCACATAAACTGGGCATGGTGACGCACACCTGTAATCCCAGCACTCAGGAGGCCGAGGCAGGAGGATTGCTGTGAGTCCAAATCCAGCCTGGGCTCCATAATGAGTTCAGGACCAGCCTGGGCTACAGAGGGAAACCCTGTCTCAAAAAATAAATAAATAAATAAATAAATAAATAAATAAAATAAAAACAACAACCACAACAAAAACAGAGGATCGGCAAGGGGTGAGGATTTGCCCAAAAGCCCATTTGGTTGATGTCAGGGCTGGTGCTAGACCACTATCTGGACCCCCAACTCTGACAGCACCTGCCCCCTCCAGTTACTGTGCTAAGGAGGCTCGGCCAAGTATTTTGGTATTCTAATTGTAATAATAATAATAACGGAACCTCAGACTTCTCAGGGGGCCTCAGGGACCTGCCTGGTCCTTGTATGTTAAAGAGCCCCATTGTAAAGCGCTTAGTCTTAACTGCAGCCTTGTCAGAGGCCAGTTTCATTTGCAGAGTGGCTTCTCACCTTTTCTTTCAACACAAACACCGGTCCGCTCCTCACTGTCACACTTTCTCCTCTTTCTTGCCGTGGTGATGGAGCCTTCACACTTGGCTACATCCCAGCCCTTTCTTCTTTTTGGTTTTGAGACAGGCTCTTGCTGTGTCAGATAGGCTGGGCTCAAACATGAGATCCTTGCAAAGGCTGGGCTTCCAGGCCCATCCTGAACTTCTTTGAGACAAGGTCTCACTCTGAAGTCCCAGCTGGTCCTAAACCCCCTTTGGAGCCCAGGCTGGCCTTGAACACAGGCGGTCCTCCTGTCTCAGCCTCCCAAGATCACAGGCCTGCACCACCATGTCCACTTTATCAAACTATTATTACTTACTTTATTTTGAGACAGGATCTCACTCAGTAGCCCAGGCTGGTCCTGAACTCACTGGTGTAGCTCAGGCTGGCCTTGGACTCAGGGCAATCTGCCTGCCTCAGCCTCCCAAGTGCTGGGATTGCAGGCACATGCCTCCACGTTGAGCTCAGGGCCTTGCACTTGCAGGACAAGCGCTTTAACTGCTGTGCCATGCCTCCAGCATCTATTACTTATTTTTACAGTAATGTCACCTCAGGGCCTGGTACACTTTTTCCCATTTGTTTGTTCTTTTCATCAGGATGAGCCCCAGGCCTGGGGCACTCACTCTCGGTAGGGGCTCTACCACTGGGCCACACCTCTTTTCCCAAGGTGACCGCCACCGAATTCATCCCCCAGGTTGAGCTTCCTGGAGCCAGGGACCACATCTACCTGATGTTAGGCCTTCCAGAAATCTTCATTCCCATAAAGATTTCTTTTGTAGTCCTCCCGCCCCCTTTCTCAGCCAAATCACAAGGACCCCAGCCCGGGCACACTCACGTGTACATGCCGAAGCTCCACCTTTGAGAGAGACGAGATGGGAGAGACAGGAAGAGACAGACTGGTTCTGTTCTCCCTCTTCCTCTCCTCTCCACCTGATGGACTTCAGGCAAGTGTCTTCTATTCCCTGGGTCCCTGCTTCCTCCACAGCTGAGTAAGGCAGGTTGGATGGAGCCCCAAGCCCTAGAGTCATCCTTTCAGGTCTGGTCAGTCTGGTTTCTCCCATTTCCCAATGGAAAATTAGTCCTCCTAAGCCGTTTGACAGTCACCCTCCACCTCACATTCGTCACCCCCACAGTGTGTTTGACTCTTCAAAGAGGGAGTGTCAGCCTGACCTGGTGACACAAGCCTGTCATCCTAGCACTCTGGGAGGGTGACACAGGAGGATCTCAAGTTTGAGCCCAACTTAGTGAGACCCTGTCTCAAAAAAAAAAAAAAATGGGGGTGCTGGAAGAACAGCACAGCAGTTATGGCGCTTGCCCAGCAAGGACAAGACCTTGAGTTGCTTTCCCTAGCACCATATAAAACCAGGCATGGTGGTGCACATCCTGTAATTCTAGCATTCAGGAGACAGAGGCTGAGGCAGGAGGATTCTGTCATTTGGAGGCCAGACTAGGCTCCATAGTGAGTTCAGGAGCAGCCTGGACCACAGAGTGAGATCCTGACTCAAAAAATAAACAAATGAATTAACTAAATAAATATATGGGCTGGGGATATGTAACTCAATGGGAAACTAGCTGCTGGGCTTTTTCTTTCTGTCCATTTATTTATTTATTTATTTATTTATTTATTTATTTTGAGACAGAATCTTGCTCTAGTCTAGGCTGGTCTTGAACTCACTACAGAGCCCAGGCTGGCTTTGGACTCATTGGTGTTTTTTTCTGTTTCAGCTTCCTGGCTGCTGGGATGCTGGGATTAAGGACATGGGCCACATACCTAGCCAGCTTCCTTTTTTTCCCGTGTGTGTGTCTGTGTGTGTGTGTGTGTGTGTGTGCATGTGTGTGTGTGTGTGCGTGTGTGTGTGTGTGTGTGTGTGTGTGTGTGTGTGTGTGTGTGTGTGTGTGTGAGAGAGAGAGAGAGAGAGAGAGAGACTAGAAAGCTAGCCCAGACCTTTCACATCTTTAAACTACATCCGAACTACATTTCCAGCCCATTTTTACTTTTGAGTTTGAGACAGGGTCTTGCTAAATTTCCAAACTGCCCAGGCTGGTCTCATATCTGTGACCCTTCTGGAGCTCTGGGATCACAGGCCTGTGCCACTAGGCAGCTAAGCAGCCTGAAGACATTAATGAATGGATGAATGACCTCCATCTTCAGGCAGTGATAATACTCTAGAAGAAAAAAATTCTCCAGGTGACACCTTCCAGGTGACACCTCAGGTTGTGTTTCCAGCACCCAGCAGGGCTATGCATCGTGGGCCTTAAGGGCATTCACTTTATAATGATTCTTGAGAGAAAAACAAAGTACACAATAGGGTTCCAAGGCCCCATTTTCTCAGGCAAAGCAATCCCCACCGTGAGTTTGAAATGCGAGGTGAGATTTCCGAGAAAGGTGGAGACTTTCCCTCCCAGCTCCCCCCAACTAGGAACTGCCAATGGGCCCTTTAAAAAGCAAATTTCTAGAGGTGGCAGCTTTAATGTCCTGTAGAACTTAGGTGCAAGAATCTTTAAAAAGATTACACCTTATGCCAAGAATTCCACTTTTAAGTTTTATCTGAACAAGGAAGTCTTGAGATAATTGGGGTTGATTTGTGAGCAAGCACTCAAGTTCACCAAATCCTGCCCAGGAATCAGGGAACTGTTCAAGTCCAACAATAAAGGATTATTTTCATTAACTTACCTCTGGGAAGATAAAAACTAGAAGTGGAATCGATTCCTCTGACTTCTCACAAGCTCAGAGCCAATTTCAAAACCGATCACATTGGTGAGTTTGCGTCCTAGCTGGCTTTAGGTCTTTCCTCCTTTTGGGGATGCTGGGGATCAGGCCAAGGGCCTTGAGCACGGCAGGCAAGCTCTCCACCACCAAACCGCACCCCAGCACTACTTTTTCCCTCCTAATTTATTTATTTTGTTTGTTGTTTTAAGACAGAGTCTCACTCTGTGTTCTAGGCGGGCCCAGAATTTACTATGCAGTCCAGGCTGACCTCGAATAGTGCTAGGGTTACAAGCATGTGTCACCATAGCTTCTTGTAATCTGAAACAATTCCGCAGACTTTATTAGCGACTCTTAGGAAGCACATATCAGAAGTCTAAATCCAATTGCATTTTTTACATTTTTTGTCCAGGTGTTTTGCTAAGTTGTCAGGGCTGGGCTCAAACTTGGGATCCTCCTGCCTCAGCCTCCCACTAGGGTGCGAGTACAGGCTTGTGCTACCAGGCTTGGCTCATTATATATATTTTTTTTCTCCAGTTTTTTTTTTTTTTTTTTTTTTTTGTAGGAAGAGGTCCTTCAGCCTGTGCATTCTGAGCAAACGTGATGGAAATGTTCTGAATTCCATCCCGACTCTTATCAGTGTCCCAGTCCTGGTAGTGGTAGTGTTGAGTCAGTATATTGAGAGGAACTCAGTAAAAGGGGACACAGTATCTGTATCACATCCTCCAAATGGATGTTAAAATACAGTGGTCTCCTAGGGCCTGGTGGCACTCTGGGAGGCTTGGGCAGGAGGATCTCAAGTTCAAGACCAGCCTGGGCAGTTTACCAATTTAGCAAGACAGAAATCAAAATAAAAATGGGCTGGGGATGTAGCATAGTGTGAAAATCCCAGGTTCCATTCCCTGCGGGAAAGGAAGAGAAAGAGAGAAAGAAAGAACAGACTACAACGGTCTCAAAATTAAATTAATATTTTTAAATGTCCTTTGGGATCTCAGCGTGTGCAGGACCTCTCACCTTGGGAAAACTTGGCCCCTGGGGCGGCTTCCCAGCAGGGGACCTCCAGGGCCGAGAAGCTGCTTTTTAATGAGCTCCTTTCACTTGCAGGGGCAGGGAGGGTGGACAGTGGGGACTCCGCGGCTCTCCACTGGGCCATTTTAAAGTGAATGAAGGGAGTAGGTTGCTCATTAAGTCTGAAATGGGGGTGGAGGCTCTCTGGGAGGGCAGAGAATCAGGGAACATTTCCGGCTACAGTTAAGCCTGTCACCAGTCGTCAAAGTTTCTTCTTTCTCTGTGAGCAGATTCTGAAGATTTGTTAGAAATATTTTTTGAGTCAAGTCTGTAATCACCCGACCCGGGCAGGCTGAGCCAGTAGGATCCAAGTTCGAGCCCAGACTGGGCAAACTTCCAATTTAGCAAGATCCTGTCTTAAAGATAGAAAATTAAAAATGTTCCATAATGAGAAGACCCTGGGATCCACCCTGTACCCGCCCCCCCAATTTTTTTTTCTAACCTATAAGTATCCTTAATTCAGGAAGAGTAGGGTCCAAACCCTAGTGGGTGTCTGAAACTTCAGATCGTACTGTACCTTTTGAACTTTTTCCTTTTTTTCCTTGTGGCACCAGGGATTGAACCCAAGGCCTTCACACAACATCCTCAGCCCTTTTTTTTTTTTTTTTTTTTTTTTTTTGAGTCATCACACCGGTCTATGTGGTGCTGGGGAATCGAACTCTGGAACCTAGCGCTTGCTAGGGAAGTGCTCTAACCACTGAGTCATTCCTCAGCCCATTTTTAATTCAGCTGCCTAGAGTACTAGGATTACACTAGCCCCGGCATAATTTTTATTTTATTTTATTTATGTATGTATTTTGTTGTTGTTGAGACAGGGTGCTAGGCAAGCACTTTGACCACTGAGCTATGCCCTCAGCCCCAAAACGGTTTTTTGTTTGTTTTTGAGACAGGGTCTTAGTCTGTAGCCCAGGCTGGCCTTGAACTCAGAGCAATCCTGTGCTAAAGTTATAGTCATGCACCATCGTGCCGGACTTGGATGGTGGCTACTTCAATGACTTCATCCTCCATAACAGTTTAGAACAGAGCCTAGCTCACAGGAGGTCCTCCATACTGGTGGTTAGAAATATTTTCTTTCTTTCTTTTCTTCTTCTTCTTCTTTTTTTTTTTTTTTGAAATAAGGTTTCTCTCTGTAGTCCAGGCTGGCCTCAAACTCACAGCAATCCTTTTGCCTCAGCCTCCCAAGTGCTGGGATTACAGGCTACAGGGATGTTTTGCCATGCATAGTTTATGCAGTGCTGGGGAATCAGCCCAGGGCCTTGTGCTTTAACTGCTGAACTAACCCCCCATCCTCCACACAATTTTTTTTTTGAAACAGAATCCAGCTAAATAATTGACCAGACTGAGCAATAGCATGCAATCCTCCTGCCTCTACCTCTTCGAACTCTTTTTTTTTTTTTTTTTTGGAGACAGGGTCTCACTCAGTAGTCCAGTCCAGGCTGGCCCTGAACTCACTATGGAGCCCAAGCTGGCCTTGGACTCAGAGCAATCCTCCTGCCTTAGCCCCCCAAGTACTGGGATTACAGGCATGCGCTACCAAGCCTGCCTTATGTGGTGCTGGGGAATCAAACTCGGGTACTTAGTGCTTGACTTAGTGCTTGCCTAGCGCTTTAACCTCTGAGCCATTCCTCCAGCCCCACCTTCAAAATTTTTAAGACCCATGCGCCTTCTCCCAGAATCCCTTGCTTGACCCAGGTGAGCCTTACTCTGATTCCATTTGGCAGATGAGCAAGTGGAGGTGTGTTCCCTGGAATACAGGATCTGGCCCCAGGCCCAGCATGCCACCTCACCCAAGCCCCGCTGCAGGGTATGGGGTCACAACTCGAATGGGGAGTCGGCGGCTATGTAGGGACACGATTGGCTGGCCGGCACTGGTAGGCTTTCCCTTTTACCCTTTCCTGAAAATGTCTGCTGGAAAGTATAAATGAAATTGTGAGCACAGTGGTGAGAGCGCTTGCTAGTGCGAGACCTCCGTTGGATGCTACTTATTTTGTTATTTATATATGTATTTTGTTGTTGTTGAGACAGGGTCTCTCTCTTGGACTCAAAGCATCCTCCTGGGACTGACAATCAATCTAGTCACCCGGAGCTGGGCCAGCTGGCTGCTCAGGCCTGTAACCCTGGCCCCCGGGGAGGCCACGCGGGAGGACCCCAAGTTGGAGCCCAGTCTGGGCAACTTGTCGAAGGGCTTGGGGAGGGAGCCTGGCGTTAAGGCGCGGGCAGGATGACCAGCGAGGGAAACAACCGGGAAGCATTTCATAGGCAGTGGAGCGGGCGCTCAGGGAGGCCCAGCGCATTCCCGGGGTCACCAGGCCGGGAGTCCCGCCCGCGTCGGCGGCCGCGGTCCCCTCCGCCCGCACACGGGAAGCCGGCGCGGCGTGGCGAAAGTGCCGCTGCGGACGCGCAGCGCGCCGGCGGGGCCGGAAGCGGGGCCGGAAGCGGGGTCGCGGGGCGCCATGGGCCGCCTGCACTGCTCGCAGGACCCCGTCCCTGAAGCCGTGGGCGGCGACATGCAGCAGCTGAACCAGCTGGGCGCGCAGGTGGGCCGGCCGGCGGGCGGGGCGGCGTCCTTACCGCCGGGCGCAGCTGGGCCGGACGGCTGGGGCGGCCCTGCCGGGGCCGAGCCGTGGCGACGCCGGGTGTCGTGAGAGCGGAGAGGAGACCACGGAAGTCGGGGCTGGGAGATTGGGGAGCGGTGGCGGCCGCACGGACAGACCCTCGGGAGGGCCGGGAGGGTCAGTCAGGGGCAGAGGGTGGGGATCGGGGAGCCAGGGGCGCCGTGCTGCACCGCGAGCCGACCCCAGGCACCGTGGAGGTCCCGTGACGAGGGGTTGGGGAAGAGCTGGCAACGCCGGGCTCTCGCCGTTCACGTCCCCGCCATCCCATCCCGCTGCTTGTTTGGGACGCTGCTGTCACACCATCCAGGCACCGGGTTGGGGGATGGAGGGTATATTTGTTGTGGTGGGATTTCCCCCGCCGCCCCCCAGGCAGAGTCTAGCTCTGCAGCCAGGGCTGGTCTTGAGCTCATTTTGTAGCTTAAACTGACCTTGAAATCTTTGCAACCTTCCTGCCTCAGCCTTCCCAGGGCTGGGATTAGAGACATGCACCACTACCCAGTTGAAATAGATGTTTTGCTTTGCTTTGTTTTTTCCCCTGAGGATTAAACCTAGGACCTTCACTCTGAACTCCCAACCCCCAGCCTTTTTTTTTTTTTTTTTTTTTTTTGGAAACAGTGTCTGGCCAAGCACTAAATCGTCCCGGCTGCGTGCAGACCCTGATCCTCTCGGATTACAGGCCGGTGCCGCTGGCCTGGCTAAAGACACATCTAGTACCCCCCCACACACTGGATTATAATCTCCCTGGAGGTGGAGCCCCTCTCTTTTTGTATTAATATTCAACTTCTTACACATGTAGTATTATGCCTGCTTGATGAATTTTTAAAAATCACACTTTGTTTTCATAAATTAATGGCAGCCATGATTATACGTGAAGCATAATGAAAGCCCGCGTGGCCCAGTAAAGTGGGCTGCCTCCGCGTGCAGGGGCAAACACCTGCAGTCCTAGCTGTTGATACTTGGCAGGCAGAAGCAGATCGGCACATTCAAGGCTTCTCTGGACAGTTTAGCAAGACCTTGTCTCAAAGTTTAAAAAAAAGAAAGAGATAAACTGGGAATGGTAGCACAACCGGTAATCCCCACACTACCTAGGCTGAGGCAGGAGGATTGGCTATGTATTTGAGGTTAGCTGGGCTATATAGTGAGTTCAGAGCCAGCCTGAACTACAGAGCCAGACCCTGACTCAATAAATAAATACATACATAAAGTAAAACTGGAACAGGTGCCACAGGCCTGTATTTCCAATACTCTCAGAGGCTGAGACAAAAGGATCACAAATTCAAGCCCGGCCTGGGCAAGTTAGTGATATCTTGTAGACTGGGTTGTAGCTCATTGTGAGTGCCCTGTGTTCAATCTCCAGCACTGCAATAAATAAATAAAATTAGGAAAAATAAATAAAACTAGGAAAAACCTGGGAATGTTGCTCAACAGTTAAAGCCCTTCCTTAGCAAGTACACGGCAATTCCCCATTGCCACATAAACTGGGTGTGGTGGCAGTCGAGAGGCTGAGACAGAAGGATTGCCGTGAGTCCAAGGCCAGCCGATACTAAGAAGTGAGTTCAGGACCAGCCTGGACTACAGAGCAACACCCCTGTCTCACAAAAAGGAGAAAAATAAAAATAAAAAGGCAAAGGCTAGAAGTAGTGTGCCTTAGTGACGAAGCTTGCCATGTACAAAGCCCTGGATTCGGTCTTCAGTAGCATAAAAAAGTACCGATAAGGTAACCTGTCTTCATGCTCCGTGTGGTACTGGGGTCGGAGCCAGGAGCCTGGCCTGCGGGTAGTTCTAAGTACTTTTCCATATTAAGTCATTGACTTCTTGTAATCACCCTAATAGGTACGCACTGTTATTATTTTCATTTTATAGATGAGGAAACTTAACTGTAAGTCTGTTGTAAAAAAGCTGTTATGGACGAGGGACTGTGGTGAAAATGCCTCATGTGTATAAGACAGGTTTGATTCCTAAAAAATAGTCAGGAGTGGTGTCACACACCTGTAATCCCAGCACTCAGGAGGCTGAGGCAAGAGGATTGCTATGAGTTTGAGGCCAGTCTGAGCTACATAGTGATTTTTTAAAAATGTTATGCAGGGCAGGCCTGGCGGTATGGAATATCCTGAGATAGGAGGATTGCACGTCCCAGCCAGCCTATGCAGTGTCGCTGGATCCTGTCACACACACACACACACACACACACACACACACACACGCATACGCACGCATGCACGCACACTGTGGTGGGGGCTGACATGTAGCTTAGTTGTGGAGCTCTTACTAGCACGCACCAGACCATGGATTAGATCTCCAGCACAGCAGTCCCCTGCCAAGCATTGTAGGATTTTAGATGTATCAACCCTGCAAGGTGTGCTGTCCCTATTCCCATTTCACAGAAACAAATTGACCTGTTTAAAGTCCAGCAGCCAGGAAGTCGTGGAGCCAGGAATTCAGGACCGGATGTCTGGCTTCAAAGCCTGGCAAGGTCTTTGACTTCTCTCTGGCATCTCTGTTCTGCGGAAGACTTCCACCTATAGAAAAGAGATTCTGCCAGTAAAACTTTTAAGCTTATTTTGGTTCTGTGGATTCAACTTGGGGCTTTTGCCCTAGCCCTTTTTACTTTTTATCTTGAGACAAGTTCTTCCTAAATTGGTAAATTGCCCAGACTGAGTTCAAACTCACCACCTTCCCTGCCTTACCTTCCGAAAGTACTGGGATTACAAGTGTGCACCACCATGCCCAGATTTAATCATTATCCTGTTAAAGACACTTAAGAGGGGCTGGGGTGTAGCTCAGCGGTTAAACACTGGCCTGGAGAGTGCAGGATCCTGAGTTCATTCCCCAGCACCACATAAACTGGATGCGGTGGCACATATCTGTACTAAGGAGGCCGAGGCAGGAGGATTGCCCTGTGATGGAGACCAGCCTGGGCTACCCAGTGATTTTAGGACTAGCAAGGACTATAGAGCAAGATCCTGTCTCAAAAAAAAAAAAAAAAAAAAAAAAATTGGACAGACACTTAAGAGACTGGAGGGATAGTACAGTAGTTAAAACGCTTGTCTAACTAACACAAGGCCCTGAGTTCAATTCCCTAGCACCACATTAATCAGGTGAAGTATGCATGCCTGTAATCCCAGCATTCAGGAGCCGGAGGCAGGAGAATTGCCATGGGTTTGAGAACAGCAAAAAAAAGAGAGACTTGTCTTCCAGTGCTTTGGTTTCATTTTTTTTTTCTTTCCTTCCTCCTTTTTTCCTTTCCTGTGATACTAGTGGTTGAAGCCAGAGTCTTCACACTGAGCTGCATCCCTGGCCCATTTTTTTCTTTTGTTTTGTGTTTATTTTGGGACAAGATCTCCTGCATTGCTAAATTGCCCAGGCTGGGCTCGGCCTTGCAGTTCTCCTGCCTCAGCGTCCCAGAGTGCTGGAATTACGGGTCTGCACCACTGGACCCGGGAGTGAGCAGTGTTTTTATGCAGCATGTCTGGAGGGAACTACTGTCAGGAATTACTGGAGAATTACCAGGTCAAAGGGCATCATCATTGCAGAATTATGCACAAAAAAGTCCTCTAGACAGGTTGCCCCGTGCCTGGCTTTCAGCATTGTGAGGCGGTCCACCTCCTCCCTCTCATCTATGCTGGTGTTTTCCTGGAATGTCTGTGTTTACAGATCTGATAAGTGAAAAATGGACATTGTTTTGCTGATTTGCATTTCTCTGGTCTGGAATGACCTTGGCCATCTCTTCAAGTGTTCACTGGTAACAATTGTTAAGATTTTGATATGTATAGATAGGCAGGGGCAGGTGAACCATCCAGGGAGAGGCAGCTAAGCAGGAAGATTTATTCAACAAATCCTCTCTGTGAGGCCGGGTCCAGTGGCACAGGGCTGAAATCCCAGCGCTTCAGGAGGCTGAGTCAGGAATATGGCAAATTGAAGCCCTTCGTAGATGATTTAGCAACTTAGACCCTATTTCAAATAAACAGTAGTAAGCTCAGCATGGTGTACCTGCCTGTAATCCCAGCACTTGGAAGGCTGAAGAAGGAGGATTGCCATGTATTTGAGGCCAGCCTGGGCTACATAGTGAGTTCAAAACCAGCCCGGACTACAGAGCGAGACCCTGTCTTAAAACAAAAACAAAATAGAACAAATAAAATTAACAGTAAAAGGGTGCAAGGGACAGAGCTCAGAGCAAATCCTCAGTTCTGACACCCCTTCCACCCCTTGCAAAGAAAAATCGTCATTGTGTGCTTAAAATATTTAAGATGCTCTGGTGACAGTATAAAACTATACTGAGGGGCTGGAGGATTAGCATATTGATTAATGAAGTGCTTGCCTAGCAAGCGCAAGGCCTTGAGTTCAGTTCCCCAGCACCACTAAAACTGGCATGGTGGCACACACCTGTAATCCCCGCACATGAGAGGCTGAGGCAGGAGGATTGCTCTGAGTCCAGGGCTACAGAGCAAGACCCTGTCTCAAAGAAAAAAGAGAGACAGAGAGAGAGAGGAAGGGGAAAAAAATAGAATCATACTAAGAACTTTCTCTGCTGTTTGTGTTTTTGGGGAGTGTGACGTTCTTTATGAAGGCTGAGGATTCCAGGTGCCTGGGTAGTTTCAAAAGGGAGCCTTAGAAGTAGAGAATCTTGGCTCTATAGATCCTTCCTTCCTTCCCTCAGTCCTTCCTTTTCCTTTTCCTTCCTTCTGTTACATAGGTTTTTTGCTTTGTTTTGCTTTGCACTCAGGGGCGTGCATATGCTTAGCAAGAACTCTTGTAAGTATTGTGGGTTTTTTGTTTTTTAATTTAGGAAAATCGACATAAAATTGTATGAATTTATTATTTTTAACATGTTTTGAAATACATACACATTGTAGAATGAAATGATTTGTTTTATTTTGAGGCAGGGTCTTGCTCTGTAGTCTAGTCCAGCCTAGTCTTGAACTCACTGTGGAGCCCAGGCTGGCCTCAAATTCACAGTTATCCCCTGCCTCAGCCTCTCAAGTGCTGGGATTATGGGTGTATGCCATAACCAGATTTTATGGTGCTAGGGCCTCAACTCTTGGTCGGTCAGTCTTTCTTTCTTTGTTCTTTTTGAGGCAGGGTCTCACTCTGTAGTCCAGGCTGCTCCCGAACTCACTATGGAGCCCAGGCTAGAACTGATCTCAAGGCAGTCCTCTGCCCCAGCCTCTGGAGTGCTGGGATCACAGACGTGCGCCACGTTGCTTGACTACTGTACTACTGGGAAATCAGGGCCCTGCGCTTGCGCTTGCTAGGTAAGCCGCCTAACCATCATCGTGCTATTCCTCCATCCCCAGGAGGCTCACATTTTTGATACATATTAATCTACTTTTCTAAGGCAGCACTTCACTCTGCAGCCCAGGCGGGCCTTGAATTCGATACTCCTGTGCCCCCGCCGCCACTGCGCTGGGCTGTAGCCTGCGTCGCCACGCCTGGCTTCAGACTGGACTGTGGAATGAGAACACTTACAGGCCACCTTGTTTTGGTTTTTGTTTGTTTGATTTCTTTTTTTAGTACTGGGAATCAAACTCAGGGTCTTCGCTATGGGCTATATCCCCATCCCCTTTTTCTTTATTTTTAAAAATTATAATGAGATAGGGTCCCATTAGATTGATGAGTTGCCCCAATGTGGGCTCAAACTTGGAATTCTCCTGTCTCCTACTCCCAGAGTGCTGGAAGTGTAGGTTTGTACCATCATGCTTGATTCCTTCTTAAAATTTTCCTTTTTAAAATATTTATTTATTTATTTGAGACAGGTTCTCACTGTGGAGCCCAGGCTGGCCTTGGACTCATGGCAGTCCTCCTGCCTCAGCCTCCCGAGTGCTGGCGTGCGCGATCACACCCGGTTTATGGTACTGGGAAATTGAACTCCGGTACTTAGTGCTTGATTTAGTGCTTAACTGCTGAGCCATTCCTCCAGCCTACATTTTTTATTTTAATATTTTGAGGCAGGGTCTAAGTTGCTGTGTTGCCCAGGCTGGGCTTGAAGTGATTGTCCTGCCTCACCCTCCCAGAATACACCACCAGGCCAGCTTGCCCTCCCCTCCCATCCTCCCTTCCCCTCCCCTCCCTTCCCCTCCCTTCCTCTCCTCTCCTCTTCCAGGACCGAGGATTGAATCCAGAGCCTTGTGCATAGTAGGCAAGTGGTTGAGTTCTCTACCATTGTGCTAACCTGATAGGGGTCTTTTGTTTTGTTGCAGTACTAGGACTGAGCACCAGGCCTTCGTTCAGAGATACATCTCCAGTTCTTTTTTAGTGTTTGAGTTGCACTCTCAGTAAGTTACTGATTAAATTGCCCAGTCTAGGCTTGACCTTGTGATTGTCCTGCCTCTGCCTTCTTGAGTGCTAGAATTATAGCCCTGAGCCACCAGGGGCAGCTCTTAGGTTTTACTGTTGAGTTGTTTGAGTTCCTTATGAATTCTGGGTATTAGCCCTTTGTCATAGGCATTTTTTGCAGATGCCTTCTCCTGGTCTGTAGGTCCTCTGGTGACTGCCAGTGGGCGGATCCCTCTGCTATGGGGAGTGCGTGGTATCTTGAGGGATAAGAAAGGTTTGGGAGGGTGGAGATAGGAAGGAGGAGGCCAGTGACTGAACTGAGCATCTTGAAGCCTCACCTGAGAGAAGAAGGGGGTGGATGTGGCCTGACGAGTGGGTGGTAGCAGAGGGGGAAGCTAGGCCTGGGCCTGGAAGTACAAAGGTGCCTGGTGGGCTCGTAAGCATCCCCATTCTTAGAATGCCCCGAGTAACACAGGATCTATGAAGGACCTGGCAGTACCACAGATTTGCAAGGGGAGAAAATAAAGTAAAGGCAATGAATACAGTTTTGTGACAAATTCTTTTTTTGTTTCTTTTTCAGTTTTGTTTTGTTTTGAGTCAGGGTCTCACTCTAATCCAAGGTGGTCCTGAGCTCACTATGGAGTCCAGTCTGGCCTTGAACACATGGCAGTCCTTCTGCCTCAGCCTCCAAGTGCTGGGATTACAGGCATGCGCCACCATGCTTGGCTCATGTGGTTCTGGTGAGTCGAACCCAGGGCCATGCACTTACTAGGCAAACCCTCTAACTGCTGGGCTATTCCCTAGACCATCCTTTTTTTTTTTTTTTTTTTTTTTTTTTTTTTTTTTTTTTTTTTTTTTTTTTTTTTTGAGCCAGGGCTTTGCTCTGTAGCTCAGACTGGTCCTGAACTCACTACAGAGCCTAGGCTGGCCCTGGTCTCAACAGCAATCCTCCTGCTTCAGCCTCCCGAGTGCAGGGGTTACAGGTGTGTGCCACTCTTCCTTTCCCCAGCATCACATAAGCCAGGTGTGGTGGCACACGCCTGTAATCCCAGCACTCAAGAGGCTGAGGCAGGAGGACTGCTATGAGTCCAAGGCCAGCCTGGGCTACAGAGTGAGACTGTGTCTCAAAAAAATTTTTAAAAAAAGAAAAGGAAAGGAAAAATATATGTAAAATAAGACGGAATACAGCTCAGTGTGAAGACCTTAGGCCTGATCCCCAGAACCAGAAATAGCAAGGACCAAAAAAAAAAAAAAAAAAAAAAAAAAAAAAAAAAAAAAAAAAAAAAAAAAAAAAAAAAAAAAAAAAAAAGGACTGCAGAAATGGCTCAGTGGTTAAAGCGCTTCCCTAGCAAGCAGTATGTCGAGCACTGAGTACCTGAGTTCAACTCCCCAGCACTACATAAACCGTGCGTGATGGCGCACGCCTGTAATCCCAGCACTCAGGAGGCTGAGGCGGAAGGATTGCTGTGGGTCTAAGGCCAGCCTGGGCTCCATAGTGAGTTCAGGACCAGCCTAGGCTACAGAGTGAGACCCTGTCTCAAATAAAATAAAATAAAATAAAATAAAATAAAAACCCAGCAAGGACAATAACAGAAAAGATTAAGAAGCGGGTAGTGCACCCCTGTGATTCCCGCGCTTTGGGGGACTGAGGCTGGGCTCACAAGTTCCAGCACCGCCTGAGCAAGCCAGCAACGGGTGAGACCCGGCCTCAAAAAGGGGGTGTCTGCTGAGGATGTAGCTCAGCCTGGGCCCGGGGCGGCGTCCCCAGTGCCGGGGCAGGGGTCCGGGCGGGCGGCGGCGCAGGTGCCGCCTGCGCGACTCCGAGGAGGAGGTGTGCGCGCTCACGCTCTGTGCCGCTCGGCTTGCAGCAGTTCTCAGTCCTGACCGACGTCCTTTTCCAGTTCCTCACGGAGCCCAAAGAGGTAAAGCACGTGTGAGGAGGGGGAGGGGTCTGCGCGCCTGCCAGGCCAGGAGCGACTGCCTGGCTGTCCCCTTCCCGCTGCAGGTGGAGAGGTTTCTGGCTCAGCTCTCCGAATTTGCCACCACCAATCAGATCAGCCAGGGCCCCCTCAGAAGCATTGTGAAAAGCCTGCTCCTGGTTCCCAATGGTGAGTAGCTCTGGGGCAGCCGGACTTGGGTGCCTCCTGACTCAGCCAGGCGTGCCCGTGGCCCGCCACCGGTAACGAGCCATGGCCCGCCTCGGTCCAGGGCGGGAACCCACGTGGACAGGGCAAAGGCACGGTTTTTGTGGTACTGGGAGGAGCCCTGGGCTTTCAGGACGAGCTGCCTCCACAGCCTTCGCTCTCAACTGTGTCCCCAGCTCTCTTTTGTTATTCATTTGTTTATTTTTGAGACAGGGTCTCGCTCTGCAGCCTAGGTTGGTCCTGCATTCACTATGTAGGCCAGGCTGGCCTTGGGCTCACAGCAGTCCTCCTGCCTCAGCCTCCCAAGTGCTGGGATTACAGGCATGTGTCACCACACCCAGTTTGTGTGTGTTGGGGAATCAATGTCAGGGACTTAAGCTTGCTAGGGAAACACTCTAACCACTATGCTAGTCCTCCAGCCTCTCTGTTGTTTATTGTTTATTTGAAACAAGATGCTGAGTTACCCAGGCTGGGCTCAAATTTACAATCCTCCTGCCTCAGTACCCCCAGGTGCTGGGGTTACAGGTCTGCACCACCTGGTCTGGTTCCTGTCCTGTTTTTAGCTTTGACTTTGAGGCAAGGTTTCACTAAATTGCCAGGTAGCCTATGCTGGACTCAAATTTGTAATCTTTCTGCCTCGTCCTCTGGGGGATTACAGGCCTGTGCCTTCAGGCTTGGCTTCGTTCGCTTTTTTTTTTTTTTTTTTTTTTGAGACAGGTTCTCACTGTGTAGCCCAGGCTGGTTCTGAACTTACTATGGAGCCCAGGCTGGCTTTAGACTCCTAGCAATTCTCCTGTCTCAGGCTCCCAAGTGCTGGGATTACAGGTGTTCACCACCATGCCTGGATTTAGTGTGGTGCTGGGGAGTCAACTCGGGTACTTAACACTTGCTAAGCAAGTGCTTGACTGCTGAGCCGTTCCTCCCGCCCCTTCAGTCACTCACTTTTAAAACAGTGCTGAACTCTGAAGAGTCAACCATGACAAGGCCAGACTTGGGGTGTAGCAGCTCACTGGGAGACACTTGTACAGCGTGTAGAAGGTTCTGGATTCCACCCTAAGCACTGTGGGAAAAGTTGGATCAGAGTAGAGTGGACGTTTGCGTGTGTGTGTGTGTGTGTATGTGTACTCCTGAGGCTTGCCCATGCGCTGCCATCCCTGAGCTACACGACCCGCCCTGGAACCTCAGGCACTCATAGATCTCAGTATGGACTTGGGACATAGAACTTTCCTTACTTGGTGATGAAGACCTAAATACAACTCTTGGTGTATTGTATGTTCTAAAGTTTTCCAAATTCTCAAATTCTAGAATTAGGGTGTCTAGCTTAGATTATTGTATTTCCTAGTTAGTGTTCAATAATATGTTTTTTTTTTTTTTTGAGACATCTCGCTCTGTAGCCCAGGCTGGTCCTAAACTCACTGTGGAGCCCAGGCTGGGCATATTATACACAGTATTAGTCTCCCACAAGTGATGCTTAGCCAGATGTTGAGCTGGATCCTCAGGGACTGCTAGCCTTACTCTGCAGGATTAATTTCTGTCCAGCACTTTTTACCTGGTAATATTCTGTGTCTCTTGTTTGTTTTTGCTCTAAGTTCTAGGGAGTGAACCCAGAACCTTCTCACCAGGCTACATTTCCAGCCCTGCTTAGTTTGTTTGTTCGTTTGTGGTGGGATGGGGATCAAGTCCAGGGCCTTCACTCTGAGCTACATCTCCAGCCCATTTTTACTTTTGAGTTTGAGATAAAATCTGGCTAAACTGCTCAGTTTCTCAAACTGAGCTGGAATTTTCAATTATTTGTAGTGCTAGTTTGGTTGTGATAAATGTTTTCAAAGTTTCTTTGTCATGAAAGGTTTTTATTTCACTGTTGATTTTAAGTGATATTTTTGCTGGGTACAGGAATCTTGGTTCACAGTTATTATCTCTTAGGGCTTTGAGGACTTCACTCCAGGTGCTTCTGGCTCTTAGGATCTGTGTTGAGAGGTCTGTTGTTATCCTAATAAGTTTGCCTTGGTATGTCACTTGCTTTTTTTCCTCTTAACAGCTTTTAGAATTCTTTCTTTGCTTTGTATTTCAATGAGCTTTATTATAATGTGTCAAGGGGAGCTTCTGTTGAGCCATTCCTCCTGCCTGAACCTCGCAAAGTGTAGAGATTACAGGCCTATACCACATGGCGTGGTTTTTTTATTTTAAAAAAATTATGTTATTTATTTATTTGATTGGTTATTGTTACTAGGGATTGACCTCAGGACCTTTGCACTAAGCTACATCCCCCGCCATTTTGTAGCTTTTTGTTTCAGACAGGCCCCTCCTCAGTCTACCAGCATAGGCTTGCATTTTCTTCCCCGCACCCCGTTTTATTAATAAGTACATTTGTGATACATTGAACTTTTGTGCTCAGATACATTGCATCGGAGTTGCAGGCTCCACCCCTCTCCCTTTTTGACCCTCCCAGAACTTGCTGCTTGCTGCTGCTGGGGTGGGGTAGTGGGCATTGAACCAGGGCCTTCACCATGACCTATGTGCCCATACCATTTTAATTTTTGTCTTGAGTTAGGACCTCACAGAGCCCCCAGATTGCCCGGGCTGTGTTTGAACTTGCTGCCCACCCTCCTGCCTCGGCCTCCCAGCGTGCTGGGATGATCGATGGGCCTGGGCTGCTGCTCTGCTTAAGTCGGGAAGTTTTTATTGAAGGAATTTAATTTGCTGAGATTCCTCCTCTGCCCAACAAGGTCACCTTACTTCCTCAGAAACTAAAATTCAAGACTTATCTGCAAGATAGTGGTTTTTTTTTTCAGCCCTGATTCTTAATCTCCTTGTCCTGTCAACCCCAAGTCCTTTTACTTGTGATGCTTTTCTCTCTCCTTGAATTGCAGACACACTGATGGTAACCTCAACATTTCCCACCTAAGATCTTTGGAATCTTATTTCTTCCAGCTTTCAGATCACCTTTAGGGTGGATCGGCCTGGGTCTCCGTGCCTGGCCGGCTCAGAATATGAATGAGCTGACATTCCCTAGTCGCTGAGGGCAGTGTCTTCTGGCAGCACCAGACCAACCCCAGCTGGGCGCTGCTCGCTTAGGATTTAGAGAGGGCAGAAGAAGGTCTTTCCAGAGCTGCAGGACTACTGGGAAGAAGTGAAACACGTACTGAGGTATTACTAATACGTCTGTTAGTAACAAGCCGTCAGGGGCTGGAGGAATGGCATAGTGGTTAAAGCACTTGCCTAACAAGCCCAAGGCCCTGGGTTTGATTCCCCAGCACCACATACAGTTGCGCGTGGTGATGCACACCTGTAATCCCAGGACTTGGGAGGCGGAGGCAGGAGGATTGTCAAGTCCAAGGCTAGTCTGGGCTCCATAGTGAGTTCATGATCAACCTGGGCTACAGAGCAAAGCCCTGTCTTAAAAATTTAAAGGTAAAAAATAAACATGAATGGATTCAAATTATACTCATGAACTGGGCATAGTGGCAGATACTTATAATCACAGCTAATTGTAAGGCTGAGGCAGGAGGATTGTGGTTTTGAGGCCAGTTTGGGCAACAGTGAGACCCTGTCTCTGATGATGATGAAACTGCGCCCTCTGCTGTCTCTTGGGCCTCCAGGGCCTTCTCAGCTGCTCAGCCAGGGTCAGTGGTGGCTGGAGGGAGGCAGCTCTTCAGCTCTTTGTTCTTGGTCTCCCCTCCTCTTCTTGCTTCCTTAGTAGGGTCAAGGCCTCAGGACCTGTCCGGTGGCTGAAGTTTGCTTAGGACAAAAGAATCACCACAGGAAAAATAACTGAAAAAGAAGAGGTCCAGCCAGCACTTGAAGGCCGAGGCCGGCTGGTGCCAGCCTGGACTAGCTGCATGGTGAATTCAAGGCCAACCTAGACTACAGGGTCAGACCCTGTCTCAAAAAGGGAAAAAAAAGAAGATGAATCAGGCAGGCTCAAGGCACAGTAGTAGCACACACGTGTAATCCCAGCATCGGAGAAGCGGATACAGGAGGATCCTCAATTCAGTGCCAGCTGGGCTCCATTTAGTAAACTTAAGGCCTGCCTGAACTGCACACTGAAAGCCTATCTTGCACACATAAATGTACAGAACAAAGAAGCAAACAACTCTCAAGACCCAAGATTAAGTGTGTGTGTGCACACACACATACATACATACATATGTTTTCTCACTCTGCAGTCCTGGATGGTCCTGAACTCATTTCATGGCAGTCCGCCTGCCCCAGCCTCCGAGGGCTAGATTTATGGATATGTATGACCACGCCTGGATGGGGAGTCAAACTCCGGGCCTTGCACTTGCTAGGCAAGTGCTTCAATTGCTGTGCTATTCCTTCGCCCACCCACCCTACTTTTTTTTTTTTTTTCAGTAGCAAGTTAGCCAGGCTGGGCCTGAACTCATTATAAGTCTAGACTGCCCTTGACCCTGTGGCAGTCCTCCTGCCTCAGCCTCCTGGGCACTGGGATTCCAGGTGTGCACCGCTGTGCCCAGCTAGCATGTACTGCTGGGGAATCAACCCAGGGCCTCAGTCATCCTAGGCAAGGGCCCTCATCACCAAGCTCTGCCCAGCCCCTTGTTTTGTATGGTTTCGATAGAGATTAAACCAAGGATTATTATACTGAGCTACATCTCCAGCTCATCATTTTTTATTTTATTCTCTTCTTTACCTTTTTAAAATTTTGTTTATTTGTTTATTTTTTAATGTGGTACTGGCAATTGAGCCAGTTTTGGGAGATTTTATTGGGGGGGGGGAGATTTTTTTTTAAGAGTCTTGCTAAATTATCCAGATTGGCCTTGAATTTGGGTACCCCTTTCTCAGACTACCAAGTAGCTAGGACTAAAGCACGTGTCCCATGTCTGGTGCTAAGTCTTTATTCTTAATGAGCTGACAGTCTAGTAGAAAAAGTAATAAATATGTGTATAACATAAAGTTGGGTAGTTAGAGTAGCATTGTATAAATACACAGCAGTGTAAAGATAAAAATGAGAAACAGTCATTTTTTGGTGGTGGTATTGGCCTGGAACTTGCCATCCTCCTGCCTCAGCTCTTAGTTTGTTTTTTGGTTCTTGGGTGTTTTGTTTTGTTTTTGTTTGTTACTAGGGACTGAACCAGGCACACTGAGCTACATCTCTAGTCCATTTTATTTTACTTTTGAAACAGGGTTTTGCTGAATTGCTAAATTACCCAGGCTAGACTCAAACTTGCACCCTCCTTTCTCAGCCTCCCAGAATGCTCAGATTACAAACCTGTGCCACCTGGTCCACCTTTTTTTTTTTTTTTTTTTTTTTTTTTTTTTTTTTTTTTTTTTTTTTTTTTTTTTTTTTTTTTTTTTTTTTTTGAGACAGGGTCTCACTCTCTAGCCCATGCTGGTCCTGAACTCACTCTGTAGCCCAAGCTGTCCCTAGACTCATGGCAATCCTCCTGCCTCAGCCTCCCTAGTGCTGGGATTACAGGTGTGCACCATAAGGCCTGGCTTTATTTGGTGCTGGGGAATTGAACTCAGGGCCTTATGTTTGCCAAGCAAGCGCTTTAACCTCTGTGCCATTTCTCCAGCCGTATTTTTTGTTTTTCCCCTTTAGTCTGTGGGAATGGGACCCAGGGCCTTGCCCATCCTAGGGAAGCATCCCACCAGTGAGCTGCATGCTCAGCGCTGAGTTCACTTGTCAACTCAACGTTGGCATCTAACCAGGTGACCACTCTGGGAGGCTGCAGCAGAAGGATCACAGATTCAGGCCCAGCCTGGGAAGCGTAGTAATTTAGCAAGACCCTGTCTTAAAATCAAAATTAAAAATGGTCTTGGAGAGCTGGGAGCATCTAGCCCAGTGGCTAAAGCACTTGCCTAGCAAGTGCAAGGCCCTGGGTTCAGTTCCCCAGCACCACAGAAATTGGTGGTGCGTGCCTGTAATCCCAGCACTTAGGATGCTGAGGCAGGAGGACTGCCGTGAGTTTGAGGTAGCCTGGGCTATCGGACAAGTCCCTGTCAAAGAATCTGAACTGGATATAAACTAAGGAATACTGCCTGTGGTGACGTTGGTGACGTTGGTTATTCCCCATCTCAAGACCTTTAACGGCAGTGGTTTCCTGGGGCCTTGCATTTTTTTTATTCTGTGACTTCTTTGCCCAGTCTGATTTTGGAGATAAAGAATTTCCTTCCTTTGTCTGTGCGGCTGTTATTACAGGACACCAGAGCCCTTGGGATTGTTTCCTCAGGAGGAATGTGAGGGTTTCAACCCCAGCTGTTTCTCACTTTAGGAGCCCTCCCTTGGAGGTGGGGGGCAGCTTCTTGGTCCTTAAGTATTCCTTTTCTGCTAGCGGGAAGAACATTACCGAGTGGTTGCCCAAGGTAGAGCTCTAAGCCGAAGCCTCAGGTTTGCATGTTGGGGAGTCCAGATTGCTGTTAGCGCTTAACTTCCAGGAATTGGAGCCCAGGGGCAGAACAAAGCAGGCTGCGGTGGGCCAAGTGGCCCTGGAGCTTAAGGGGAGGCTGTGACGGCAGAGGTCACGCCTTGTAACCACCTGGGTGTGGGGCTAGCATATTGAGGAGTGAATTTTGACATTTTATTTAATTTGAATTACAATGTACACAGGCGCATTGAACCGTAGCCCCACATCGCACCTGGTGCTGTGCCTCTTCCGCCCCTGCGCTGGGATGAGTGATTTCATTGAGAGGGTCGCAAGCATGCTGCCCTGCCCTGAGGTTGTAAAGGCACCAGTTCCTGCCGCTGGCAGAGCTCACCTTGGAACAGCCCTGCCTGGGTCGCAGAGACTGCCTGCCAGGTGCGTCTTGCTGGGTGATTCAGCATTGGCCATTCTCGTGATTTCTCTCCCTTGCCAGGTGCCCTGAAGAAGAGTCTCACAGCTGAGCAGGTCCGCGCGGATTTCATAACCCTGGGTAGGTGGTGCCCAAGGTCTCCCTAGGGCCCCTGTGTACAGGTCTTTATTATGCCAACACGTCTCCATTCCCTTACAGGTCTCAGCGAGGAGAAAGCCACTTACTTCTCTGAAAAGGTACAAGTCCTCTTAATCAAGGTTAAGGTCTCTGGCTTTTATTTCATGGAAGGAAAAAGCTGGAAAGTGCATCGATGGGCCATGTTGTTGGTGTCCTCAGAATGACACGTGTGTCACTGTCACCCAGCTCTTGTTTCTCTTATTTTTCTTTAGTATGTGTTTGCAAAGCCTAGGAGTCACCTTCAACCCGGAAACGGGTACACATGCACGTGTGTGCTGGTCAGTTTCTATTTCCCCTTCCTGTCCTCCCTCTCTGATTTGACTTAATGTAAATCAGACAGCTTTAGTCCCAACACGGTTAAATCTTGAGATGAAAGAAAACGTTTGTGTTGTCCCCTGCTCCGGCCCCAGTGCCTCCAGGTAGAGCCAGCTGCTCGTCTCCCATAGTCTGTCTGAACACCGAGCGTGGCTGGGGTAAAGGGGAGGTTTCCATCTCCATGATGTTGACTCTTCGCTTTGGTTCTAGTGGAAGCACCATGCCCCCACCCTTGCCCAGTGGGCCGTGGGGCAGACCCTGATGGTGAACCAGCTTGTGGACATGGAGTGGAAGTTTGGAGGTACCGGCTTGGTTGGTGTGTGATGGGGCCGCAGGGGCTTTGGGAGGCTCCTGGGAAAGCCGTGGCCTGAGTCTCCAACCCCATCGGAGCCAGCAGCTGCCTCTGTGCTGTCGGTGTCCCACAGCCCTTCCTGTGCCCATCCCTCAGCAGGCTGGTTTACGTGTACCTGCTCACCCTGCCTGGCCTCTGCAGGCCTCCTGCAAAACCGCGTCCCTGGGGACAGTCCCCAGCCAGTCCAGTCACTCACTTACTGTTTGTTTCTTTTTGTGTCACAGTAACATCTGGGAGCAGTGAGTTGGAGAAAGTGGGGAGTATCTTTTTGCAAGTAAGTCTTCTCTTGATCTTGGAAAATAGAGATTTCTAACTTGGCATAAAAAAATTATTCAATCTAAGCTGGGCCAGTCCTGGTGGCTTGGTTCTGTAATCCCAGAACTCTGTGAGGCTGAGGCAGGAGGACCACAAATTCAAGCCCAGCCTGGTCAGTTTAGCAATTTAGAAACACCCAGTCTCAAAATTAGAACCAAAAACTGGGCTGGGATTGTAGCTTGGTGTGAAGGCCCTGGGTTGGTTCTCTAGTAACACGCACACATGCACGCACGCACACGTGCGCCCAGTAGCTCAGACCTGTAATCCTAGCACACGGGTGGCTGAGGCAGGAGCGTTGTTGTAAGTACCAGGCCAGCCACGGCTACATAGTGAGTGTAGGATCAGAATGGACTATAGTGAGACCTTGTCTCCAAAAAAAAAAAAAAAAAAAAAAAAAAAGAATGGGAATGGGCTGGGGATATAGCTTAATATAAAAATCTTTGGTTCAATCCCCAGCACAACAAAGAGATCAAGCAGCCAATCTAAGCTGGGCATAGTATTTTTGTTTTGTTTTATTTGGGTACTGAGGGTGGAACCCTGGGCCTTCATATTGAGCTATATCCTCCGCAGCCCATTTTTGGGGGGTTTTGTTTTGGAGACAGGGTCTCGCTCTGTAGCTCAAGTTGGTCCTGAAGTCACGGTGTAGCCCAGGCTAGCCTTGGACTCACGGCAATCCTCCTGCCTCAGCCTCCCAAGTGCTGGGATTACAGGTGTATGCACCACGCCTGGCTTATGGAATCAAACTGTGGTACTTAGTGTTGACTTAGCGCCTGCTAGGCAAGTTCTTTAACCACTGAGCCATTCCTGCAGCCCCAGGGTTTTGATTTTGAGATAGGATCTCATGAAGTCACTAGGTTGTCAAGGCTGGACTCAAACTTTAATCCTCCTGCCCCCACCTCCCAGAGTGCTGGAATTACAGCCCTGAGCCATTGTTAGAAGTTTCAGTGGTCAGCAGTCCATACTGCTTCGTTCTCCAGTTAGGCGCCGGGTGCTGGGAGGGGAGGGTAGAGCACAAGCAGAGCATGCGGGAGGCACTCGTATGGTTTGACATTTATTTAAGTTAAAGGATTTTTGAGAATATTTTTGCCCAGTTGTCATAATTTTGTTTTGTCTTGTTTTTTGAAACAAAGTCCTGCTCTATAGTCCAGGCTGGTCCCAAACTCACTGTGTAGCCCAGCCTGGCCTCAAACACGCAACAATCCTGCTGCTTCAGCCTCCTGCGTTCTGGGAGTATAGGTTTACAGGCATGTGCCACCACGATTTAATTTTTTTCTTTCTTTTTCATTAGTTAAAGTTGGTGGTGAAGAAAGGAAATCAGATTGAAAATGTGTACCTAGGTGAGTCTGGATTCCCACGTGAGCCTTTCCATGTCTTTGTGATCCCTTCGGTAGTCTGGGCTGGAAACCTCTCCACGCCATCTGTCCAGAGAAAAGGCCCCCGTGAGGCTGTGAGGAGCCGTCACTGCCACTCCTGTCCTGACGTGGCACTAAGTGCGTGTGTCAGCGGGTTGCAGGCTCTTAGAAACCAGGCATGGGGGGGAGTGGCTGGGACCGGAGCCGGCTGGAGGGTGGGGGGCTCCGTGTGGGTCACACCGAGCATCCTGAGGATGCCCTTTCATCCCCTCCATGGTGCTGTGCCATTTTATTATGTTTTTAAAAAAATTCTTTTCTCTGTGTTTGTAATATAGTACAGTGATGTTCATTTTGGAGAATTGGCACAGACATACAACATTTTTTTATTGCCCTGTCGACCAGGCTGGTGCCAAACTCACAGCAATCCTCCTGCCTCAGTCTCCCAAGTGTTGGGATTACAGGACAGTCACACCTGGCCGTATAACATATGTCTTCTTGATTATTTTCAGTCCCTTTACAAGTTGTAAACTTTAATTTTTATTTTATTTATTTGTTTGCTTGTTTATTTGTTTGAGACAAGCTCTCACTCTGTAATCCAGGCTGGTCCTGAGCTCAATCTGTAGCCCACTGTGTTGGCTTCCAACTCACAGCAATATTCTTGCCTCAGCCTCCCTAGAGCTAGGATTACAGGCATGTGCCTCCTCACGCAGCTCTTTTGTGGTGCTAAGGGATCAAGCCTGGGGCCTCCCATGTCCTGGGTAAGCTGTCTAGTCGCTGAGCTGCACCCAGCCCCACACGCTTTGCCAGTTTAGTACCGCTGCCACTTCTTTTTTATGGGCCAGGCCTGAGCTAAGAATCTTCGATATTCAAGGCTCATGCTGTGTGTATTTATTTTGTTTTTCTCTTTTTGTGTTATTGGAGATTGAGCTCAGGGTCTTCACACTGAGTTATATCCTCCAGCCCTTTTTATTTATTTTTTCTTAAGTTTTGATTGTGAGAACTGGAGGAATCGCACAGTAGTTAGAGCACTTGCCTGGCAAGCACAAGGCCCTGAGTTTCATTCCCCAGCACCACATAGGATGGGCATCGTGACGCACGCCTGGAATCTCAGCACTCAGGAGGCAGGAGGATCGCTGTGAGTTCAGGGCTAGGTTGGGCTGCATAGTGAGTTCAGGACCAGCCTGAGCTGCATAGTAGTGAGACCCTGACTCCAAAAATAAAATAAAAAGTAATTCTTATCTTGAAACAGAGTCTTGCTAAGTTTCCTAGGCTAGACTCAAATTTAGAGTCCTCCTGCCTCAGCCTCCCAGAGTGCCGGGCTTACTGGGTCTGCACCAGGGGGCCTGGATTCATGGTTCTTTATTATGATCTATTACACATGAACAGCTGCTTAGATGTACCAAGCCAACAAAGGAAAATATGTCTGTGGGGGAAGGTGCGGCTCCTTGGAAGGGCTCTTGCCTGGCACGTATGAGGCCCTGAGTTCAATCTCAGTACAGCAACAACTAAACAAAAGTGGAAATGAATTTTGGGGGGGGATCCTGTGGTGCTATAAATATTTTTCTGAAGCAGAATTTTCTTTCTGCAGAATTAACGTTGCCTCAGTTCTACAGCTTCCTACACGAGATGGAGCGAGTCAGAAGTAGCATGGAGTGCTTCAGCTGACTCTCCCATGGGGGACAGCCCCTTGGCTGGGGGTCCCTGAAGCCTTTGGCTTCTGGGTCTGGGTATAACAGGTGTCTGAAAAACAAAGCAACAACAAAAAAGAACCCAGACATAAATATTTGAAGAGCCCTACACGTATTCCCTGTGAACTGGTGGAGGAAACCTGCCACCTCCCTCCCAGGACGAGGCTTCCGCGCTCTGACCGGCTACTGTGTCTCAGATTCAGGGCTGAAAATAAAATTTCCAAAGTAAACGTGAGGTGCCGCGCATGCCTATAGATAGCACGCGGGTCACCCTCGGTGTGGCCGCGGGAGGGGTGAGGGGTCTGCGCGGGGAGCTCCCCGGTTCCATGTTGCTGGAGGGGGCGCTGCCAGCCGGGTGCGCCTGTGTGTAGTGTGGGCTTGGTCTTCTCTGAAAAGGCCTCTGTTAATTTTTCTGATTTTGTCCTGTTGCATCATAGTGGGACAGGCCTTGCTGGGGACTGAATCCAAGGCCTGCGCAGCAGGGCGCTCTCTGCCACGGGCCGCACCCCAGCCCTCGCCTGCCTTCTGTGCGAGTGGTCGCGCCTCGCTCCCTTTGCAGGCCGCCAGAGCTCGCTATGAACTGTGGGAACGCCTCCAGTCGCGTCCCTGTGTTGGAATTTGACGTACACGGGCCTCGGTCAGGGACTGCAGACTGGCGAGCAGGCATTCCGCCGCCGCATGCGGGATCGAGCCCGGTGTTCCTCACCCTTAGCTCCTCATCTTCACACCCACTCCCGCTCGGTTCTTCTCCGTTGAGAGGTCGCTGTGCTTTGCTTTGCCTCTAGGTCATTATCTCTCTCGTTCTTTCTCTTCCTTTTGCTCTTACTTTGGGGGAGGGAGGTGGGGAAGTAGCATGTACGTGGGCTGGGTGCTGTGGTGGCAGACCTGTAATCTGAGTTGTTCTGAGGCTGAGGCAGGACGACCTCTAGTTTGATGCCAACCTGGACAATAGTAAGATCCTGTCTCAAAATAAAAAGTAAAAAGGGCTGGACCTGCCATGGCGGCTCTCTCAGAACTCAGGGGGTGGTCAGGAAAACCGCTAAGCTTGAGCAGGTTAGGAAAACTCTTGTCTCAAGTTTTTTCTTTTTTGTTTTCTTTTCTATTTCTTTTCTATTTCTTTGTTTTTTCTTTTCTTTTTCTTTTTTTTTCTTTTTTTTCTTTTTTTTTTTTTTGATACAGGGTCTGACTTTGTAGCTCAGGGCAATTCTGAATTCATTGTATATCCCCAAGACTGGCCTCCAACTGAGAGCAATCCTCCTGCCTCAGCTTCCTGAGTGCCACCAAGCATAGTTTATGTGGTGTAAAAGAATCAAACCCCAGGCCTTGTGCTTGCCTAACCACTGTGCTATTTTTCATGCCCCTTGTCTCAAATTTTGATTTTCTTTTTATTATTTATTTATTTCATTTTGGACTGGGGATTGAGCCCGGGGCCTTCATACTGAGCTACATCCACAGCCCATTCTTTAGTTTTGATGTAGAGACTGGATCTCACTGAATTGCCCCATTGCCCAGTCTGGGCTCAAACTTGTGATCTTCCTGCCTCAGCCTCCCACAGCATTAGGTTTAAAGTTCTGTGCCACTGCCCTGCCTAAAATAATTTATAGGGATGGGACTGTAGCTCGCATTAAAGTGTGTGCCCAGCAAGTGCAAGGCCCTGAGTCAGATTCCCCCATACCACATAAGCCATGAGAGTAGTCCCGCACTGGAGGCTGAGGCAGGATTGCCATGAATTCGAGCCTGGCCTGGGCTCCATAGTGAGTTCAGAACCAGCCTGGGCTACAGAGCAAGACCCTATCTCAAAAAGAAAAGAAAAGAAAAAAAGCACAAAGGATAGTAATGATCAGGCAAAGACAAGATGAACCAGAAATACCTGTCTTTCCCTAGAGGGATAAAAACTGTCCTGGTGGAGTGGGGAAGCAAAGGAGCAGGTAGGGAATGTTCACTGTGCAGGTCTGACATTTCTTTTTACAGTGGTCATGTTTTTAAAAACAAAACCCCATCACTCCTTAGCCTTCTACTTAAGATTGGGTGTGAAGGGCGCTGGAGGAATGGTACAGCAGTTAAAGCACTTGCCTTGCAAGCTCAAGGTCTCAAGTTCAATTCCCCAGCACCATATAATGCTGGGTGTGATGGCGAATACCTGTAATGCCCATAATCACAACACTCTGGAGGCTGAAGCAGAAGCATTGCTGTGAGCCCCAGGCCAGCCTGGGCTAAATAGTCTGGGCAGTCTGGGCTACAGAGCGACACTTGTCTCAAAAATAAAAATGATTGTGCAAAAAAAAAAAAAAGCTGATAATGACAAGGAAAATCTCCCCAAACCCCCAAATAGCCGATGTGTCAGCTGCTCACCAGTGGGACCATCTGCCTCAAGCATGAGTACGTGCGGGAGTGGAGGAGCCAACTGCCCACAAGGCCACTGGTGCATCTCACTGTAGGTCCTAAGCCTAGCCTCGCCAAGACACGAGACCTGCCTCGGTTAGAACCCAGCACAGTCAGACCAGGTGGTGCAGCCCTGTAATCCCAGCACACTGGGAGGCTGAGGCAGGAGGAGCCCAAGTTTGAGCCCAGACCAGACAATTTAGTAATATAGTAAAATTCTATCTGAAAATCAAAATTTTAAAAATAGACTGAGGATGTAGCCCATGGGCTTGATCTCCAGTGACACACACACGTACACACACACACACACACACACACCCGGGTTGGGGCGTAGTTCAGATTTTAAAACACCTGCCTACTAAGCCCAAATCCCTGGGCTTGATTCCCTAGGACCACATGAGCCAAGTATTGTGGCACACATCTGTAATTCTAGTACTCAGGAGGCTGAGGCAGGGGGTTGCCATGTGTTCAAGGCCACCTGAGCTACATAGTGAGTTCAGGATCAGCCTGGACTACAGAATGAGACCCTGTTTCAAAACAAACAAAAAACAGTCAAAAAGTATTTGGATATGGTAGCTGAGGTTAGAAAATCACAAGTTTGGGAAACTTAGAACTTAGATCCTAACCAGGAGGACTGAGGGTGTAGTTCAGTGTGAAGGCCCTGGGCCCAGTCTTCAGGGAGAGAACAAAATAAAGTCTTTTTTTTTTTTTTTTTTTTTTTGGAGACAGCGTCTCAGCGTGGCCCAGGTTGGCTTCATTTCTCAGTCCCTCTGTCTTAGCCTCCCAGGAGAAGGTGGGATTCCAAGTACCTGCACCTAAGCCCCCAGATCTCAGTTCACTCCTTTGGAGTATACAATTGAATAGGGTTTTATTTATTTTTTTTGGTTTTGTTTTTGAGATGGAGGTCTTGCTGTGTGGCCCTGGCTAGCCTCAAACTACTTTTTTTTTTTTTTTGATACAGTCTCGCTGTGTACCCCAGGCTAATTGGTCCTGAACTCACTATGTAGTTCAGGCTGGTCTTGGACTCATAGCAGTCCTCCTGCCTTAGCCTTCTATGTGCTGGGATTACAGGCATGTGCCACCTCACCAGTGGTTAGAGTGCTTGCCTAGCAAGCTCTAGGCCCCAGTTTCGACTCCCCAGCACCACATAAACTGGGTGTGGTGGCACATACCTACAATCCCAGCATTCCGGAGGCTGAGGCAAGGGGATTGTGGTGTATTTGAGGCCAGCCTGGGCTATGTGTAGTGAGTTCAGGGCCAGCGTGGACTGCAGAGTGAGACTGTGTCTCAAACAGAACAACCAACTGGGGGTCTAGGAACATAACTCAGTGATGAAAGTGCTTGCTGAGGAAGAGCAAGGCCCAGGTTCAAGGTTCAGTCACCCAGCACCACATAGTAGCTGCCAAGGTGATGCACGTCTGTATCCCAGTGTGAAGGAGGCTGAGGCAGGATTGCCAAGTGAGAGCCTCGCCTGGCTACGTTGTGAGTTCAGGACCAGCCTCGGCTATAGAGCAGGTCTCGAAAAGAAAAGAAAGGAAAGGGAAGGAAAGGAAAATAAAAAGGCTGAGCCAGTTCTCAGTTTTTAGGGAGCAGGAACCATGCTGTTCGTGTGTGTCTCCTTAGCCGCAGTAGTACAGAACCTCATCCAGGTCCCATCCAGGTCCCAGGCAGGGCTTTGTGAGCAGTGACCATGCAGGTGAAGGGCTGTGTGTTGGTTTCAGGAGAAGATGAACCTCGTATTAGGTGATACAGAAGAAAATCATTCTAAAGCCAGGTGAGGAAAAGAGCTGGATGGGATCGCGCTGAAAGGAGATTATATACTGTGCTCCACAGTGTCTCCTGCAAGAAGTGAGGGGCGCAAGGAGGCAGCCGGTAGAAAATGAGGCCATCTTTCTAAAAGTGGTCTTTGCCCAAGAGAATTTGTAAAACATTTGTTCATGTTGTTTTGTTTGCCCTTGTGTTATGCTTGAGATCAGTAATGATTGTAGGATTTTTTTTAATCAAAAATTTTAAAAAGCCAGGCATGGTGGTGCATGCCTATAATCCCAGCACTCATGAGGCTGAAGCAGGAGGATTGTCTTGAGTTCAAGGCCAGGCTGGGCTACATAGTGAGTTCAGGACAAGTCTTGTATACAGAGGAAGAGCCTTTCTCAAGAAAAAAAAAAAAAAAGATAAAGGAAAAAAACTGGATCTTGTAACATAGACCTATATAATTCCAGCCCCCAGGGAGACTGAGGCAGGAGGATCACAAGTTTGAGCCCATCCTCAGCAATTTAGCACCTTAGCAAGACCCTGTCTCAAAATCAAAACCAACAGGGCTGGAGGAATAGCTCAGTGTCTAAAAGCATTTGCCTAACAAGCCCCAGGCCCTGGATTTGATTCTGTAGCACCACATAAACCAGGCATGGTGTAATCCTAGCTCTTGAGAGGCTGAGGCAGGAGGATTCCCATATGCTCAAGGCCAGCCTAGGCTACAGAGTCAGCTTAGAACTGGCCTGCACTACAGAGCAAGATCCTCAAAAATAAATAAATAAATAAATAAATAAATAAATAAAATAAAATAAAAACCAACAGATGGATGTAGCTCAGCGTGAAGATCAATGTGTGGGATTAACCCCTGGTACCACAAAAAAAAAAAATTTAAAAAGGGAAGGTGAAGGTATATGTCAGCAGTATGGGGTTTGCCTTGCTTCAGACCCAGGGCCTTGTCTATGCTAAGGAAGCCCTCTACCCCTGAGAACTAAGCCACACACCCAGCCCGTACAATTTCTCTTTTTTTTTTTTTTTGTTTTGTAGTCCAGGCTGGCCTCAAACTCACAAGCAGTCCTCCTGCCTCAGCCTTCTGAGTGCTGGGATTCCAGATGCATGCCACCACGCCCGGTTTATGTGGTACTGAGGAACCAAACTCAGGGCCTTGTGCTTCCCAAGTGAGCGCCAGAACGCTGTGCTGTCCTCCGGTGTTGGCCTGGTTTCTTCTGTCTTGAGTTTTGCCATTCCCAGGCTTCCATCCAGTACACAGCTGTTCACTCCTGGCTTCCCCCCCCCCCCCGCCAGGTACAAAGAGGGCGCTACTCTGTTCTGGAACCAAGGACAAGGGGGTGAAAGCCCCTGCTACCCAGGCAGGCTTTGCCCCATGCCTAGCTTCTTCATTTAAAATATTTTTTTCCAAATTTATCTATGTTTCTAGTACATCAGTAGTGTGGTTTCCCCGTCTTTGTGGCTGACTTGTATTCCACCTGTGAATACACCCCCCCTTTTTTTTATGCTTATCAGTATAAGTGATTATGCTGCCAATGTTTTTTTGTGTTTTGTTTTGTTGAGACAGAGTCTTGCTGTATAACCCTGGCTCGTCCCGAACTCACTATGTATCCTAGGCCGGCCTTGGGTCCACAGCGGTCCTCCTGCCTCAGCCTACCAAGTCCTGGCATTAGGAATCAAACTCAGGGCTTTGTACTTGCAAGGCAAGCGCTTTAACCACTGTGCCATCCTCCAGCCCCGAGCTGCCTGTGGCAGGGGCTGTCTCATGTTTTGCAGGCTGTCACTGGACAGTAGCTGTGTTGTTTCGGTGTCTTCTCCTTTGCTGCTTCCAGCGTCCCCTCGGAGGGTCAGAGGACCCAAGTTCCCTGCCAGAGCTTGGTGATGTCACAGCAGTATCTGAGGAACAGGGCATCCCGGCGCCATGCACCCGAATGAAACCTTGGACTTCTAACTGCCAATTGTAAATGACTTTGTTTTAAAATTAGATAAAAACTCATGTCCCAAAAAATATTCTTGCTCTGTTTCTGTTCCTCTCTCTTCTCTCTCTCTCTCTCTCTCTCTCTCTCTGTGTGTGTGTGTGTGTGTGTGTGTGTGTGTGTGTGTCTGTCTCTCTCTCTCTCTCTCTCTCTCTCTCTCTCTCTCTCTCTCTCTCTCTCTCTCTCTCTCTCTCTCTCTCTCTCGGTTGTAGAGGGCCTTCACACTGAGCTATATCCCAGCCCTTTTATTTAAGACACAGTGTCAAAAAAAAAAAGAAGAAGAAGAAGAAAAGAAAAGACACTGTCATTAAATTGCCAAATTGCCCAGACTGGGCTCCCGGGGACTTTCTTTGGACTAATGGGAATCCAGCCCAGAGCCTTCCCACTGAACTACATCCTTAGCCCATTTCTTATTTTTAATTTTGAGACAGGGTCTTACCAAGTTGTCAGATTGCCTACTGTAGGCTCAAACTTGCAGATCTCCTTGCCTCAGCCTTCCAGAGTGCTGAGATTACAGGCCTGCGGTGACTGGGTCTGGCTAGAAACTTGGGTAATGATGGTGCTTTTGGGTAATGATGGTTCTTATCGATATTTTACTTAGAAGTTACTTTGGGTTGCAAAATGTTTTCCTCTTAGTTTCAGATGGCCAGCGTTCCCTCAAGGGCCTTAGTCATGTAATAAACTTCAGAAAGAAATTTAAGAAAGATAAGTCCCTAATTTAAACCAGGCCCCAGCCCCAGGCAGGATGGTTTTTAAAGAATGTTTCCTTTCCTGATATCTTGGCCAGAGGCTATGACAGCCAGGAATGCTGTGGACCTTGTTCTAAAGGTGAGGAGGGCCTGTGTCTTTGGTTCGAGATGTAGCAAATGATCAGAAGTGTATTATATGCTGAGGTCTTTGTTCTGTAAGCACCACAGCAAAGCGAGACATGTTGTCCCTGCCCGCGTCCCTCGGCCCTCTTATGTCTAACCACCAGCCTACGGTTTGGTGCGTAAATGACAGGCTTCTGACTCCTGACTTTACTAATTATCACTTACATAATTAAGATTCATCATCTTAGTCTCTAAGAACTTCATGCTGACATCATCCTTTTTAATTTTTTTTGAGGCAGCATATTCATTTTTGACAGAGGGTCCCTCTCAGTAGTCCAGGCTAGTGCTGACCTCACCGTGTGGCCAGGCTGGCTTTGGACTCACAAACTCATGGCAGTCCTCCTGTCTCAGCCTCTTGAGTGCTGGGATTACAGGGGTATGTCCCGGACCCAGTTCATGTGGTGCTGGGGAGTGAACTCAGGGCCTTGGGTTTGCTAGGCAAGTGCTTTAGCGATTGTGCTACTCTTCCAGCCCAGCTTATACTGTTTTTGTAAAATAAAAGATTTTCCCCCAAAACAACTGATCTTCCTCCCCGTTGCCTACCTAAATTATTTCTAGGTGCTTTGTCGCTACTAAGACCATGATGACAGCCAGGATTTCTCTGGACCATAGCCTGAGAGGAGTTGCAGAGTGCAGATCCCTCTAGCAGGTGGTCCCCTTTCTCTAATGCCCCGGAGAACCAGCCCCTCGCAATCTGTTCATTGCAGCTCCCGAGGTCAGACCTGAACACTTGGAGGTACATGAGAGTCAGAAAAGCTTTCACTGTATCACTACCGTCATTAAATCAGGGCTGGGGATGTAGCGCCATGGTAGAGTAGTTGCCAAGCATGCACCAGGCCCTGGGTTCGTGTCCCCAGTATTGAAAAAAAAAAAAAAAGAAAAAAACAGTGTAAACAAAGGCAAACAGAGGGAGCCAAGCCTGACAGCTCAGGCCTGTACCCTAACACTCTGGGAAATTGAGGCAGGAGGATTGTGGGTTCAAGCTAGGCACCTTGGCAGTTAATGAGCTCGTGTTCCAGAATACACAAGCAGAGCTGGGGATCCAGCTCAGTGTGAAGGCTCCGGCTCCGTCCTCAGCAGCACAGTCACATGCGCTTTTTAGAAAATGAAAAGAGTTTGTAATCCCACCACATAGGAGGCTGAGGCAGGAGGATCGTTGTGAGTTCAGCCTGGGCTCCATAGTGAGTTTAGGACCAGCCTGGACTATAGGGGGAGGAAGAAAAGAAAGGACAAGGGCTGGAGGAATGGCTCAGTGGTTAAAGCACTTCAGTCAAGCGCTAAGTACCCAACTTCGATTCCCCAGCTGGGCATGGTGGCACACGCTTGTAATCCCAAGGGAGGCTGAGGCAGGAGGATTGCCGTGAGTTCAAGGCTAGTCTGGGCTCTATAGTGAGTTCAGGACCAGCCTGGGCTACAGAGTGAACCTGTCTGAAAAAAAAAAAGAGAGAAAAGAAAAGGACTATAGCTTCTCCTTTCCAGGGTGACTATGACGCTTCAGAGAGGTGCACAGGGCCTCGTCCTGTGCCCTGCAGCACCTCCACCCCTCACCTCATCTTTAGGTTATTGGTATGAAGCTGCCCCATCCTCACCCCTTCAAGTTTCACCGCCCCCTTCCCTCCCCACTCCCTGATATATGCATAGCTAGACCAGTGGCTCTCCAAGTCACAAGGTGTGCCTATCACTCTGTCTTGTTTTCTTTCTCTTCTCTTCTCTTTTCTTTTCTTTCTTTCTTTCTTTCTTTCTTTCTTTCTTTCTTTCTTTCTCTTTCTTTCTTTCCTCTGTCCTGGAGATTGAACACATGTCTTCTGCTCTGAATTACATCCCGATGCCCCTTTTTGTTGTTTGAGACAAGTTCTCGCTATGTTGCCAAATTGCCTGGTCTCAGACTTGTGATTCTCCTGCCTCAGCCTGCCGAAGAGCTGGGACTGTAGGCCTGCCCCACCAGACCCTGCTTCAGTCTCCTTTAGAGGAGATTTTTGTGGGGGGAGAGAGAGAGAGAGAGAGAGAGAGAGAGAGAGAGAGAGAGAGAGCATGTGTGTGTGTGTGTTGGTACTAGGGTGTTGAACCCAGCACTTCACACAAAGCTACACTCTCAGCCCGCTTCTATTTTTGATCTTGAGACAGGATCTCACTAAATGGCTACACGGCCCAGGCTGTGCTCAAATTTGTGATCCTCCTGCCTCAGCCTCTCAGGATGCTGGGATTCCAGGCCTGCGGCACCAGGCCCGGTTTTAGGTATTCTCGTGGACGATAGAGCTCTCCAGTCCCTTCTTGGTGTATGAGACAGTGGGTTTGAGCCGGGGTGAGGGAGCGGGGCCCAGCAGCCCGTGTGCACAGCCTGCCCCTCATCTCGCTGGGCATCTTTGCGCTTGCCGGCTCTTTTCCGCAGGTTTTGGCTGGGAGCTAAGGTTCCCTGGAATTGCGGGGAAGATGGTGGCGGGGCGGTGGCGTACAGCCAAGCGGGGAACCTGCTCTCGCATCCTCCCGGGACACCGTAAATCCGGGTGGACAGCAGGCTGCCTCGAGGAAGGAGGCCCTGATGCAGCCAGGCGGGGGTGGGGGGGTGGGTGGGGGGGTCTTTCTCCCGTTTGTCCCTCCGAGAGAGGCAGAAGCTGCCCCCGGCCCGTCTGAGGAGGCCGTTTACCTGCTGTTGACTAATAAAGGCTTAGGGCGGCTTAGGGAGCACGGCGGCTTCCACATCAAAGGGCTCTTACAAAGCAGCCTGGTGATGAGTTAAGTACAAATGAATCAGAAACAGATGGACTCAATTTCCTAGAAAATACCCCTGGGCAGCGCGAGGGAGGGAAAGTGCTCAGCCCAGAGCTATGGGGGTTTTGCTGATCCTAAAATACGCTCTGCGAGTTTTGCGGAGTCGCTGGGAGTGCGTCAAGCTCCCTGTCCTCAGGACCCCGGGCTGGAAGGCCGCCAGCCCCTCAGCTGATCCCTGGCAGGTCCCCGCTGAAGGGGGTCCCATGGATTTGGTACCACTGTGTGTGTGAGGCCTGAGCCAGAAGCGGCCAGTAAGACCCCCACCCAGTTTGAAAGTGCAGGCTTGCGCTGATCTCTGAAGACCTTCCAGCGCTGGTGTTCTCTGAGAGACAAAACCCGGAGCCACCGTCTACCGAATGCCTCCTGTGCTGGGCACCGCCTTATATGTGTCACTTAAGTTATTTTGCTGGTTGTAGCAACCCTGAGTTAGAACTGTAATGATCTCCATTGTACAGATAGGGAAACTGAGGCTCAGAGAGGTTAAAGAGGTTGCCCAAAGGTCACAGCTGGTCATTCCAGTCCAGCCCTTTTTATTTTATTTTGTATTTTATTTTATTGAGGCAGAGTCTTGCTCTGTAGTCCAGGTCAGTCCCAAGCTGACTATGTAGCCAAGGCTGGTTTTGAACTCATGGCAGTCCTCCTGGCTCGGCCTCCCACGTGCCGGGTTTACAGGTGTATACCATCCTACCCAGGTTATGTGGTGCAGGGGAATCGAACCCAAGGCCCTGTGCTTGCTAGGCAAGTGCTTTTGCCGCTAAGCTATTCCTCCAGCTCCTCAACTGTATATTTTAGACAAGTGAAATAGTATTGCTTCCTGCTCCCAGCGCGTCAGCTCCTGGACCCCACTCCGGGGGCACCCTTCTGTTCCTTGGGCTTGCACTGAACAGTCTCCTTTCAGTCCCACCTGACGGACGCTCTTCGGCCTCTGTGATATCTTCTAATCCTGGTTAGAGTCCCCTGGAAACATCCGGTCTTGTTGGGCCCAGTGGCACAGGCCTGGAACCCCAACACTCTGGGAAGCTGAGGCAGGAGGATCCCAAATTTGAACCCAACCTGGGTAACTCAGCTCAGTGTGAAGGCTGTGGGTTCAATTCTCAGTACAAGGAAGGAAGGAAGGAAGGAAAGAAAGAAGAAGGAAGGAAGGGAGAAAAGCAGGTAGGCCTGATAGCTCAGGTGGGGCCTGCCGGACTAAGCCCAGGAGGTGCCAGGTGCTAGCAGGCGAGAGGCAGGTGGGCTGCATGGCTTGGCTTGGCAGGGAGGGGAGAGCGCAGAGTGGCTCAGCTAAGTGTCCCAGGCAAAAGAGGAGAAGGCCAGGAAGACAGGGCCAGAGCGCACCAGTCAGTCCGTAGGCCTAGGTCCTCAAGGGCATTTGGAGCAGGCCTCTGGGTAGCTGGCAGGGGCAGGGGCACGTTCTGCCTTAGGCCCTGCCCTCCTGGCTGCTCCCAGCAGGAGGGGAGTGGAGGCCTCTGGGGCAGGCAAAGTGCCTGGCGCAGCCCAGGCTCAGTCAGCATTCACGCCCAGGGCTGGGGGTGGCGGGGAGGGGGTCTTGACCCTATTAGCTTCTGCAGGATGAGCAGGTTCAAGATGCAGGCCTGTAATCCCAGGGCTCTGAGAGGCTGAGGCAGGAAGATTGCAAGGTAGAGCCCAGATTGGGTAACTTAGCAATTTAGTCAGATTTAAAAAAAAAAAAAATATTTAAAGGCAGGGAGTATAACTCAGTGCAGAGGCTCTGGGTTCCACTGCTTCCCCAGCACCACTGAGAAGAAAAAAAAAAAAAGAAAGAAAGAAAAAAAGAAAAAAGAAATTCAGGTCCTTTGAGTAGGTCAGCAGCTGGAATAGTCTAGAAAGCAAGCACTGGACCAGTGGTTCCTTTGTTTTTTTTTTGTTTGTTTGTTTTTGGTTTTTTTTTTTTTTTTTTTGAAACAGGGTCTTGCTAAATTGTCCTGGCTGGGCTCCAACTTGCAATTCTCCTCCCTCAGCCTCCAGAGTAGCTGGGATTACAGGTATGCACCATTGTGCCCACCCCAGAGCCAGTGACTTATTATTTATTTATTTTTAGACAGGGTCTTCTTTCTCTGTAGTCCAGGCTGATTCTGAACTCACTATGTAGTCCAGACTGGCCTCGGACTCAGAACAATCCTCCTGTCTCAGAACTCCCGAGTGCTGGGTTTACAGACATGTGCTACCACGCCCACTTTATGTGGTGCTGGGGAATTGAACTCCTGTACTTAGCGCTTACGTAGTAGTGTTTGCTAGGCAAGCACTTTAACTACTAAGCTATTCCTCTAGCTCTCTCTTTTTTTTTTCCTTTCTTTCTTTTTTTTTGAGACAGGGTCTCACTCTGTAGCCCAGGTTGGTCATGAACTCAGTTTGTGGCCCAGGCTGGCCTTGGACTTGCAGCAATCATCCTGCCTCAGCCTCCGGAGTGCTGTGCTATTCCCTGGCCCTGAAGAGAGAGTCTCAGTAAGCCACTAAGTTGTCCCGTCTGGGCTCGAACTTAGGACCTCCTGCCTCAGCCTGTCAGGGTGATAGAATTATGGGAATACACCACTGTGCCCAGCAGCCTTTGCTTCCGGGCCTGAGTCTTGGTGTTTGTTTTTGTTGTGCTAATTTTTTTTTTTTTTTGTAGTCATGGGATTGATTGACCCCAGGGCTTTCAAACCGAGCCACACCCCTAGTCCATTTTTTGGTTTTGATTTTGAGACTGGGTCTTGCTAAACTGCCAAGTGGCCGAGGCTGGAACTTTGAATCTCCGGCGTCAGCCACCCCAGAGTGCTGGGATTGCAGGCCCGCCACCCTGGGCAGGCTCTGGCGCGTGCTTGGGAATGCCGCCTAGGGCTGGATCGGGAAGGGGAACCTTTCTACAAATCAGCGAGTGCCCGGGAGCCCAGAACAGGAGGAGGGCGGCCTTGGGCGTGTGCTGCAGAAGCTCACGGTCCACTAGAGCAGGCCCCGCCCCACCCCGCCCACCACCGCCATGCTCTGCTGGGCCTGGCCACCTGGTGGATAGAGGGATTCTGACGGTGGAAGCGGTTAACTTGGGGGTGCAGGCCCAGGACAGAGTGGTGTGGTGCCAGAAGGAAAGGTTCTGGGTATTCACGGCAAATAGTCATTCAATTATTCATTTAACCAATATTTCTGGAGGCTGCTGGTGCCAGGCCCTGGGGACCCCAGGTGGAGCAAAGCCCACACTGTGAACTTAACTCCTCTTGGCGACAAACAGGAAATGGGTAACGAAGCCAGATGCGGTGTTGTAGGTCTGTCATCCTAGCACTCAGCTGAAACAGGAAAGTTGCAAGTTCGAGCCCAGCCTGAGCAACTTGATGACGTAGCACGAACCTCAGTGAGAGCTCTGGGTGCGATCTTCATTACTGCTCCAAATAAAAAGTACATCCTGAACTGGTAAAATGAATTAAGGTGGGAACCGTTGATAGAAAATGATGTGTGTGGGGGTTAATGTGATCAGGGACAGTTTCTCTGAGGAGCTGGGAGGAGACCTCGCAGGACCATAAAAGTGGAAGACAGGAATGGCACGTGCAAAGGCCCTGAGGAGAGCTCATGCTTCGTACATTTGAGAAACAAGGCCAGAGTAGCTAGCTGGAGAACAGGGCCCAGGTGTGACGGGCTGTGACTGGGAACGAGATTCTCCCGCTGGAAAGCAGCCTGCGTTTCGTCTCCGACATGAGCGCACCTGGGTTCCAGATCCCCAGGTGTGGGGCAAGGCGCCTCTCCGCAGCCCTGCGCCTGGTGGATGGCTGGCCGGGTTATTTCCTCCTCGCCGTATCTAGTAGAGCCTCCAGTGGCCCGCACATACTGCAGATAAGGTGCCCACTGCTCGCGTGGCCGTGAGGGGAAACCGTCTGGAAGGTGAGTCACTGGCGCTTGTCCACAGTCGGGTGAGGCCCCGAAGCCGCGGCTCGGATTTCCGGGGGCCGCGCTGGCCCGTTTCCCACGTGCCACCGTCCCGGTCCAGGAGAAGGAGCGGGCGAGCAGGAGCGGGGCCGCTGGCCGCGGGGCTGGGGACGTGGTGGGAGCCGTGTCACTTTTTATGAATGACTTCCCGGCAGGTAGCGGCGCTGACTCAGCAGCCGCGGCGGCGGGGTGCAGCTGCCTTTCCGGAGCCCCGCGCTAATCGGCCTGGGCAGCCCCTGGGGAAGGAAGGGCCCGCGGCGCTGGGGCGGCGGTGCAGCTTCGGCGGTTTTCTTCGGCCCGCCGGGTGGGCACAGCCGGCTGGGGGTGGAGGCCGCTCCAGGGGCGGGGAGGGGCGCCCCGAGCTCTCAGGACGCGGGACGCAGACGCGGGCAGGGTTGGGGGCGTCCTCCGCGCGCCCCGTCCCCAGGGCTCCCGGAACATTCCAGCGCTGGCTCGTGGGCCCCCCCGGTCACGGGAATCACGGGAGGGGTCGGGAGTGGGGATCGCACGGGGCCCTTACGCCGAGCGGCGGCCCAGCTACTTGTTACTGTTTATGTGGGACAGGGTCTGGGTAAGTTACAGTGTTCTCAGATTGAGCTCAAATTTACACCCCAGCCTCTGCCTCTGCAGCCTGCCACCTCCACCAGGCGGCGTTGCTGCTGGAAGTCCTGGGCCGTGGCCAGGCGGGAGGGCTTTCAGGCCCACCTTGGAGCCCAGGCGCAGGTGCATTCACTCTCAGAGAAAAAGGGGTGGCAGCGGGGACTGACGACCTCGGCTTCAGGACGGCGGGTCATCAGTCCCCACTCCCAAGGCCACGCAGTCCCCACCCTGCAGACACTGTGTGTCACTAAAACCTCGCTACAACATTAAGAAGCAGTTCTTAGGGCTGGGAATTGAGTTCAGCAAGAGAGTACTTGGCTAGCCTAGGCAAGGCCCTGAGTTTGCTCCCCAGCACCACCACAAGAGGAGCTTGAGCATGGTGGGACAGGACCGTCACCCCAGCACTCTTAGGAGGCTGAGGCAGGAGGAGCCCAAGTTTGGGTCCAGCCTGAGCAAGTTAGCAAGACCCTGTATCCAAATCAAACATACGAAACGAGCCGGGGAGGTAGCTCAATGTGAAGGTCTGGGTTCAAGCTCCAGCACACAAAAAATAAAATAACAAGGAGAGGAAAAAGAAAGGCTGGGACATAGTGGCAGAGCATGCAACAGCACCGGGGAGGGCCTGGGTTGATCCCAGCACACACACACACAAGCTAAACTGCAAGATCTGAGACTGGTTTGCCTAGGAGATGGTGCGTGGCCTTGGGCAGGGACGGGGACCATGACTGGGTGCTGGAGGGCTCGGGGCCACGCTGGTGGAGACAGGAGCCAGGGTCCTCTCGGGTGCCTGTTGGGTCAGGTGGCAGCAAGGTGATTGCACCTGGAAACAGTGTGCCGCCGTCATGCACCATGGGGGTGCAGGGCCAGGCAGCCCAGCTCTGCGCACCCGGGCCCAAGCCACTGCCCGCTCTGGTCTTCTCTGCATTCTGGTCTTTGTCTTGAGGCTCCGGGAAGAGCACCGCCCTGCTGGCTGAAGTGGTGAGCTGGCTCGACATGGCATAAGGGTCGTGGATGATGTCGTTGGGACAGGTTGGCAAGCCGGAAACTGCCCTCTGGTTCCTGGGAGGATCCGGTCGCCATCCTTCAGGTGCTGCCCTTGCCGCCTTAGTGTCCCCATCTCTGAAGCGGATTCAGTGCCTGCTCCCGGCCTGGAGTGGAGGCACCAGCAGGTGTCATGGGCACTCACTGTGACATCTGGGCTGCTTGCTGGAGGTGGTCACTGTGACCGGCATTAGGTCTCTCCCAGCCCCTTTATTTATTGAGTCAGGGTCTCACTCTGCAGTCCAGGCTGGTCCTGCACTCACTATGGAGCCCAGGCTGACCTTGGACTCACCGCAGTCCTGCTTCAGCCTCCCAAGTGCTGGGATAAGAGGCCTCCACGCCCGGCTTCCTAGCCCTCTTTAGCACCACACTGCCCCCCAGATAGAGGCAGCCATCTCCCTTGTCCCCCCTTAGTGTCAAGATAGGGAAGACTTCCACCCAGCACCAGAGGCTGGGCTGCACTGTGCCAGCTGGCCGCAACCCCTGGGATCTTGCCCGTCGTGGCTGTGACGCCCCAGGCACACACCCATTATTTTTGGAAATTCTTTAGGTGAGAGGGGAGTGGGGCGGCTTCCCCCTCTGCCTCGGTTCCTCCTCAGCACAGTTGGCGCTGTGGTCACCGGCACCCCTGTGACACCAGGAGAGGCTGGGTGTCCCCGACCACCGGGGCAAGCACACTGCAGGCCGGCCTGGCAGCCACACCTGCCACATCCTGAGCGGTGGTTTCTGCTCCCCGCCAGAGCTGATAAACCGCCGGGGAGCGACACCCCCCCCCCCCCCCCCCCCCCCCCCCCCCCCCCCCCCCCCCCCCCCCCCCCCCCGCCTCCTCCAGCCTAGCCCCAGCCCCAGGGGAGCTGCTGGATTCTGGCTTTCTCAGGTTTCTGCTGGGGGAACTGACTGAGACCGGGCAGAGGCCCGGGAGCGGATGTGGCCCCTGCAGCACAGGATCGAGGTGGAGATCACAGAAGCCAGGCTCCGGGCTCTTTGGGGACACACAGGCCCACTTTGTGTCTCTTTTCCAGTGATTGAAGCCACAGCTACATCTACCTCGCCACCGATGCTTGTGTTTGTTTGTATTTTTGAGACAGGGTCTGGCTAAATTACTTAGCTGTCCAGGCTGGGCTTGAACTTATGATCCTTCTGCCTCGGCCTCCCAGAGTGCTGGACACAGGTGCGCGCATCCAGGCCCTCGCCTGGCCTCGTGCTCCCAGTGCTGCCAGGCCCTGGTGTCTGCACCGGCTCCTCGCAGGCGGCCGTGATGGCCAGAAGGGGCTGGGGGAGCCAAGCTGGCGCAGCTGCCCCAGCCTAACCCCACAGGTCCTGGGAGCCCCAGAGCCATGCGGCCTCGGGCAGGCCCGGGCTCCCACCAGGACTGGCTGTGAGCCGGAGACCCCAGTCCCATCCAGCACGTGTCAGCCCCCGCTGCCCTGGGGCCTCCAGATGGAGGTGCTGCAGCCCCGGGGGGAACACCCTGCACTTGGTGATTCGGGGCCAGCTGGACAGGGCGGGGTCCTGAAGGAAGAGACAGTTGGAGGCCCCTGCGTGACAGCCCTATCTGCGCCTCCATTTCCCTATCTGTTAGGCTGTCCTTCCTGATCTAGCTTCTCCTTTTGCCTGTTTGGCTGGCCGGCCTCTTCCAGGCTGATCGCCCTGCTGCTCTGGCCTCCTGTGGCTTGTTTGAGGCAGCATCTTGCTGTGTAGTCCAGTGGGCTGGTCCTGAACTCGCTGTGGAGCCCAAGCTGGCCTCACATTCATAGTGATCCTCCTGCCTCAGCCTCCCGAGTTCTAGGATGACAGAATGTGCCACCCCGCCCGGCTCGTGTGGTGGCTGGGAATCAACCCCAGGGCCTTGTACTTGCTGGGCAGGTGCTTTCACCACTGGGCTATTTATTCCTCCAGCCTTTTTGCTTTGTTTTGGTGGTGGTGGTCCTGGCACTGCCAACATTTAGGGAGGCTGAGGCAGGAGGATCACAAATTTGAGGCCAGCCTGGGCAACTCAGTGCCTTAGAGAGAACCTGCCTCAAAATAAAAAATAAAATCAAATAAAAGGCGGCTGAGTGTGTAGCTCAGTGGGAAAATCCTGGGTTCGGTCTTCATTTCTACACGCACACACGCATGCACGCACGCACGTGCACAGCTGAAGGTGTAGCCCAGTGGTTGGGCACTTGCCTCTTATGTGCAGAGGCCTGTGTGCAATCCCAGTACTGTGAAGGGAAAAAGCCTCTCATCCTTCTGAACTGTCATTGTAAACATTTTTCTGGAGGCCAGGTAAGAGTTTCTTTCTTTCTTTTCCTTTTTTCTTTCTAGAAAGTCTGGCTTTATGAACAGCTGCTGCTCTGAGGGCAAAGCCTAGCATGCCTGAGCTGAGAGGCAGAGCTCTGCTAGACCGGGCAACTGAGGCCGGAGAGAGGCACTGCACCTGGGGTGGGGGTGACACGCAGCGGGGTTGCAGGCAGTTCCCAGCCTTCAGCAGGAAGTGGAGGCAGGCCTCTGGCCTTGGGGATGTTGGCTAACTGGACCCCTGCCGAGGGAGGCGGTGGGTTAGACTGGCTGCGGGGCCTCTTTGCAGACCACCCTGCCGTGTCCCCTCTGCAGAGAGGGCACCGTGGAGGGAGCCTCTTTTTACCCTCCCAACAGAAGTGAGAAATCCTTGTCCAGGGTTTCCAGGTAGAGACAGTAATTGGCTGGGGCCACAGGTGGCAGGATATGTGGCCCAGGAGGCGGGCTCAGGGCATGAAGGAGGCAGAAGGCAGAGCCTGGATCCCAATGGCGGATGCGCAGAAGACGTGAGGGAGGGATTGGGGCTAGAGACCGGGAAGGGGCAGGGAGCCCGGGAGGAGGAGGCTGGGGAAGATGCTGGAACCCGGACGGCCCGCAGCCTCGCCCCAGGCCTGCTTAGGCCCCGGGTCAGGCCAAGGGACTCGCGTAGCCGCTCTAACCTGGACAGGCTCTTTCTCCTACACCACCGTCTGATTTTCAGCTTTGGCAGTGCAGAGCTTGAGCCCCAGTGGCTCACAAGAATAATGGAATGTGTAGTGTCCGTTTGCCAAGAGGCCGAGAAAGGCATGGTGCCAGCAGAGTTCCAGATTGCCATGAACTGAACTCAGACCTGGGACTCTGAGGACCCAGAGGGCCAGGAGGGGACACTAGGAGAGGCTTGATCAATCCAGTGACCATTTGTTTTTCTCTCTGTTTTTTGGAAGAGGGTTGTTTGGGAGGAAGGACAGAAAAGACCCAAAACATGTAGTTATTGTCTCCAATAAAAGCTTCCGGGGTGGGATGCCCTAAGCTGCTGGAATGTTCTTTGAGGAGGCTTGGGTATTGTCATTTGTTTTTGTCATTGAAATCCAGGGCTCTGGACCAGCCAGGCTGGCCCTTGACTCAAAAGCGCCTCCTGGTGGTTGCCTCTAAAATACCGAATGTCTTCTGCCCAGCTTTTGACCTTTGTTAATGAAACTGTGTAAACAAGTGCTTCCTAACGGGACCCATTCCCTGAGGGCCAAAAAATAAACGCACCCACAGCAGATTTAATCGGGGGGCTGCTGAGGATTTAACCAGTGCTACACGCATGCTAAGCAAAGGCCCCTCCCCTAAGCGCACCCCACCTCACTACAGCATCCGAGCCCGAGTTCCTGCAAGTGCCAGGGCTGAGTGGCTGGGCGTGAGCATTTCACCCGTAGGCACCGAAGTCTCTTTCCAAGAAAGTTCTGCATGGATTCACCTGCCCCTTTTAGTTATATTTTTTTTGTTTACTTAAACATTAAATACTGGTGTTATGTATCGTGAATACATGCTAATAAAATCATTTTAAAAAGAAAAAAAACCCCACTCACCTTAAACATCAAGATGAGCTCCCAGGAGGATCATTTTCCTGGGGTGCCCTACCTACAAAATGAAGGGGCAGAGCAAGGCATGGTGGCACACGCCTGTAATCCCAGCACTTGGGAGGCTGAGGCAGGAGGTTTGCCATGAGTTTGAGACCAGTGTGGCCTATATAGTGAATTCAGACCAGTCTGGATTACAGAGCAGAACACTGTCTTAAAAAGAAAGAGGACTGTAGTAAAACAACAGCAAAAGAAGTTAAAAAAAATAGGCTGGAGGAATGGCACAGCAGTTAAAGCGCTTGCCGTGGAAATGTAAGGCCCTAAATTTGATTCCCCAGCACCTTATAAAGCTGGGTGCAGTGCCACATGCCTGTAATCCCAGCACTCAGGAGTCTGAGGCAGGCGGATTGTTTTAAGTCCAAGGCCAACCTGGGGTACACGGTGAGTTCAGGACCCGCCGGGGCTACAGAGTGAGACCCTGTCTCAAAAATGAATAAATAAACAGAAAAAAACTACAATTTAAAAAAACGAACAAAAGAAAAATCTCAAAGGAAGCTGCCTTCTCTGAACAGCACTGACCGGCTTTGCTCTGAGGCCATCGGGTGGACATGGCCAGGCCACTGGCCGCGTGCTGGGGAGGGCTGACCAGGGGCGCCTGCTGAGCTCACGTGCCAGTGGCCGATGGCGGCTCTTCAGCTTTTCTTTCCCAAGCCCAGCGATCCACAAGCCTGGCGATCCCCAAGCAGTCCCACCCTGCAGCCCTCCCGCTGCGCTGTCCCAGCACTGCCCAGGTGCGAGAGGGTGGACCTGTTTATGGCTCACGGGGCACAACAGGGGGCAGAGGGCAGTGTACTCCTGAGGTCTCTCGGTTCAAGACAAAGCCGAGTGGCTGGGGCAGGAGGCGGTGGGCCGGTGGGGGCCTGTGGCCAGGCGTGGCCGTGTCCTCAGGGCAGGGGTGGGGGTGCCCTGTGGGAGTATGCGCAGAGAGCCAGCCAAACCTCAATAGTGCCCTTCTTTGTTGACGTTCTGGAGATCGACCCCAGGGCCTTCCCACTGAGCTACAGCCCCACCCACTCTTCCTGCCCACTTGAGCCGAGGCCGGGCTCAAACCTGCCATCCTCCTGCTTCGGCCTCCCAGAATGCCGGGATTCCAAGCCTACTTCACCACGCCTGCCAAGCAAGTGCTTTCCAAACTGCAGCCTGCAGCTGCCTGTGCGTGCCGTGTCCCCCACAGCCTTCACCTGGGTCTCCCTGCCCGCCAGGCCCTCGTGGAGGCTGGGCACCCAACCCGGGCCGTGTGTGGGGTCTGAGTCCTCCTCCTGCTGCCAGGACCAAAGGAGCTCCAGGCTTCCAGCCTCTGTCACCTCCGTGGTTGGCGTGGGGGCAGCAGCAGGGAGCAGCTGGCCTGTCCCGCAGGGCCGGGGCTTCTCCCTGCCATGTGTCCCAGCCCGGGGTCCTTCCCTGCCTGGGCTATAGAGCGAGACCCTATCTCAAAAAAAAAAAAA
>PVKB01000272.1:498906-637392 GCA_004027205.1 Ctenodactylus gundi | reverse complement strand
CCTGCTTGCTGGGCAAGCGCTCTGCCCGCTGTGCTGTGCCCAGCCCCCTTGCTGCTCCCCTTCCTCGAGTCCTCTGGGCCTCCGAAGCCTGACTCCGGGGCCCCGTCTCTCCGGGGGGTTCTGGGCTGGATCTGCCCTGTGCCGTCCACCTGGGTGTGGGCACAGTGGGGTACAGAGTGGTCTACCTCAGGCTCTCAGCCTGGCAGGAAGACAGCCAAGGTGGGGTGGTGGAGGGGAACCAGAAACACCCCTTTTCTGGGTCTGTGGTGTGTGTCCTTGGGGAGGCCGAAGGAGGCATCCGGGCTCAGTCCCTTGGGCTTCTGAGCACAAGGCTTGGTGCCAGGAGAAGTGCAGGAGGACGGGAGAGCGTGAGAGGGGCTGGGGAGCAGCTGGGTGGTGGGCATCTGCTTGGCCTGGGGGGAGGAAGGGACGGGAGAGGACACAAGGGCAGTGACAAAGACACACTGGTGAATTTTTTTTTTTCCCGGTACTGGGGATCGAACCCAGGTTCTCGCACATGTGCACTCTAGGCAAACACTCCAGAGCCCCGAACACCTTGTGCCAGCCTCTTGATAGGTCACTCTGTAGCCCAGACTGGGCTTGAATTTGCAATCCTCATGCCTCAGCCTCCCAAATGCTGGATTACAGGTGTGCACCACCATGCCCAGCTAGGCTAGCTATGCGAGGGTCTCCATAGTCCAGGCTGGGCCTGAGCTCACTATGGAGCCCAGGCTGGTCTTGAACTCAGGGCTTACAGGTGTGTGTCACCATGCCAGTTTATGTGGTGCTGGGGAATCGAACCCAGGACCGTATGCTTGCTAGGTGAGCACTTTAACCGCCATGCTATTCCTCTAGCCCCTAGGCTAGCTATTTTAGCCTGTGCTCCTGTGTGCACTGAGCCTTCCTCACCCGGCAAGGGACGAGGCTGAGGATCCTTTCCTTCGGAACTGGAAGCCTTTGTACGGTGGGGGTGGGGCCTGTGCCACCTGGTGTCTCCTCCAGGCTGTTGGCAAGGCGCCTGGTGCCTGGTGAGAACATGCCAGACGTCTGAACGGAGGACAGCCGGCCAGCTCCGTGGAGTGGCAGCTCTGTCTACGAGCCCAAAGCTGGGGCGTGTGGATGCTGCTTCCCACTGGGCCGAGGTTTGCCGTGACCATGCACAGGTCCCTTTCTATCCCAGACCCCAACGTCTTCATCTGCTAACAATAGTGTCAACACAAGATGGGAGGATCACAAGTTCAAGCCCAGCCTGGGCAATTTAGTGACTTAAAACCTGCCTAAATTTTTACTTATTTATTTTTTGTTTTGAGGCAGCATCTTGCTCTGCAGGTCTTCATAGCCCTGGCTAGCTTCAAACTCATGGCAATTCTCCTGCCTCAGTCTTCTGAGTGCTGAGATTACAGGTGTGCACCACCATGCCCGGCTTACATGGCGCTGAGAGGTCGAACCATGGGCCTTGGGCCTTGCACTGTGCCATTTCCCTAGCCCCTGTAATAAATTTTTAAATTCACACACTAACACACTTTGTGATCAGCACTTGTAAATAATAACTAAATATAGCACCCCTCTGGCTTCGATCCCGTGTCCCTTGGACACTATGTCTCCGGCCACCATGCTGGCTTCCATTCCAAGCTGCCCCACTCCAGCGAGGCCCTACACCCCTCTTCCCTCAGTTCCCCGCACTCCCAGTTCTGTGAGAACAGTGGCCAGTAGGTCTCAGAGGGAGCAGAGGGTGGCCTGCTGTGGAGACAGCCTGGGAGGGAGGCGGACAGCAGTGCCGGGTCTGGCTGGTGCATGGCTGGGGTCATGGCTGGTGGTCCCGGGACTTGGCCAGCTCCACCCTGGCTCTGGGGAGCAGGTCTCGTCTCTGAACTCCTGACTTCAGCTCCCACAGTGAGCAGGAAGAGAGGTCCTCAAGGAGGAACACTGGGTTCCCTCTACCATCTCCATCCCCTCACGGCTTAGAAATGACCGCGGGTGGCTGTTCTAAGGCAGGGAGCAGCACTCGCCGCCGCCAGCCCAGGTGAAACCCAGAACTTCTGGGTCAGAGGCCCCAGGACAACCAAGGGTGGGTTACTGTGTTCTCACACGGGGAAGCTGAGCCCGCCCAGGGAAGAGGACGAGGACTGCCCGCCCCAGCCCTCTGTTGCATCCAGCAGTTCCCAAAGACAGTGTGGACAAGGGCCAGGAGTGGGGGCAGATGTCTGTAATCCCAGCCTGGAGGCTGAGGCAGGAGATTGCTGTGAGTCCAAGGCCAGACTGTGCTACAGAGCAAGACCCTGTCTCAAAAAAACAAAAAAAACAACAACAACAAAAAACAAAAAAAAAGAACAAAGCCTAGCTTCTCTTTGACAGCAGACAAAGAATGTTCTCCAGTGGCCTGCTGTCCTGGCCGCTTCCCTCCCCACAGACGCCACGGGACAATGTGTTATGGCTTCCTCGTGGCAGAGGTGGCTGGCGAGCCCTGGCCCTTTGTTCCAGCTGCCCCAGGCTTCCTGCGATCTGGCTGGGCCGCCGGTGAGGACAGAGCCTCATCGCCACCTGGTTTCACGCGTGGATTGTGGGGTCGCTCTCAGTGTACCAGCAGCACCCCACTCTGCCCCATGCAGCTCCCAACTCATTTTTCCTTTTTTTATGTCCAATTATAAAAACAATTCGGACTCATTGTAAAATCTGAAAACCACAGAAAGGTAGAAAGGAGGAAATGAAAAGCATCCATCGCCCCCCACAGTCCTACCCAGAAGCCCCCAGTTCTGCCCCGTCCTGCCCCAGGCCCACTGTCCCGTGGGCCACCCACAAGGTGCCTGTGTGCAGCTCGCTCGTCACCCACGGCTGCCTCATCCCCACTGTACATGATACTGTGAACATTTTCTCACAACATTAAAATTTTCTTTAAAGTTATTTAATGACTCTATAATAGTCTATTAATAATTTATTTAGCCACTTTCCTGGTTCCCTTTGTTCATTCTCCTATTTTGATTCTCTCTTCTTTCTCCCCAAGGAGATTCGGCAGTTTTTAAAATTCTACTTACAAATGTAAATGCAAAGTGGGTCTGTGATACACGGGCCTGCAGGCCGAGCACTCTGAGAGGCCGAGGCAGGAGGGTGGCAGGCCCAGTGGCTTGGTGAGACTGTCACAAGTAAACAGTGAAGAGGTGGGATGAAGCTCAGGGCGAAGACCTGGGGTTCAGTCCTAGCACGCGCCTGTGCATACACATACATGCACACACACGTGCAAAAAATGCACATGTGTGTGCACACACATACATGCACACACACGTGCACAAATGCACATGTGCACACACATGGGGAGTAGTGGTGTATGCCTATACTCCCAGGACTCTGTGAGGCTAAGGGAGGAGGATCACATATTCCAGCCCACTCTGGGCAACTTTTCTTTCTTTCTCTTGTTCTTCCTTTCTTTCTTTTTTTGAGACATGGTCTCACTCTGTAGCCCAGGCTGGTCTTGAACTCACTATATAGCCTTGGACTCATGTCAGTCGCCCTCCTCAGCCCCTAAGTGCAGGAATTACAGGCATGTGCCACCATGCCTAGTTTATGTGGTGCTGGGGAATCGAACTCAGGGCCTCTAGCTTGCTAGGCAAGTGCTCTAACTGCCGTGCTATTCCTCCAGCCCCTCTGGACAACTTTCTGACTTAGTGAGACCCGCATCTCAAAAGAGAAAAAAATTTCACCGGGCCTGGTAGCACAGGCCCATATCCCAGCACTCCTGGAGACTGAGACAGGAGGACATCAAGCTCAGCCTGGGTGATCTAGTGAGACTCTGTCCCAAATTAAAAACAAAAAACAAAAAACAAAAATTGTCTGGGAATATGGCTCAATGTGAATACCCTGGGCTCCATCTGCAGCACTGAAAAACAAAACAAAAACAAAAACCTAGGGGTAGAGTTTGTGTTTAGCATACATGAGCTGGGCTGCATACCCACTATCTACTTACCTAAATAAATAAATAAAATCCAGCATTTCCTTCCTGGCCAACTACAACGCTTCTGGCGCAAGGGTCCTGGCCACCATCCTAGGCAAGTGCTCTGCCACAGAGTCCCGTCCTCAGCCCCAGCCGGCTCGCCAATGGGTTTAACGTCATGGGATGACTGTAAAGGTTTAGCGTTTAGACAAAGAATATTACAAAATAAGGAATATAAAAAGGACTGGAGATACAGCTCAGCCCCAAACCCTGGCAGCGTAGGAGGGAAGTCTCCCTCTGCCCGTGGGTCCCGCCCACCCTCCTGGTACTCAGACTTTGTCCTGTGCGTGTCTGGGCCTGCTGCAGCTGGGGTGAGCTGGCAGTGGGTGGTCCCGGGCAGCCCCGGTGCAGATTGCCTATATGAGTCCTGGGGCCGCTTGGGCCTGTCCTTCTCGCAGCACACCACTCCTTTGCTGGGAAGTGGGTGGACACCAGCATTGGCCTCCCAGGGTGGTGGGGGTCACGTGACATATGCCGCCTCTGAGCCAGTATTGCTCTTGTGGAGGTCAGGGGGCCTTGGGCACAGGGCCTCCCTTCTGGAAGAGCCCTGGAGCCCCTCCTGGCCTTGAGCCCAGGAACCTGTGGCTGCACCCTGTGGGGCTCCTGCTGAGCGTCCAGTCAGCTGGCCTCCCCGGGGTCCTGTGGTCAGCCTAGGGAGGGAGCTAATCAGGTTCGCCCCGCCCTTCCAGTCCCTGCTCAGCCTCAGGAACCTGGAACAAGGATGACGTGCAGCAACCCCCTGGCCTGGCCACACTTCTGTCCAGAGGAAGGCCTTGTTTGTGTGGAGAGCTCCTGGCGTGGGGAAGTGGGAGTGTCATGATACCGGCAGAGTAGGCCCCTCCGGAAGGCAGGGCTTCGGGCTCCTGGTGGCTCGTGTCCTTGGTGCCCAGCCCTGAGCCTGGCCTCCACAGATCCTCAAAAACACTAGCAGAAGCAGGCCTGGTGGCGCCCGCCTGTCATCCTAGCCCTCTGGGAGGCTGAGATAGGATTGCCAGTTTGAGCCCAGCCTGGGAAACTTAGTGACTTAGGGAGAACCTGTCTCAAAATTAGAAATTGGGCCGGGGTGTAGCTCAACACGAAAGCCCTGGGCTCAACCCCAGTATCACCAAAACAAAAAACAACCAAACACAAAAGCCAGCCCAACTAACACAAACAGGCAGAGCGTGACGATGTCCTTCTGCCTCAGCTCTCCTGCCCACCCTGCCCTACTGTGCCAGGCCTCTGTGACAGCAGAGAGAGCCCTGATTGTCTGTAAGCACCCAAGCCCAAGCAGAGAGACTGCTGGGAGCCATGAGCTGGGCTCAGCTGGGCCCACGTCCCTCCGCCCTGCCCCTTTCCTCTCTGAATTCTCTGGACAATCTCTTCTTCCCTTTTCTTGGCCAAAACTCAAAACTCATCACCGGGAACTTCTGAAGCTTGCTGGTTGCAGGGCTGCAGGCGACTCACGTCCATGGTCTCCTTGTACAGCGGGGCTGACAGAAAGCCTGGGAAGGGAAAGGCTGTTATGATTGGTTTGGTTTGGTCACTGTGGAGCTCACAGCAATCCTCCTGCCTCAGCTTCTCAAGTGCTAGCCTTACCAGTGTGCACCACCACACCCAGCTTATGCGATGCTGGGGAATCAAACCCAGGGCCTTCCACTTGCCAGGCAAGCGCTCTAACTGCCTCTGTATTCTCAGGCCTCGGGAAGGGCTTTGTGAGGCTCAGTGCCAGGCTGCCTAGCATGGTCAGGTGGGGGCCCATGGGAAGCAGGAGTCCCTCCTGTGGGCAATGGCCTGGCCTCTGTCCACGGTACGGGCTCCCTGGTGCGAGCCAGCTGTCCACGCTGCCAATGGATAGGCATGGATGGTCTTGGGCTGCGGCTGGCCAAGGGGGCAGCAGAGAGTTATAGGTCCCCTGAGACCCTGGCAGTTGGCCCTGGCACCTCGCCTTGGCTCTGTGACTCGGTGTCCTTTCTCCTGCTGGGAAGGGCACACACTGCAGCTGGGGCTCAGCTGGGAGATGGGCCCAGCTTCTCTGCAGAGCTGCTCTCTGTTGCCCCTCACTGCCCAGCTCTGGCCAGCATTCATCCAGGCTGCGGCAGATGAGAGGAATGGTGACCAGTCCAGTCCAGGACCACAGGCCTTCTCCACCTGCTTCTCAGCAACAACTCGGGGCTCCAGGGGTTTTATGGTTTTTTTTTTTGTTGTTGTTGTTAATATCCTGGGGTTTGCACCCAGGGCTTTCGCACCAAGCTATAATCTCCATCTCATTTTAATTTTTTTTTTTTTTTTGAGACAGTGTCTCACTCTCTAGCCCAGGCTGGTCCTGAACTCACTTTGGAACCCTGTCTGGCCTTGGACTCACAACAATCCTCCTGCCTCAGCCTCCTAAGTGCTGGGATTACAGGCATGCACTACCACGCCCAGCTTATGTGGTGCTGGGGAATTGAACCCAGAGACTTGGGCTTTCTAGGCAAGCATTTAACTGCTGAGCTATTCCTCCAGACCCCCACCCCCAAACTTTAAATAGGGAGATATAAAGCCAAAATGAAGACCTGCAGGTCTGCAGAGAATAGCCTATGTGATGACAGCCTGTGGCCCTGTCACCCACACTCCCCAGGCCACAGTATGCTATCCCCAGGAGAACTGGCTTGAGGGCAAACACACAGCTCGGGCTTTGCACCCAGCCCTGCCACCCAGGCGTTGTGGGACGTGGCAAGGGGCCCCATTCTCCCAGCCTCGGAGTCCTCATCTGGGAAGTAAGAACAGCCTCCCCCATTCTAGGGGTTTCTGGGAAGGCCCCCTAAGGCCACATGCATGAGGGGCAGGCCAGATCCAGCCTCAAACACAGCCAGTGCTCCACACCATCCCCTGTGGGCACTGTGGCCAGTCACCTGGGCACCCTGGGCCTCAGTTGGTCCACCTGTACAGTGAAGATAGGATTTTTACCCTTTGCTTCATGTCATTATTGAATAAAATAAAAGAAATTGTGGATTCAGCTAGCAGGACCGCTGAGCATGCAGGGAGTCCTTATTAGCTAGGACTAGGAGTGTGTGTGTGTGTGTGTGTGTGTGTGTGTGTGTGTGTGTGCGTGTGGCCTGTGAGCGCGGTGCTTTACTGTCAGAGCCAGGCTGAGGACGTGCGCCCACACCCCAGGCCTCCTGCCCAAGGCTTCTCCTTGCCCAGATAGGACAATCGCACAGGCGGGAGCAGGGTGACCTTCATCAAACCAGAAACGCATTCCCCGCGTCTCTGGAGCAGGGGGCGGGACGCTGGGCTGCAGCTGCCACCAGCTCCCGAAGGCACCCAGAGGCCGCAGTGGGGGCTGGGCCCGGGTCGAGGCGGGCACAGCGCCGGCCTGGCCTGCAGGCCGGGAACCTGGGTCTCCTCCTGCCCCACCCCCGCGGCTCCAGCTGCCCACAGCCTGGTGCTCGCAAGATGTCCGCTCTCCAACAGGGCGCCCGCAAAACGCTTCACGGTTTTTCTGGTCGTAAAAGTAATTCTTGTTTATTACAGGAAAAACAAAGTGGAAAATTTAGTAAAATATAGATGAAGCGCGCTCCACGTCCCGATCATCCAGGGGCTCGTGTGTACGTGCGCACACACAGGCTGGGCTCTGAACGGTGGAGTCCTAGGATGCTTGCTTTTAAAAAATGAAATGACTTTATTTAAATATTTTTTATTATTATACAATATAACATGCAAACTAGGCCCCGAGATTCAGGCCTTTAGTCCCAGCCCTCTGGGAGGCTGGGGCAGGGGCACGAGTTTGAGTCCAGCCTGGGCAACTTTATGACTTAGCAAGACCCTGTCTCAAAATCAAACACAGGTGCTGGAGGAATGGCACAGCAGTTAAAGTGCTTGCCTGACAAGCACAAGGCCCTGGGTTCAATTCCCTAGCACCATAAAAACTGGGTGTAGTGGCACATGCCTGTCATCCCAGCACTTGGGAGGCTGAGGCAGGAGGATTGCCTTGAGTCCCAGGCTAACCTGCACTACGCAGTGAATTCAGGACCAGCCTGGGCTACAGAGCAAGACCTTGCCTTCAGAAAAAAATAAAATTAAAAAGAAAAATAGGCTGAAGTTGCAGCTCAGTATGAAGGCTCTGGGCTTGATCCCCAGAGCCACAAAAATAAAATAAATAAAACGGAGAAAGCGTACATAAAAGCATAGTTTAAACACCCTTGAAACCGCCAGAGGAGGATGCGGACCTTGGGTGGGCGGTCCCAGAAGCCGGTGGGCCTATCTCCATGGCCACTGCTTGTCCCCGCCCCTCCTCTAACCTGCATCTTTTGTTTTCCAGGCCAGAGAGAGATCTAACCCTGGCTCATCAAGACCTCTGCCACTCTGCCATCTCCAGCCCATCTTAAGTAAGATAATCACTTTCTTATCATGGCAGTACGCACCCCAAGGGTTTGTGTCTGTTATGTTTTTTCTTTCCCTAGGAGATACCAGGGATGGAGAACAGGCTCTGCACAATGAGCTTTATCTGCAGCCCATTTTCACTTTTGATTTTGAGGCAGCGTCTCATTAAGTTGTTCAGACTGGGCTGGAACTTGGGATCCTCCTGTCTCAGCCTCTTGAGTGCTGGGATTACAGGCATGTACCACCACACCTGGATTATGTGGTGCTGGGGAATCAAACTCAGGGCCTTGAGCTTGCTAGGCAAGCGCTGTAACCACTATACTATTCCTCCAGCCCCTATTTTTGATTTTGAGACAAGAGTCTTGTTAAGTCTCTAGGTTGCCCAGGCTAGGCTCAAACTTGCGATTCCCCTGCCTCAGCCTCCCAGAGTGCTGGGATTACGGGCCTGTGTCACCAGCCCAGCTTTCCGTACTTCAGCGAGCCTCTCCACAATCAGCATCTCCAGCCCTGAGGTCTCTGCTGGGCACCCAGAGTGCAGACTCCGGCAGTGCTGGGGAACTGAACTCAAGGCCTTGCGCTTGCACCACCGTGCCATCCTTCCCACTCATGGATTCTCAGTTCTGTCCCACTGTCTCAATGCCCGTCCTGCAGTGCCACACCGTCCTGGCTATTGTAGCTTTGCAGTGATTTTCAAAATTGGAAGCATGTGTGGTCATCCAGCATGGCTCTTTTCTAAGAGGTTTTTTTTTAGCTCTCCGAGTGTCTTGAATCTTTGTGTGAATATTTATTTATTTGATGTTTGTTTTTCCAGTACTGGGGACTGAACCCAGTGTCTTCACACTTGTTACATCCTCAGCCTGTTTTTTGTTTCAATTTTGAGACAGGATCTCTCTAAATTGCTCAGCCTGGACTCAAACTTGGAAACCCCATGTCTCAGGCTCTCAGAATACTGGATTATAGGCCTGTACCACCAGGCCCAGCTTTTTGTTTTATTATTTTATTTTTTTAGTTCTGAGGATTGAGCTATATCCCCAGCCCTTTTAAAAAATTCACTTATTTATTTATCTGTTTATTGAGACAGGGTCCAGGCTGGTTCTGAACTTACTACATAGCCCTGGCTGGCCTTGAATTCATGTTAATCCTCATGCCTCAGCCTCCCAAGAGCTGGTATTACTGACATGTATCACCAGCCTGGTTAATTTTTATGTGGTGATGAGGAATCAAACCCAGGGCCTTACACATGATAGGCAAGCTCTAACCATTGAGTTATGTCCCCTCCCCATCAGCCCATTTTTATTTTTATTTTTGATTTTGAGACAGAATGTTGCTAAGTCAGTTGTCCAGGATAGGCTAGACTCCAATCCTCCAGCCTCAGCCTCTCAGAGTGCTGGGATTATAGGCCTGTGCTGTCAGGCCTAGCTTTTTGAATTTAATTTAAATTTTTTTGGTATAAGGTCTCACTACGTAATCCAGCCTAGCTTTATTTTAAAATTAAAATTAGTTAATTAATTTTTGTTTTTTGAGACAGGGCCTTGCTGTGTAGCCCAGGCTGGTCCTGAACTCACTGGTGTAGCCCAGGCTGACCTTGGACTCAGGGCAATCTACCTGTCTCAGCTTCCTGAGTGCTGGGATTACAGGTGTGTGCCACCAAGCCTGGCTTTATGCGGTGCTGGGGAATCGAACTCAGGCCCTTGCATTTGCAAGGCAAGAGCTTTAACCACTGTGCCATTCCTCCAGCACCTAGTTTTGATTTTTGAGACAGGGTCTCACTAAGTCACTAAGTTGCCCTGCTTGGGCTTGACTTTGTGATTCTCCTGCCTCAGCCTCTCACAGTGCTGGGATCACAGGCCTGCACCTTCAAGCCTGGCGGCTGGGATTACTTAATTACATTTTTGAAGTGTTCACTGCAAGCAAGGAAAATACGATTGATTTTTTTGGGGGTACACATTGATCTTACGTTCTGCGGTTTTGCTGAACTCATTTATTAGTGCTAATAATTTTTTGATGAATTCTTTCCAGTTTTCTATATACAAAGATCATGTCACCTACAAATAGTTTTACTTCTTCCTTTACAATCTGGGTGAAGGGTTTTCTTGCCTACGGGCTCCGGCTGGAACCGCGGGTGACAGTGAGGGGAGTCTGCTTGTTCCTGGTAACCGGGGGTGAGGTGTCCAGCTGTTCATCATTGAACGTGACACGAGCTAGGATAGGCCTCGTTCGCACTTCCTGCATGGCTGGCCACTGTACGCCCTCACTTGCCCAGTGCCAGACGGGGAGGCCAAGTGCCCTGTCCCTTGCCTGGCAGTGGCCCAGGCTTCTCCTGTGGGGACCCTTCCTTGTAGGGAGAGCAAACGTCACACGCTCAGTGCCACTGTGGCCGGCCATCCTGGACAGTCCGCCTCCCCCTCGGCGGTGTGGGACACTTCCGGGGGTGTCCAAGAAGAGCCATTGGGACGTAGGGAGTTCTGGGGATTTCTGATGTTGGGGTTTAAATTCAGAGCTTTACGCCTGCCGGGCAAGCGGCCCATGACTTAGCTGTATCTTAAGCCACGGGCTGGTTTAGCCACGAGCAAGTCGCTTCTTCTCTTTAAGCCTCAGTTTTCCCGTCTGTGTCCTGAGCACGTGGCCCATTCTCGAGGCTTTCAACTCCTCAATAAATATCCTGCCCCACCCACGCTTAAATCTACCGTGGCTCCAGTTTGCTCCACGCCTCGCGCAGCCACCAGAGGGCGCCCCAGACCAGCATTTGGCCCAGCTTGGGTGCCAGGGCCCCGGGGGAGGCTGGAGGTAGAGCGTGTTTGCCAAGCTTGTCCGGGCTTCCTGTGGCTCTACCTGCCCAGGCCCTCTGCCAGGTTCCTCTGGCTGGGCCCTGATCTCAGAGGAGGTGGAGATGAAGGCGTCGCCCCCAAACCGGCGGCCTTGCCCTCTTACCACGCTGCTTTAGGTTGGTCCAGCTTCCGGGTCTGAACCGGCAGCCTCAAAGGTTCGAATGACCTGGGACAGGAAGTCCTCACCCCAGTGGGTGCCTGGACACCTGGGTGGACACATCACAGCCCGTTGTGGACACAGCTGCATCTGTGGACAGGGTGGTCTCTGGAAACACAGCGTTTGGGCCTCCCAGGTACTTGGAGTGCCAGAGCCCAGAAGCCCAGAAGCGGGTGTCACAGACATCAGTGACGCTCTAGCACAGCCCAGGCACCAGGGAGGAGACTCCCGGACCCCTGGCCCCCCACCCAACGCTGATCTTACGCTCCAAACAAAACCAGAAACCGCTTTGCCAACCGAGCTCCAAGAAGGGGCAGCACCCTCCCTGTGTCTGCCCTTTACCCAGAGAAGTGTGGGCCCCATTCAGGCAGGGTCGCGGGTGTGGCCAGCCCTCATTGTGTTGTGGGAGGAGAGGGGCTGTCCCGCATTCCAAGCTAGGGACCCCTGGGAGGCAGAGGGAATCGCAGACCCCTCTCCACGGGGGCTGCAACGGACCCCCTTCCTCGCAGCCCACTCACGAGATGCAGAACTGGCCCTCTCCTGGCTGTGTGGCTTTGGGCAAGTCGTGTTCCCCCTCTGCCTGTCCTCCTCGGGGCACCAATGGCAGCATAACCGTCGGTTGGAGGCCCGGAGAGGAAAGGCCCCGGCACGCTCCGAGAAGCTGACAGAGCCGGCCCGCTAAGCACCTCCCACGGGTTATCTCCCTGGATGCAAGGCCCTCAGTGACCCTTCCAAGTGGGTGCACTGCCATCACAGCTTTGCAGACAGGGAAACTGAGGCAGAGACACTAGCTCCCTCGTGCAAGTGGGCAAACGGTGGGGCTGGGGCGCGAGCCGGGCCTGGGCCTCGGCCACCGAGACGCACTTCTGTCTGCAGGCCTCCTCGGGGACTGGGGACGATGCCAGGCCTCCTCCGTCGTCCTGGGTCTCAGCGTATAGAATCGTCAACGTCGACGCCGGGGACTTGCTCCCAACAGCCATTCTCCCTGTCACTGGGAGTTCGGGGCTCACCTTTGATGCATGGGGGGTGAGGGCGGGAAGGGGCGCCGGAAGGCCTGGTCGGTGCCCCCCGGGCGGCCCTGCGCGGGGCAGGACGGGCTCCGCCTGGGTTGCGGCGGCAGGTGGCGGGAGATCCAGCGGCCCGCGGGCCGGCGTCCGGGCTGCGGCGGCATCAGCGCCCCCCGCGCCGGCAAGGCGCCGTACCTTTAATTAGCGCGCGGCCGCCTCGCCCGATTCATCACAGTAGCCGCCTAATTAGCCACGCGAGCGCCCCGCCCCCAGCTCGCGGTGTCCCTGTCGCGCGCGCACCCGGCTTCCTCGGGCCCGGACGCGGGCGGGGCAGCCACGCCCGCCGACGCCGCGAGGAGCCGGGCAGCGCCGCCTGCCTGTGTGCCCCGCGACGCACTGGGGCCTCGTCTGCGCAGGCTGGCGCGGCGCCAGGTGCCACCCGCAGCGGGCATCCCGGGCTGGAGAAGGGCGCTTCCCCTGGGGGCGCGAGGACACCTTCCCAGCCTGCTCCCGGGGGCGGGAGGGCCACCCCACATCGCCCCTCCCTGGGCAGAGCCCGGCAAGCGGGCCCAGGCAGGTGGCGACGGAGGGGCCCAGCCCACGGTGGGCCCAAGCCCTGGGCGCAGACGCCAGCCTGCAGGCGGGGGTGGGGGGCCACTGAGCGCCAGAGCTAGCGTCCCTGGGGTGGGGTCGGGGACGCGTCGTTCTGGGCCAAGGCCCGCAGCAAGTCTCTGTCTGTCGCAGCCTTGCGCGCAGCAGGCGAATCCGGAAGATCCCGGCTGGCTGGAGAGGAGTAGTCCGCGAGTCCGGGCCCCGCGGGAGCCCATCCACCCGGGCGCTGACCGTCAGCGCCCCTGAACTGCACCAGGCCTCAGTTTCCCCACCGTGCTACCGACCTCGTGGCTCGTTGTCCTCAAGGGCTTGCCTGGTTTAAAGCGCCCAGAACCGCACCTGGCTGAGAGTCCTGGGCAACCATTGGCTGCGCGTGCCATGGTCTTTCCTCCAGTTATCCAATCAGTGTCTACTGCAGGGAGGCGGAGCGGAAGAGGGAGGGGCCACGGCGCTTTCCAGTCTACCTGCTAGTGGGGCCAGAAAAAAATACACAAAGAAAAAGTTCAGTTCCAGCAGAAGCTGCAGGCCAGTTAATAGTAACACCCCGAGGCTAACGGTGCCGACAGACTTCCTGTGGGCAGCAGTAGGCGCCATCAGGTCATCTCCTCCCCATCCTGTCTTTGCGACTCTCCTGTGAATCCAAAATTATTCTTTGAAAAATCTTACTGTAAAGAAGGGGCCAGTTTCAGGCCACGGTAAGTACTGCAAAGGAGACCAGGGCGCAAGAAGTGAGTGCCATTCCAGATGGGTGGTCTGGGAGATCAGCAGGGAGCAGCAAGTGCAAAGGCCCAGAGGGAGGAACAGGCTTGCCGTGTTTTGGGTAAGCCCTGAGAGGCAAGATGGGACCCGAATGCTTATACCCGAATTTTGCTTCCTGACTCTGAGCTGTCCCTTGCCTGAGGTCATTGTGTCCTTTCAGAGGACAGGAGGGAGGAGGAAGCATTGGGGTGCAGCTGTGGCTGGCTCTTCCCGCACTGTGATCCTTCCCATGAACCCGGGGGAGGGACAGACCCTCAGCCAGAGACCCTTCCCATTTCACGTGGCGGGACGGGCCTGTGCTCGGCAGGAGAGATCCCCACAGCCTTGCTGGGAGGCGAGAAATGAGTGGGGCCAGGCCCAGGCATGGCGGCAGGAGAGGGCCTAGGTGGGCAGTGGGGGGGAGGGGGGCTGTGACCGTCGGAGGCCAGGTCAGGCCAGGGGTGGTCCTGTGCAACAGTTATCAGCGTTGGTAACAGTCATAACGCACACGCATGGCACAAGATCTGAAAACAACCCAAAGGGAGAATTAGGGTCCCCCACTTGGCCTCCACTAAGTCCCAGGTCTCCTGGGGCCTACTCCTCCTGTCTGTCCTGTTTGCAGTGCTGAAGAGTGAACCCAGGGCCCCACGCGTGCCTCGCCCGTGCTCTGCCCTGTCCACCCAGCCTGGGACCCGTTTCTCGTGCTCCCTCCTGGAGCCAGTTCAAGCAGTGCCACCTGGACCACAGCAACAGCCAGCAGGCTCTTGGGGCCTCCTGCACAGCTTGCAGGAAGCCTGGGACACAGGTGTGTGTGTCTTTTAATCTCTACATTAGACCTTGAAGTGTGTGCCTACCAAGCACCTTTGTTTTAAGTGGAAGTCAGCAGAGCCAGGTTAAGAAACTCAACTCAAGGCCACAGAGTTCACACAGAATGTGAGCTGAGGGACTCTCCGTGGTGTGGATGAGCAAACAGAGTCACAGAAAGGTTGAGCAGCCTGGCTCCAAAGCCCTCACCTGGCCACTGCTCTGCCCTGGTGTCAGCCAGACCCAGTAGGGAGCCCCGCCCCCGCCAAGCTGCGTGGACACTTCACCCCTCCTCAGTGGGCCTGGTCCTCCACCAGGGACAGAGAAAGGTGGCCAGCGCTCAGAGGGCCAAGTGACCAGCAAGCGGTGGTGGCCATGCGCCTTTGAGTGGCTGGCCCTGGGGACATGATTCTCCTTCCACTGCAGGGGCGGAGGAGGCTGCAGGTGGAGCAGGTGAGCCCTCGGGCATGGGGAGAGCCCCCTGCCCACAGCTGCGAGCCCCTGGGAGCTCCAGAGATCAGGGGTATATGGGCAACAGGCCATGGGGGCCAGGGTTACCAGCAGAGTGGGACTTCCAGAGGTTTGTGTGAAGTCCGCCCCCCAGCCCCACTGTGAGCCAGGACCCTAAAATGCTTGTGGGCTAGTGAGCAGGATGCTGGGGAGGTGGCAGCATCTGGGAGAAGCCAGGCATGGCCGCAGGGCACAGACAGAGAGGTGAGGGCCTGGCCCTGGTACTGGCACAGGTGGCCCGAGGAGGGCTTCTCATCTCGGTGTCCATCAGGCTGGAGGGCTGTCCTGTGGCTTAGCATGCTCAGAAAACGGACTGACTTATCTGCACCCCTCAAGCAGTGATTAGATAATGGTGTGTGTGGGGTGTGTGTGTGTGTGTATGTGTGTGTGTGTGTGTGTGTGTGTGTGTGTGTGTGTGTGTGTGTGTGTGTGTAAAATAGCCGGATTCTCCAGGCCTCCATTTGAGAAACCCAAAGGCCAGCTTCTTTAGCAGCAGTGTGGGCCCAGCTGAGCACCTGGTTAGGAGTGAGAAGGGGACCTGGGGTGCCAGGCAAGGCTCCAGGCCAGGGAGCATTTGTGGGGGATCTGTGGCAGGACAGCCCAGTGGGATGGGGAGCAGTAGGCTGGGGAGGCCAAACCCAGCTGTGGGTTTGAAGCCAGCCCTGCTCTGTGCCTGGGTGTGCTAACTCACCCCTGTGAGCCTCAGTTTCCCCATCGGCAAGTCGGGGTTATTACCAGAATGAATGAAGATCTCACCCCATCTGTCTCAGTTACTTTTTCATTGCTGTGACTCAATACCTGACACCCATAATTTTAGGAAAGGAAAGGTTTATTTTTAGCTTACAGTTTCAGATGGGTCACAGTTCACTCAGGGGCGGCCGGCAGCAATTGAAGTACATGGCAGAGAGAGAGGTGGCGGCAGCTTCTCAGGACATCACCAACAGACAGGCAAGTGAGACTAGTCGAAACCAGTCCAAGTCCCAGTCTTAGTCTCTCCTGCATCCGGGTATCGAAGGTGTGGCCACTACACACCTTTTGTCTTAAGTCACACGCCTTTAGTCTTAACTCACATGCCCCTAATCCCAACAACTGCAATCCACCCCTCCAGGCCAGACATCAATCCACCAATATTGCATGGCTCCATAGACAATCCATAGCATTAAAATACACGAGACTTTTGGGGGACACTCCAGATCCTAACCACAACACCATCCAGACAGCTTCTTAGCCAGTGCGTGACACACAGTATGTGCCCAACAAGTGCCCATGGAGTCTCTGACCAGGCTCCCTCTCTAAGCCCCACTGGGTTTAGAGGAAACACTGGCTGGGAGATGGAACCTGGTAGGGGAAAGTGAGGTTTGCTGAGCCTGGGACAGGGAGGCAGGTAACAGGCCATTGGAAAGTGGCACTGCCCCGTTTGCTGGCCCGGTGGGCACAGGGCCTGCTCCGCAGGAGGCAAGCTCTCCATCCTGACACGCCTCCCCTGCCTGAGGCTGGGCTGCTTGAACCCACACAGCTTCTTTCTGGCAATTCCTTTTTCTAGAAGGCTTCTTGCAGACGCTGCCTTCTGTCCTGACAGCGTGCTGGGTGTTCTGTCTGGTCTGTGGGAGCCGGCGGCAGCTTTGGCTGGGGAGGGGCAGGTGGAAAGGAGCTGAGCCAGCCCGGCTGGGGGGGCACGGGAGCTGGTGCCCCTTGCTCATGAGGCAGCCTCCTGCTCGGACCTTCTCTGACCCCTGGAGCCGGGCGGCAGCACCCCGGGGGCAAGGTGTTGGCATGGGAGGAGAGTGCAAAGGCCTGAGAGTGAGAGCGGTGCTGAGCAAAACTCCCTGTCTTCTTGGCTGCGTGCTAGGAATGACCTCTACCATCAGGATTTTGCCAGAAGGGTGGTAAGTGGGTTCTGGGCAGAAAGGGGCACTGAGAGTCAAAAAACTTAAAAGACCCCAGCACAAACATCTGACGGGTGTTCTCACTCTGGGGTTGGCCAGAACCTCTCTTGTGCCTCTGGGAAGTGCCAACAGCAGCTCACAATGCACCCGCTCCAGGCCCCTGTGACCAATGTCAGTTTGCTTCCGGCTTCCCTTCTCTTTCCATATCGGAATCAAACTCGGTGCCTTTATATTGAGCTATATTTCCAGCCCTTTTTATTCTTTTATGTTGAGACAGGATCTTACTAAGTCACTGATTGTCCAGACTGAGCTCAAACTTGTGATCCTCCTGCCTCAGCCTCCCAGAGTGCTGGGATGATAGGCCTGTGCCACCTGCTGGTTCGCACAGTGTGTTCTTTATTGTCCTGAAGCATCTTTGTGCGTTCAGAGTTCTATGGAACCTTCTTTAGGAAATGCTAAAACGGTTCACCTCTGCCCCTCCAGCACATAGTGCAGCGGGAGGAGTCTGGGGTCCAAAGGAGGTGAAAGGACTCAGGTGCTTTAAACTGGGTTCCTTTATTTACTTATTTAGGGTGCTGGGGATGGAACCAGGACTCAGCTTGCCTGTCCAGTGCTCCACCTCTGAGCTTTGTCCCAAGCCTGTACTGTAGCCCAGAATTCCCTCGGTAGACCATACTGGCCATGAACTCATGGAAATCCTCCTGCCTCAGTCCCCTGAGTGCTGGGAGGCGTGTGCCACCCACCCAGCTTATGTGGTGCTGGGGACTCGAGCTCTGGGCCTTGTGCTTGCTGGGAAAGCGCTCTCACTGCTAAGCTATTCCTCCAGCCCCGTGCCCCCCACCTACATTTAAAGCTGATTTTATCTCTACCAGCACAGTCAGTCATCACAAACACCCTGCTCAGTAAGCACCACTGTCACGGCCGTTTTCCAAACCATGGACTCAGGCACAGAGGGGCCAAGCCCTTGCCTGAGCTCACAGCTCCCAAAGGTCAGAGCTGGGCCCAGAGCACAGGCTGTCAGAGAAGGAGTCCTGACCTGTCGTGGGTGGGTGTGGGTGTGGTACTGGGGACTGAGTCCGGGGCCTTCACGCTGAGCTACATCCCAGCCCGTTTTTTTGTTTTTGTTTTTTGATTTTGAGAAAGGGTTTCACCAAGTCACTAAATTGTTCGGGCTGGGCTTGAACTTGTGATCCTCCTGCCTCAGCCTCCCAGAGCACTGGGGCTACATGCCTGCACCAGGTCTGACCTGTCTTTCCACACGGGTGCAGCTGTGGCTCCCACTCCCAGCTGTGGACCAGCAGGTTCTGTCTGAAGTGCCAGCCTGCAGTGGCTGGGTTTACGTATTGCTGGAAGAGCACAGGGTGACAGCCCTAGGGACGTCCTGTGGGTGAGCCCTCGCCTGCGCCGGGTGGGGACACGGGTCTCATTTGATCTCCCCCCAGCTGTCTCCATTCTATGAGGGAAGCTGTAAAAGAAGCAAGGCTCAGAGAAGGGAAGTAACTTGCCACCGGTCACTCAGCCAGGAGATGGTAGGGTTGGAATTCAAGTCAGAATTTAGAGCTGGGCTAGGAATATTTGTGAGTGTGTGTGTATGTGTGTGATTTTTGGAGACAGAGTCTCCCTAGATATTCCAGGTTGTTCTTCAGCTCAGTCAGTAGCCTGGCTGGCCTCAAATGCACAGTCCTCCTGCCTCAGGCTTCTAAGTGCTGGGATTACGGTGAGCGCCACTGTGCCAGGCTGGGCAAGAGGCTCCCTTGGTGCTGAAGTGGTGCATTTCTGGGGCCAGGACAGGGACCCAGGTATAGGGCCATGTCCCCCAGGCCCCAGGTCTCTGATTAGCCACATCCCCTATAGGCCACAGGGGTCCCCTCCAGACACGCTTCTGAGTTTCCTACGGACTCCCCAGCTTCCCGTCCTGGCCAACAGTCAGTGGCCCATAGACAGGCCAGATGGGTCACCACTGCTGAGGGCATGGGAAGCAGTTGCTGGTGGCTCGTGGTCCTGCAAGCTTTATCTCCTCCTCCCGGAGCAGGGCCTCCGCGGTTTCCTCCCTGGGTGGGCCCTCGGGGTCTGTGGGCCTTTTCTTCCCCTAGGCTCCCTGGTTGCTGGAGATAGAGCAGTCCATTTGTCTGTCCATCCATCCGTGCTGGGCCGGGGGCGGGCTGGGCCCCAGCCACTCTTGCTTTGCCAGCAGCAATACTGTCCTCACCTTCCCCAACTTTAGGCGCTTTGAGGTGTCCACGAGGGCAGGGTGGACACCTGCGCACCTGTGCTCAGTCTACATGACTGCAGCAGGGCAGGGGCCAGGCCTGCATCAAACCCAACTTCCTACAACTTTATCCTAAAGACACAAACAGGCCAATTTAAACCAAAGGTCTCAACCAGAGTAGACTTTCTCCCAGGAAAGTGGTCAGTGAGCAAGGGAAATATGTTCGCCTTTGTTAGCTGTTAGAGAAGTCCATCTCAACACCACACGTGGGTACCGCTTCACGTATGAGAGTGGCTACCTGCAGATGGATAATAACAAATGTGGGCAGACATGCGAGGACCTGTGGCCCTCACGCACCGCAGGTGGGGTGGAAGGGCATGGCCTCTTCAGAAGACAGCGTGGCCGGCCCCCAGAAGGCCCAGCACACGACCCAGGAACTGCACTCCTTGCGTGATCCTGGGTATCATGCAAGAAAATGAACTTGTTCACACACAAGCTAACACCGGGGGCTGGAGGAATAGCTTAGTGGTTAAAGCACTTGCCTAGCAAGCTCCAGGCCAGGAATTGATTCCCCAGCTCCACAGCCGGGTGTGGTGGTGCTAAGCTGTAATTCCAGCACTTCAGAGAGGCTGAGGCAGGAGGATTGTCCTGAGTTCAAGGCCAGCCTGGGCTACAGAGTGAGTTCAGGAGTATCCTGGACTTCAGAGCAAGACCTTGTTTTAAAAAAATAGTGGAAACAACTTGAATGTCTTTTAACTGAGGAATTAGTAGACATAATAGGGAATATATTGACCATAAGAAGGAATAAAATATTGATATACACTGCTAAGAGAAGGAAGTTAGTCACAAAGACCACGAATTGTGTGAATCCATTTCTATGAAATACCCAGAACAGGCAAACCTGTAGACAGGAATTGGTAACCCAGGGCTGGGAGCACCGGGACAATGGGGAGTGCTGAGAAGGATATTTTGGGGGATGATAAGCACATCATAATGTGAACTCAGGACCAGCCTGGACCACGGAGCGAAACCTTGTCTCAAAAAAAAAAAAAAAAAAAAAAAAAAGGCTATGGGTATAACTCAGTGTGAGAGCTCTGGGTTGAATCTCCAGCACTGCAAAGAAAATAAGTTAGAATTTTTTCTTTTGAGTGCTGGGATTGGGACCTAGGGTCTCATACATGCCAGGCAGGTGCTCTGCCGCCAAGCCACGCCAGGCAGTGCCAGCATGGCTTGTGCCGGCCACCGCCGAGGTGCCTGTTGCAGGGAGTCTGGAAAGATGTGCTGCCCTCCCATCCCGTGCCCGGCTGCTCCTCCCCGGCGGAGTGGGGGCGAATGTGCCGCGTCTTCCAGGCCTATATCCGGACAAAAAGGAAGGGGGATGCCTCCATCAAGAAACCTGCCCCGCCCTCCCAGCCAGGCCTGGTCCCTCCTGGTGCCACCAGCCTGCGCTGATGTTCAGTAGATCCCCCCAGGCCTCTTCCCATCGCTACCTCCTGTCAACCTTAGTGCAGGGTGGCCACTTGGTAGCGGGACCTCACCAGCCACGCAGGCCCACCCAGCCCGTGAGCGTAGGCTCTGTGACTCTGGGCAGTGATGCTGCCGGTCTGAGCCTGTTCCTCTTCACAAGCAGCTGCCAGCACCCGGCTAAGCAGCGGGCTCCTCTGTCCAATTCTGACTTCCTGCCTACACGCTGGGGTCCCCTGAGCTCCCCAGCCTCCCTCATCTGCAGAAGGCAGGTGACCCTTGCCTAGCAGAGATCTGAGAATTAGTAGAGGAAATTGAAAATACATGAGAAGCACTCAGAGCTGTGCTTGGCACAGAGGCAGGCTGGATTTCTGTTGGCCGTGGTTACTACTGGTGAGGGCTATTGCAAAGAGCGCAGGGTCCGGCCTGAGACCCCCACCCAAACACCAGGTCCTCGTCCTGACGTACAGCCTGGCATGGTGGGTCTTGGGGTTGCAGCCTGGCCTCCGACCCTCATGACGTCAGCCTGGGCACTCTGCCTTTCTGCCTTGCGTGTGCATGCACACGCACATGCGCACTCACACACACGCACAGAGTAGGTGTTGGTGGCTGTTAAAAATATAAAGTAAAAGGCAAAATCCGTGAAGAGACCACAGCTTCACCTTTTGCAGGAAAAGTCAGAGTTCATTCACTCACTCATCCAACATTGGCTCAACACCTGCTGTTCCAGGTGCTGGAGATTCCACAGGAAGAGAATGGAGAAACCCCTGCCCTGTGGGTCCCGCGCTGGCAGGGCCAGGCTGGGATACCGACGGCTGGTGCCGGACAAAGCAAATACACGAGCTGCAAAAGGACAGTTGGAGGTAAGTGCTAGGGACCAGGTAGAACAGACAGAGGGCGGGGCTGGGCAGGTGTCACGTGAGGCGGGGAGCCAGGGACAGCCCCTGGGGAAGGCAGCATTTCAGGAAAACTGCATAGGAGGTAAGGGCTGTCTGTCAGGGCTCAGTGTGGGATGGAAGGGACTGCCAGGCCCTGGGGACAGAACAGGGGCTTCCTTGGCTGTGGGCAGCTGTCCCCTGAGCAGGTGGGCAGCTCCGTGGGTTTGCAGTTTCAAGAGACCAACATTTGGCCTTGGTGACGCTGGGGCTGTGGACAGATGGGGCCATGCTGTGTCCTTGCGCCTCCTGGAGGCCGCTGGGCAGCCTCCAGATCCCTAGCCAGGGTCAGGTGTCAGCAGGACAGCGGAGGGGAGAGGGCCCCCGTGGAGGACCCCGCCAAGGGCCTTCCCTGTCCTGCCGCCTCGGGTTCCGAAATTTTCAAAGTGACATGCTTGAGGGGCAAAGAATTAAAACCAATCTGGGCCCTGCACGAAGTCCTGGGGAGGAAGCAGGGAAGACGCGTCCTTCCCTCTTGGTCAGTGGCGTGGCTGGGCCTGGGAAAGCCTGCCAGATGGACAGAGAAGGGGACCGGCATTCGGGTGCCCACAGCACAGGGCACGCGGAGGCTGGGCAGCAGGTCGCGTGGGGTGTCTCCGGAGGGCTTGCCGGGCCGGAAGTGGGGGGTCTGGGGGAGACTGGAAAGGGACGTGGGCGCCTCTTGGGCCTTGTGTTCCAGGATTGGTCCCTGGAAATAAAACTGTTAGGAGGTCAAAGAAAGAGGGAATTGTGTGTGTGTGTGTGCACGTGCTAGGAAGCAGACCCAGGACCTTGTGCATGCCAGGTTAAGCGCTCTACCACTGAGCTCCACCCAGCACTTTTTATTTTGAGACAAGGGGATTTCACTTAGTTATTCAAGTTGACCTCTAACTTGAGATCCGCCTGCCTCAGCCTCCTGAGTAGCTGGGGTTACAGGTGTGTCTTACCAAGCCTAGCAGAGAAAAATTATCTCTATTTATTTAAAAAAAATTTTTTTTGAGACAGGGTCTTGCTCTGTAGCCCAGGCTGGTCCTGGACTCACTGTGGAGCTCAGGCTGGCCTTAGATTTGTGACAATCATCCTGCCTCAGCATCCTGAGTGCTAGGAGTATGCCACCATGCCCAGCTTATGTGGTGTGGGGGAATTGAACTGAGGGCCTGGTGCTTGTTAGGCCAGCACTTTAACCTCTGTGCCATTTCTTCAGTTTCTGAAATTGTAAAAAAGCAAATACAGCCCAGAGGTCAGCCTATCACCTGACCGTGATACGCTTCTTTCTCTGTGAACACGCACACATACCTCGAACTGAGAATCATAGAATAGCTCGTTGTACTCTGTTGATTTGTGCTTAGAATTATGTTGGATACCTTTTCCGGCACCTTTAAATAGTTCTTGAAACTCAGATTCTAGGTCCTCTAGCTAAGTCCAGCCACAGAGTCCCCTGCTTTAGTGCCCATTTCTCATGGCTGGCACTGAAATTGCCCCCTTGCGTCTGCTACGATAAATACCCGCATGATAGACATCCTCTGTCCAGAATCAGCTCCACGTCCACGTTGCTGATGGCTCTGGTTTTCTGGTTGATAAATTCCCAGATATGAGATTCTAGGAAGCCATGCTCAGCCCAGAGCTGTCTGGGTAGCCAGGGTGGGGGCAGGATTCCCAGAGCTATTTGACCTCGTCTGAGGACACACGGGGCCCAGGCTCCCAGCTGCGAGGAGCCGGTGGTCGGGAGGGTGAGGCTTCCTTGTGCACAACGCCGGGCCTCCCGCTCAGCCCAGTGCTTCCGGCCCGACCCCGCCCCAGCCCCCCACACCGGTGCCGCCCGGGCAGAACTGCTGTCACCGGGCACCAGGTGCCATCCTCCGTTGTTTGTCCGCCCCTGGACAAGGCCAGGAAGGACTGGCTCCGGATCCCCAGCACCAGGGATCGGCTGGGTCACCTCAGTGTCAGTAAATGTTTGTTGAGACAGAAAACAAGAGCTGGACGAATGAATGAAGAATCCAGGGGAGGGCGGGGCAGGGCCGAGCAGGGAGCCGGCAGCTCGGAGCAGAGCTGGAGAAGAGGCCAGGTGGTAGGCAGCAGCAGGGCAGGGCACAGGCGGGGGATGCAGTCATGCGGAAGGGGCGGAGACACTGATGTACTGTGCAGACAAGGACATTCTGGAAGAGATAAAAACCCATCTGGGTTCAAATCCCAACCCTGCCTCTGAGCTGTGTGACTCTGAGCTTGCTGACTTAGCTTCTCTGTGCCTCAGTTTTTCTACCTATGAAGTGAAGCTGATAAATATTAGCTCCCCGGGGCTGGAGACGAAGCTCAGCAGTTAAATTCTGCCTAGCTGGCAAGCGCAGGCTCTGGATTTGATTCCCCAGCACCACACAAACCAGGCTTAGTGGTGCATGCCAGAAATCCATTCGGGAGGCTGAGGCAGGAGGATGGCTGTGTGCTTGAGGCCAGCCTGGGCTACAGAGTGAGTTCAGGACCAGCCTGGACTACAGAGTGAGACCCCATGTCCATAAAAAAACAAACAACAAACCAATAAATATTAGCTCCTCATTCATGAATTCACTTTTTTCACTCAACAAACACTTGATGAATGTCTGCTGTGGGCCGAGGGCCAGAGGCGGAGAGGGAGGTGACCCTTGTGGTCATGCAGCCTGGACAGAGTCCACATTGGCCTGTCATGGCCCACTTGGTGTCACTTTCCAGGGGCCTGCGACAGCAAGGGGCCAGCCCGGAGGAGACACTTCTGTGCAGTAGCTGCTGTCACTGTCCTCAGATGCTCATGTCACCACCAGATGGACTTTAGCTGCCATCCTAAGCCTGTGCTAACCGGCCACAGGTCCCAGACAGCACCTCCACTCCCTCATCCATACCTCAGTTTCCCTTAGAGGACCAGCCTGGTTTGCTGGGAACAGCAGTTGTGTCACCCGAGTTCTCTCATCTGTGATGTGGGGACTGCCTGCCTCAGGGCTGTGCCCCGTCCCGTGTTCTAGGCTTGGCTTCATGAGTACTGGAAGCTCTCCTATGGTGTGGAATTCCAGGCGGGAGCAGATTGAGCCAGCTCGCGTGTGCTGCTGCCGAGAAAGTGAGATATTTTTAGCAAAAAGACAAGGTCCAGAACATTTGTGTTGCTGTTTTTGGATGGGTTCTCACTAAGTTGCCCAGGCTCTCACTGGCGATCCTCCTGCCTCAGCCTCCAATGTAGCTGGGATGACAGGTATGCACCACCACACTCAACTTAGTCCAGAGCACTTTCTAGAGCCTGCTCCTGGTTGTGTCGGAATGAAGGTACACCTATGCACACGTGTGCCCACACGCTCGCGTGCACACACGGGACTGTCAGGGAAGGGACGTTGGGAAGAACCCGCCTTCCACATGGTTTGAGCTTCGTTAACTCTGATTTCAGTCCACCCTGGACCAAGTGGGAAGGCCAGAGTTAGCAAGCGGGCAAGGGCCTCGCTCCCAGCCAAACGTCCCGGGACGCGCCCGGGATGGGCTCGCCCATGACCTCGCTGCACTGGGCGTTCACAGGGCACAGATGGCCTGTCCTCACCCCACTGCAGTGTCTGGGGGCTCAGAGGTGAGCACGGCCTGGGAAAATGTCTGCGGGCTCCACACAGCATTCCAGGGAAGAGCCAGGGTCCTGAGATTATTGCTCACTTCTTCTCCGCCTGTGAGTCCAAGGTCGCCCCTGGTGGGTTCTGAAGCTGCCCTGCCTGGAGCGACAGGGACCGACACCTCCAGGCCGCCCGAACTTGCTGCCCATACGGCCCTGTTGTGCCCGCCCCCCAGCCCAGCCTCCCCTGGTTCTGTCTTGGTAAAAGGCGCCACAGCCAACTCTCGACTCTTGGGGAGAGGCTCCAGGCACAGCCTGAGACGTCGGCCTGCCCCGCGGCACAGCACCGCCTCCCCCGGCTCCGCCGCACCTGCTGCCAGTCCCAGCCACGTGGCCTGCTCTCTGCCTTTCTTCTGTTTAGCATCATACATGTATTTCAGGAGAAATTCTCCAACAAGATAGGGTGGATAAAAGACCACGTCGTTTCCACACACTGCCACTGCCTTCCCTCCAGGCTGGCTAATTTGGGGGTGACATCAGCGTCATGCATCTCTGCTGACCCCTCCATCGGCACAACGTGGATATAGAGATTTTGACGGCTTCTCACGTCACGGTCGTATCCTGTGTGCTTTATTCTGCGAGGTACCTTACTGTCCATGGAACAGGAAGTCCTTGGCATTTTTGCATGTTCTCACGTGCAGAACCAGCTCCTTCTGTTTTAGTAACTGGGCCATATTCCTCTTATGTATTTGTTTATTATTTTTTGAGATGGGTCTCACTGTGTGGCCCAGGCTGATCTCAAACTCATGGGCTCAAACAATCCTCCTGCCTCAGCTTCCCAGTAGCTGGGACTACAGCCATGTGCCACCCCAGGAGGCCTATAGGATATGAGAGAGAGAGAGAGAGAGAGAGAGAGAGAGAGAGAGAGAGAGAGAGAGAGAGAGAGTTTTGCAGCACTGGCCAAGCACCCACCACTGGGAGATACCCCATAGCCCTGCCATGAGGACATTTATTTATTTAGAGACAGGGTCTCACTCTGTAGCCCAGGCTGATCATGAACTCACTATAAAGCCCAGGTGGCTTGGACTCATGGCAATCCTCTTGCCTCAGCCTCCCCAGTGCTGAGATTATAGGCGTGTGCCACCTTGCCCAGCTTATGTGGTCGGTGCTGGGGAATCGAACTCAGGGCAGTGCACTTGTTAGGCAAGTGCCTTCACCACTGTGCTATTCCTCCAGCCCCCGTGAGAGTGTTTAAATTTCTCCCTCATCCTGCTCCCGCACAGCCTGGGGAGGCCTCACCGTGAGCTCCAGGGCTGCCTCCCCGACAGGTGCTCACCAGGCCCCTGGGACCAACGAAGGGGGCGGTACTAAACACTGACAGGTGCTGGCAAAGTGCTCTCTGGTAGCCTGACCTAAGTCATCCTTACCCTGCGCTCCAGTCACTCTATCAGGTGAGAGGACTGTCCTGGCATCTTGTCCTGCCCTGCTGCTGAGAGGGGGAGGCGACTTCTTCCTGGGCTGATTTTGGGGAGAAGGGGGAACCCCCAGTCCTCAAATTTCTCCTCTACCTACCTGCCAAAATGCCACCCATCCTGCGGTTCCACCTGGGGTCCCTCCACCGAGTGCCCGGGTGCTGGGCTTTCTGCTGCACCCACAGCGCGGTGATCCTGAGACTGAGGACGAGGCCTTGGGAGGTGCAAAGCACAGAGGCGTTAAAAAAAAAAAAAAAAACCACCCTGGGAATAGGACCGCAATCATGGCCTATTCTTCACAAAGCGCGGCTGTGCACGCGGCAGGTGTGGCAATTACCCATCACAAACACGGCTGCCCAGGCTCGTGGGGAGGGCGGCAGGATGCGACCCTGGGGTCTGCAGCCCCAGCCCAGCAGAGCTCACGAGAGGCCTCCGTGTTGCCGAGGGGAGCTCCCCACAGCGCTCTGGGAAGTCTGAGACCCGCCAGGAGCCAGGGCGTGTGTGCAGAGAGTGTGGGATCTGGGGGAGGGACGGGCCCCCAGGTGGGAGGAATGGTCGAACAAAAGCCACAGACCTGTAGTCCTACCGCTCTGGGGGGATGAAGGAGGAGGATCCCGAGTTTTGGGGTCAACTGGGCAGCTTAGCGACTTAATGAGACTGTCTCAAAAATAGGCCAGGGGTGGAACGCAGTGCAAAGGCCCTGGGCTTGATCTTGGGGACCACAAAAAGAAAAAAAAAAAGCAGAGTTACAAGGACAGGGTCCCTGGTCTGACTTATTGGTGGAAAGAAAGCCTGGGTTACTATGCAAGGGACAGAGCTGGATGCCAGGAGACCAGGTCTACCCTGTGGCAGACAAGGCCAAGAAGGGGCGATTCACAGCCTGGCGCTGTCCTCGTTACCCTCCTGGGTCAGGGACATCTTCAGCACTGAATGGCTGTCACTGCTCCAGCCTTCACACGTGATCTCACCCAACACCTCCAGGACATAGATCCCCCGACATCCATGTGACAGATGAGGAAACCAACTAGGCTGGAGCCCATGGGGGTAGTAGGGTCAAGGCTACTGGATCTGACCTCCAGGAGCAAAGGAAGGAAGGAAGGAGGTGAACAGATGGATGAGTATGGACAGTCGATGATGGCAAGGCATGATGGATATCCTTCTGACACAGGACAGAGAGGGCAGGTCCATGCCAGGGTGTTTCAAGGTACTGAACCAGAGCCTTCGTGGTTGACAGCCGTGGTTGGAGGATTTGGTGTGTGCCGGCTGGTGGGGCAGGACTGGGCTCAGCTGGGGTGATTAGGAGTGTTTATTTTTGGCCTCAGGTTAGAAGCAGGTAGTAGGCACAGGAGGCCAGAGGTCAGCGATACGTTGTGGCCTTTGCCTCTGCCGTTTACCGACTCTGTGACCTTATGCAGGTGACCTGTCATTGCTGAACCTGTATTTCTTAAGTCTCTAAAATGGAAACAATTGAGCCCTTCTCAGTTTTTCTAGGGACAAAGTCAGAAAAACCTGGGACAGAAATCTGTTACGGGGGACAAGAACAGTGATAAAAACTGGGGCTGGAGGTGCGGCCTGGTGGTGGGGTACTTGCCCATCCATGCGTGGCCCTGGGATTTTGCTGTTGTTTTTCAGATGGGGTCTCACTAAGTTGCCCGAACTAGCCTCAAACTCTCCATCCTCCTGCCTCAGCTTCCCAAGGGCTCTAGTGACAGGTGTGAACCACCACGCTGGGTACAGTCCTGGAACTGATCTCTAGTATTGCAAACAACGACATCCCCCAAACTCACGGCAGGTGTGTGCTGAGGCCTCAGCTTGTCCCAGGCTGCCTTTCGGGGGATCTCTTCATATTATGGTGTCCAACATACATCATCATGGTCACTTGCACTAATGAGAACCCTGGAAATGACCAGTGCTGGCCATGGTGTGGTCAGCCACACTAGGGCTGATGTCACTGCAGGGCTGGCTCCGAACGCTCCTGAATTTGCATCCAGACATCTTTCCCCACGTTCCCAATGAAAATCTCCTGGCCTACGTGGCCAACTGGACCTGAACAGAGTTCCAAGGACCAAGGAGACCTGCCTACCCTGTCTTGGCTGTCCCAGGAACTGGGAGGTGGTTGGCTCTTATGACTCATGGCCCTGTGCCTAGCCAGAGCCTCAGTTTCCCCACCTGTATGATAGTGGTATTGCAGTCAGACTGGAGAATTCCCAGGGCCATTTCTGTTTGGCTCTAGCCCTCGGCCCCAGCCTTGTATAGTCTCAGAAACCGCGCTGGGAAGGGGAGTGGGGCCTGAGCCAGGTGGGGCTCTGATGAGCCTGCCTCTGGGGGATGGGGTCCCTGGACCCTGGGGAGCAGCAGGAAGTTCAAGTTCTAGCCTCCACCATGGCCTGGTGGCAGCCCTAAACACCATGCACAGGTACCCGTTGCCTAGGGGGTGCTCCTCTCCCTCCTCCCCTGCCTGGACGGTCCCCTTCCTTCCCCACCTCAGTCTCCTCACTCCCACTGGCTGCCCTCCCCGCCTGGGCCAGATCCAGGGCTGTTCGAAGGCGCATAGGATACTAGATGGGAAAGAGCGTTCCACGTGGAAAACCCTGGCCCATCGGGAAGATTTATTGCTGTGACCAGAAGTGTGAGATCCAAAGGCCATCAGGGCCGAGATGGCCCCTACCCAGAAGGCCGTGCTGGAGCTCTGTGCCCAGGCTGTTCCCCGTCACCAGTGCTCACCGAGCACAGGGCCGTCCCCCGGGGCCTCGTGCTGGCAGCGTGCCAGGCCCAGCCCTCTGTCAACACACGTGTCCCTTCCATTTCAGCATGTCTCTTCCTAACACAGGACCCTGGCCAGTGCTGGTACCCAAGCCTGGGGTGGCCCAGACCGCCTTCTGCCTGTTCTCCCCTTCCACCACGGCCCCCAGACCCCTGCCCCTCCATGTCCACGCTGTCGCCACGAATCCCTGCAACCCGGATCTGCACAGGACTCTCCTGCCCGCGTCTTCCTGCCCGCCCCCCTGCCAGCCCGTACCAGCCGCGAGGGGCTGGGAGGGAGGAGAAGGGTGTCGCTAGCATACCACGTGGTCACTGTACAACCAGAGGGCGGCCACTCCCTCCCCTCAGGCCCCCTTTGCCTGTACCCCATTTTCTCTTCCGTCTCAAGCACCTCACCCCGCCACCTTCCCTCAGCCCGTTCTCCTGGTCTGCCCAGGTAGGTGAGGGGACCCTGTCCTCAGTGTCCTCCTCGCAGAGCGAGCTCCTCAAGTCCCATCTGCCTGTGTCCCAAAGGGGGGGCGGTCTGTGAGCCCCAGAAGGCAGCGGCACACCTGCGTCACAGCAGGTGTCTGGCCCAGCAGGGGGCCTGTGGTGAGAGGCTCCCTAAGGCGGTGGCGCTCCTCGCCGGCGGAGTGGCCACCCGGGCAGTTGGGAGTGTGTGTGACCTCAAGCTCAGCTGGGCAGTTATATTTAGACTCCAGGGCCAGGGCAGGCTCCTGGGGTTGACGGGGTGGTGGGGCCCACTGCAGGGGCCCACGGCAAGACCCCCCGGGGGGGTCTCCCTCCCTAGAGGGACGGTCCTTGTGTGCGAGGCCAGAGCCGCTTCCCTACCATGGCTTCCTCTGCCCCAGGGGAGGCTGGGAAGCCTGTTTGGACCCGGAGGCTCTGGCTGGGGCCGTGTGTGGCACGTGCTACAGCCAGAAAGCATAAGTTCTGGGCTGGTTGGTCAGCTCCAAGGGTGGCTGGGCGGGACGGGCAGAGGGGCTCTCTTGCCAACCCCTGCCGGCCCCCGGATGGCGACCTGCCCTCTGCTCCTGCTGCCTGCTCTGGCTTTCCTCCCCTCCAGACCTCGGGTGGGCGTAGTGCCAGGCTGGGGTGCGGCCTCCGGGCGGGCAAGGAGGGGCTGCCCTGGCCCTGGCTGCTCGCTCCCCGGTGCTCGGGGCGGGCAGGAGGCAGGATGGATGTTCGCAATAATTACCCAGCTGCAGCTTCCCCAGAGCTGCCGCCATAGCAACGGTGCCGGGCGCCCCAGCCTAGCGGCCAAGGGGCGGGAGGGGGAGGTGGGCGCTCGGGGCAGGTCGGGGAGGGGTGGCACCAGCCCCGGGCACAGCCCACCACCTCACTGCCTCTCTTTGTGGCTCCCTCGCCTGCCTGCCTGCCTCCTCCCCAGAGGCAGGGGAGGGGCTTTGTCTGGGCACAGGGAGGTTGGCACAGCCCACGGGAGGCTGTTCTGGAGACACCCCTTGCCCACCCCTGGGGCCCCGGGGGCCAGGGAAGCAGGTGACAGGAGGTCTTCCCTCCCAGGTCCCAGAGCTCAGGGCCCAACTTCTCCTCCCACCACGCACCAGGACACCTGGCTCTCGCCCTAGGGCCGGGTCCTGCTCCCAAGGGACCCACGTGTGTGGTCGCTGGGCACCCCCTCAGGAAGGATGCTTAGGCCTCCAGTCATCCATCCTGCGAGTCCTCTGGCGTCCTCTCGGGACGGGCAGCAGCAGCCCGCGCGGGACTGGCTCTGGTGGCAGGTCACCACGGAAGGGGCCCTGGAGGCCTCAGAACCAGGGCAGGAGGTGTGCCGCGACATCTGACGAAAGGGCCGTGCTCATCCTGTGGCACCGGCCGGAAGACGGGGGCCAGAGAGGCGTGTGACCCATGTGAGGTCGCACAGCTAAGAAATGGGGAGCCCTGAACCAGTTTGTTCCTGTCAGCACCCCACCCCTGCCATGAAACTAACCGTGATGTCCCAGAGCTCCCGGGTCATTTAGTCGTGCTGTGCAGGCTTGGCCGAGACCGCAGGCTGGGACTTGGGGCAAAAGGGGACAGCCGGCAGCCCGTGTGGGTTTTCTCCTGGGGGCAGCAGGCCGAGGTGAGCTCTCTCCCAGCAGTCACTGCGGGGACAGGACACGGGAGGCCGCATCTGGCTTGTGGGGAGTGCGAGCTGCTGGCATTGTTGGAATTATTTTTTTTACATTATTATTTTTACTGTTGTTACAACAGTAACAGGCGCTCGTTCGCCAAGGCTCCTTCAGCTCTGCTGCCTCGGTTTCCGGGAAGATGCCTGCCGTGATGGCCACCGGGTGCCCTGGGCCTTAGGGGGCTCACAGTCGGCCACAGTGGCTGCTCGTCTGCTGATTCCACCTGCCCCAGGGGTGTGGGGTGGGGGCTGGTAACAGGGAGGATCACAAATTCAAGCCCAGTCTGAGCAACTTAGCCACTTGGTGAGACCAGTCTCAAAAAAAAAAAAAAAAAAAAAAAAAAAGAAAGAAAGAAAGAAAAAAAGAAACCTGGGCATGTAGCTCAGTGCAAAGGCCCTGGGTTCAGTCCTCAGTACTGAAGAAAAAAAAGAGGAAGATGAAGGAGATGATGGCATGGGAGAGAGGGCCGGATTCTGGCACACAGAGGGGACGGAGGGATGGGCCTGGTGTGGGTCCTGAGGCCCCATGGGCTGAGCGTGGAGGAGAGATCTTGGGTGTTACGGTGGGCGCACTGGACAGCCGGGCTCTAAGCAGAGAAGGGTGGATGCATGTTTGTTGAGTGAACGAGTGATTGACTGAGCCAGAGCTGTGCTGCTCCGCCTTCCCTCCCTTTCTCGCCTCCAGCCCTTCCCTGCTGACCCCGCTCAGCCACTGACCAGCTGCCGCCCCGTGAGCCCAGTCAGACAGTGGAGGATCAGTGGGTCGCCAGAAACATTCCAGCTCAGCAACCCAAAAATACGGAGGAGACCCAATACTAGCTCAGCCGGGGAGATGCCTGAGAGGGGTCCTGAGGGATTTATAGGAGCTCACTGCACCGTTCATGCAGAGGACTCAGAGTTCCAGTCCAGTGAGTCTCACAGGGAGGGGTACTCCCCGCACCCCACCTGCCCGCCGGTTGTGGCTGTGGTGGCGGGCTGCAGAAATCAGAGACGCTTCTGGAAGCGTGTCTGACCACCATCCCTCGGGACTGCTGGAGGCTGGACCAGTAAACTGAGGCCCCAGCCTGCCTGCCGCGCTCCGCGGGGTATTGTGGGCCGGTGGCGGGCCGGGCAGGTGGTAGCTGGGCTGCAGGTGTGGTGTCACCTGAGCCGGGGACAGGGGGAGGGGGGTGGCCTCTGTCACCCCGTGGCCCAGCCTCCTGCCAGCCACTTCCTTACAGCCCGCCCACCACCCCCGAGGGTAGAGTTCCAGGCCAGGGCCTCCCCTGGCCAGAGCCGGGATAAGGTGAGGGCCCAGGCTAATCAAAATGGCCTGACAACGGTGAACGGTCATGAGTGGGTGCTCTGCTCCAGCCGGATGTGCCGTCAGCCTGGCGTCCAGATGGGCACCCAGAGCAGGGCACGCCTGGCCAGCCGCGGTGCACAGATGGTGAAAACACAGGAGGCCAGAGTCAGGTCACAGGAGCCGGGGCTGGAGCTGCCAGCAACTGGCAGGGAAGGTGGGCGGGCTCGCTGGGCCTCTGCCGCTGTCCCTGCCAGCTGCCCTCGGGCCACTGCGCTGCAGGTCTCTCTCTCTCTCTCTCTCTCTGTCTCTGTCTCTCTCTCAGTGTGTGTGTGTGTGTGTGTGTGTGTGTGTGTGTGTGTGGTGCTCGGGTTGAACCCAGGGCCTTCATACTGACCTACATCCCCAGGCTTTTATTTATTTACTGAGACAGGCTCTCGCTAAGTCTGTAGTTTGCCTGGGCTGGGCTCGGGGCTTGAGCTTATGATCCTCCTGCCTCAGCCTCCAGAACGCTGGCATTAGAGGCCTCTGCCACTGTGCCCAGCCCGGACTACCCACCTCGACGCCAAGCACACCATCCTTCGGGAGCCCTCTCACCATAAACTTGTCCCCCTGCAGTGCAGGCTGGAGCTCCGTGCCTGGAGGTGGCCCATGAGAGCAGCTCTGTCTGTCTGCCTGTCCTGCTTGGGGTCCTCGGGGGCGGGATGGTCCCCGCTGGCTCTCCAGTCCGGGATTTCCTTTTCCCAGGTTCTCTGGGTCTGGCCGGGCCAGCTGCACGTACTGTCCTCATCCGCGGGGGCCAGCGTGGTGATCTCCCAGCCGTCCCCGTGCCCTAAGAAGCTGGATACAGCTGGTGGCCCTGCACAGCCTCCCTCGTGTTCCCTCTGCCTGGGCGCTCTTCCCCAGTTCCCCACAGCTCAACTCTGCCCTTCTGCCAGTCTCAGAGAGGACAAGAGGCCAGCCCTGGGCCACACAGCCCCACGCCTCCCAGGGGAGGTGCCCCCATCCAAGACCAGCCCCCTCTGTCCTTTGCTTCCTCTTCCTGGTGCTGGCATAACTCACTTCTCAGCTGCGTCGAGACCCCCTGCCTCCCTGTGCCCCCCTCTCGCCCCCAGAAGGGGATCCCTGGCAGCTGAGGGCTTGCTCACGTTGAAGGTGGATCGCTAGGGCCTGGCACATCGGATGCAGGCAGCACTGGACACGGTTGTTAAATGACTGGATGAGCACGTGGACAAGTTCATCACTCGGCAGATGTCCATTGGCACTTGCCGTGGACCTTGAGGAGCGCATGGCCAGTCAGAGCCCAGAAGGAGAATCCGTGGGCCGGCTGGCTCTCACCCCAGCTCAGCCTCCTCTCCCTGGCTGTGTGGTCTGGGGCCCAGCGCTTGCCTTCTCTGGGCCCAGAGTCCTCACCGGCAAGCGGAGCCAGCAGTGCCAGGAAGCTGCCGGCTTCTCTGCCTGCATCTTGGGATGGCTGCCGCACACGGCTATAACCTGTTATTTACACAGCAGCCAGGGGACCTTTTGTTTTTTCATTCCCCCCCTTTCTTCTTTTCCTTTTGCTTCCCCAAAAAGGAATTATTTATTTTCTGAGTAGGTAACAAATTTGTATGGGTCACAATTCTAAAGATGCGAGACCCCCGTTCCTGGCCCTGCGACCAGGATGCCCCCAGAGGCAGGCAAGCACGGCCTCTGCCACTTCCACCTGGCCAGTGGAGGTGACCTGATGCCACAGAAGCCCGGGCTAACCTCTGGCTTCTTTTTTTCCATTTTTTTTTTTTTTTTTAACGGACAGTAGTACACCCCGCTTGTTGTTGGTTTTGTCTCGTGATATTTTTCACAGTGATCCAGTCTGAAGAATTTTACCAGTTCCTCCTGTTAACCAGCCCCCTGAATTCCCAGCATAAGCACTTGGGTCTGTCTAGGTTGTGGTCCACTCCGACACCTGGATTTTTGTGCGCACGTGGAGCCCTGGGCCTCGTGCATGCTGGGCACCCACTCTAACCCTGAGCTCTCCCCAGCCTTCCCTCACCTGGGGCTTAAGGAACACTCCATATATACTTGTCCGAGGGAATAAGCAGATTCTCACTTTACAGATGTGGAAACTGACTCACAAAATCAAGGTGGAGTCATTAAAATTTCGCCTCCCCCTGCCTGGGTCCTCATCCAGGCCTGGCCTCTGTTTCCTAGCTGTGTGGCCAGGGGCTAGACTCTTGTCCTTTCTGAACCCTGAAGTCCTTCCTTCCCATCCTGGGAGCGGTGAGGCCAGTCACTGGCCTTTGCTGGGCACCTGATCTTCGCCCCCCACTGGTGGACTGTGCGTCCCTATCCTTGGCCTCTGCCAGGAGCCCCGCCCAGCCTGGCCCATTAACTCTCATCTAGCGGATGAGAAAGTTCCTGGCCATTAACGGTATTTAAAAAAAAACAATCCCAAGAAAATACGTTTTCAATCCCACATCCCGCCGGGGGACAGCTCCGAATCCTTCACTACCCAGCGTCCTTGCCGTAGTTCTCAGCAGAGTTGGTTCCGGCCATGCACGATTCTCCCCCTGGTCATTCGTGACAGGTGCATCTTCTGCTTCAAGAAAACGAGCCCCGGGCTCCTAAGTTCCTCATCCCATGTGGGGAGTTCACTGAGCGAACTCGGCACACTTTTGTCTTTAAGGAGCATCTGCTGGGCTCTTGCCTGGTGTCCCAGGGTGCTTCCTTGGCATGGTGCTACAACCACCAGGGTCCCGTGTGCCCGGCCGGTGGCCCGTAGGAGGTTGATAGGACCTTGCCCATCAGTGTTGGCTTATCTTGGCGGATTCTTGCAATCCCCTCCCCCGCCGGTCCCCTGCTGGGAAATGGCAAACCTGCTCCACTTCTGAACAGTCCTGGGCCCCTTCCCAGGGGCTTCTCTGGCCTCTGGATTGCCCACTTTGCCCCGGGGTGACACACAGAGAACCGAATGAACCCAGATGTCGAGGCAGAAGCCTGAGTGACTTTGGGTAAGTCACCAGTCCTCTCTGGTCCAGCTTTTTTTCTTTTCCTCCTTGTGTAGGTGTGTCATTCACACCATAGGGACCAATGACCTGGTGGAGAGAGGTCCTGGGGCCTGCGCCGCAGGACAGGAGGACCTGGCCAGAGCACCCCCTCCACCAGCCCCTTCTGGGCAGGGACTCCAACGGCTAAACTCACAAGGCGACAAGCAGCAGGTGCTGAGAGCCCGGGGGTGGGCAGGATGTGCTGGGCGCAGTCTTCGGTCAGGTCTGGGACAGAGGTCTCGGTCCTTCGTCTTTCAACCAGGGGATGGTGTGTCTCCCAGGAGGCACTGGGCAGTGTCTGGAGACACAGTTGTAAGGCTAGGCGATGCTGGCGTTGCGTGGGTAGAGGCCAGAAATGCTACTTGAGTGTGCAGGACACAGGCATGGCCAGTGTTATCCAGGCCAAAGGCCCCCTGTGCTGGGACGGGGACACCCTGCTAGGGGCCTGGAGCCATTGTGAGGCCTTGCGGCTTCCCCTCAGATGCCCACAAGCTGTGGAAGGTCTAGGCCGAGGCAGGGCGTGGCCTGCATTCCAGCATCCCGCAGCTCTGGGTGGAAGATGGACCGTGCCAGGGAGCCGGGGTGGCAGCATCCCTCAGGGCCCTGTGCGGGTCCACCAGCCACTCCTCGAGCCTGCACTCGCTTCGTCAGGGGCATCCGAACAACCCATCTCCCCAGGGACACGCTCCAAGGTCACAGGCTCTGCTGACCCCGCCGGTCCTGCCTGCCCCAGGATCCTCCTCCCTTCCTCCTGGGTCCTGTGGATGTTCCAGGTGTGTGCTGGCCCTGGGGTGAGGGTCGGGGTCATTCTGCAGCACCCCGCCCCAGTGCCTACGAGCCAAGGACCACGAGGATGACCTGTCTGGTCCAGGCGGGGACGGGGCGAGAAGCCACTGAGCTGAGGTCTGACAGGAGCAGCGGGCAAGCAGCAAAGCACCGTGCATGAGTCCTGGGGCTGGGCTGGAGCGCAGCACAGGTGGCGCGTGGTTGTCCAGTTGTCGGGGTGGCAGGGCACGGTGAGATGGGGAATGCCAACCAGGTTGAGAGCCTGCGGCTGGAGGAAGGAGTTTCAGGAGGGCCAGGGGAAACGTGACCCAGTGGAGCCCAGGCTGGCCTACGACACATGGCAATCCCCCTGCCTCAGCCTCCTGAGTGTGGGATGACAGGCGTGCACCGCCCCGCCTGGCCCTACCCACCTGCCACGCACTCTTCTACCTGCTCGTGCTCACATGCGAGCTTCTAGGCGTCCATTCGCTCACCTGCTCACCCATTCTCCTCTCGTTTACATGTGTGTCTGTCCATCCATCCTTTGATCTTGTGTCTGAGTGCCGTGGCCCGGGAACTGGGACTTAGCTGGCTGCCCCTGGGAACCTGGAAGCCTAGGTTCGGTTATGAATCTTGGCAAGGCTGGAAGGGGCACTGGAGGTCACAGAATCCAGACAGCATCACCCCAGGGGCCCCTGGGCTCCCCCTGAGGTCAGGTGGCCTGCCACGGGGGGGGGGGGTGTGAGGCTTGGCACAGGCTCTCAGGCCTCCTGCCTCGTTCTTCCTGCCAGGGCCCAGCAGCAGCCAGGACAGCAGGAGCTAGGCAGGCCCGGTCGCTCCCCCGCGTGGACCTATCGACTCCAGCCTGTTCTGACGGCCTGGAGTGCGCGCAGGGCAGCTCCCCACCCCCACCCCGGGCCGAGAGGCTGGCCTCCAAAGCCTGGACAGTCACCAACTGTCCCGTTCGCCGGGGACTGAAGGGGGCAGACCGTACTCTCTGGCTCGTCCTGGTTTGCTGTTCACTCTACTGTGAGTGGCTGTCAAGGCCAGAGCCACCCCCAGCCCTGGCTGCTGACTGAGCAGCGTGGGCGCGGAGTTCCTAGGCTTCGGGGCTGCCAGGCCTGGGACCAAGCTGTGTGACCTTGGCCAGGCCCTAATCTCTCTGAGCTCCTGTTTCCTCCCGTGGCAGGAGGGTGTGGCCCCGCTGCCCTGCCCACCATAGACCAGCAGGAAGCAGAGGGAGTGCGGGCGGCCAGTGGGACAGTGGGACGGGTCCTGCGCCTGACTGTCCCACGCGCTGGAGTCAGGGGCCCTGGGAGCTGCTGGGTGGCCGAATCAGAGAAGGAGGCTGTCACAGAGGTAGTGCCTCCAGTACCCACGGAATGGATGAGCGCATCCAGGGACCAGAAAGCCAACGACAGTCCCACACGAGGCTGGGCCTCTCCCCATGCACAGCTGGGGAATCTGGGTTCTCAAGGTGCCCCTCAGGGGCAGGGACATGGGAATGGAGTTTTTGCTGAGAGTGGCCTCCCGGGTGTGTCCCCTGCAGCGGGGGTCTTGGGAAGATCTCTCAGCTGCCGCCCCTGCCCCCCGTGTCCGCTCCAAAGCCGCGTCATCCGTGGCTGGCTCCCCGCACGTTGATAAAGGCGGCGAGGCCGCCCGGAGCGCGGCGCCTGGCACCGTGTCAGTTGTTATTACTGCGATTGTTCCGTGAGGGGAGCGGGTGGGAGGAAAGGGGAGAGGGTGCCAGGCGGAGGGGGCAGCGGTGTGAGGAAGAGCCGGGAACCCGCAGGGGTGACCTTGGGGAGGGCGCCCGGCCTCTGTCTTGCAGGCGGTGGCAGAGGGGGTTGGAAGCCAGTTTCTCTCAGGCCTCTGAGTCTGGCCTGTGAGTGTGAGTAGAATCTTCTAGAAGCTAAGCTCCCCAACGAGGGAGGGGGAATGGTGACCCGGCATAAAGGCTCTGCCTGCCCCCAGCGTGCTAGGCAGGGGTTGCACCCAAAACCAAAGCATGCAGATGGCCCCGGGCAGGCCCAGCCCACCCAGGGACCGCGTTACAATTCCACATCCACTCGGGGCTCAGCGGTGGCCTGACAAGCAGGGCTGGGGTGACCATTCCCTTCCTGTGCCTCCTCTACCCGGGCCCCATCTCATGAGACCACTTCTCTGAAGCAGAAGAGGACTGGGGACAGGGGTTGCTCAGGTCGCCCCTCAAGCGGGCAGAGCGAGGTAGGATGTCCAGTCCCTGCCAGCTCCAGGGGACTCCTGCGGCCAGGAGCAGATGGCAGAGCTTCTCCCGATGCGGGGACTTGGAGGCACTCGGGATTAGCAAAGCCATCAAGCAAGCCAGCAGGTACCCTGCCCTGGGCTTCGGTGCCAGTGGGGACCGGGGTCCACCCTGCATACTCCAGGATCCTGGGGGTCGCCAGCCAGCAGACTCCCTGGCAGAGGTCACAGTGGCTCCAGCTGGCTCCCACATGGCCCAGCAGCTCACGCCTGGGACAGGACTGCACAGAGAACCGTCCAGGACAGGGCGGAGGCCTGCCTCAGTGCTGGACGGGCGAGGGGCCTGAGCCACTTCCGGGCACTGATCACTCACTCGGCGGCGGCATTTGCCATAATTACCCAGCCATCCTCTTCAAGTGTATGGCAACCATAGCAACAGACAGATGTTCGGTCCCAGCCACGGTCTGCAGCAAGCCCAGAGCCGAGCGCAGGGCTTAACCCTTCCGGTGCAGGCGGGCCAGGCGGGGCTGGACACGGCACTTCTGCCTCGTCCCCAGCACCGGGAGGCCGTGGGGTGAGGTGGAGGCCACGTCTGACAGCGGAGGTGGGGCTGGCCAGCCCCGGGTGCTGGCTATGGAGCAGCTGAGGTGCTCTGTGTGCAGTGACAGCAGAGCAGGGCACGTGCTGTGGTGTCTTTCCAGTTTGCTGTGTGACCTTCAGCAAATGACTCAGTCTTTCTGACCTTCAGGCACTGCCTCAGCGTAGTGAGGGGACAGACTCTCCAATTCTACAACTATTTATTCTCAGCCGCTCTATCCCGGGCCTGTGCCTGGAGCTGAGGAGACTCCGGGGAATGGGATTCGTGTGGCGAGCTGGGCACTGTAGGCCAGCGCCACGTGGGTGACTGTTATTCGTGTCAAACACCAAGAAAGACCCAAAAGGGCCCCGTGATGAAGAGTAAGGGACCTGGGGGAGGGTCTGCTCGGAGCAGGTGGCCACGCATGGCCCCCGAGGAGACGAGGATGGAGCTGCCACCCGGGCAGAGCCTGTGGCCCGGCACTGGGAACGTGCCTCCAACAGAGGGACGGGGGCGCCGGCCCTGGGGCGGGGAGTGAGCGTGGCCGGCAGGGCAGGACGTGGCAGGCGGGTAAGCAGAGTGGCCACAGGGCATGAGCCGGGGGGCAGGAGCGACCTGGCCTGACGGGGCCTTGGGCCAGTGCTCTGCCCACCAGGCAGCCTGATCCCAGCAAGCCAGGCCTCCTTTCTGGCTAGGGCCCAGCTCACCGGGGCAGGGACAAGGCTCAGCTGCCCCAGCTGTTCCCTGCTCCCGGGCCAAGCTTTGCCCCGGGGTCACCAGTGTGAGCCAGTGCCTGGAGGCCCCTGCTCCAAGGTCCCTCCTGGCTCAGCTGTTCGTGAGCCATGCCACAGAGGGCCACTGGCTTGGGAGGGGGACAGAGCCTCCAGCCCCCCATTCAGCAGGCCCAGGCTTGGTCCTGCCCCTGCTCTGTCTTTGTACGGTGCCTGGGATTTAGCTTTCCCATGAGCCTCAGTTTACCCTCTGCAAAAGCGCTCAGTAAACTGCTCCCGCCCCCTGGCCTACCCACTTCCCCTTCCTGCTCCTTGAATCCTGGCCACACCTGCTGTTTTCTGAGCACCCCGGGCTCTGGGCCTCTGCCATCTGCTGCTTCCCCCGCGGAGATGCTGTCCCCCAAACACTCGGTCCTTCACGCCCCTGGGCCTCTGTTGGTGCCACCTTCTCCCAGAGCCTTTCCTCATCGCCATGGTTGAGAGAATCCCAAAATCAGTCCCTTGCTTTTCACATGCACGGTACTTACAGATGTCAGCCCCACAGCCAGCCGGCAGCTCCCCTGCGCCTGGCCCTGTCCTCGGTGCTGGGTTCAGAGCAGGGAACAGAACAGCCGCTGCCTGCCCTTCTGGCGGGTGGGACAGAACCCAGACAGAGCAGGGGAGTGGCTGGGGATGGGGGGACAGTGGCAGTTTGTTTTCAGACTGGGGATTGAGCTCAGGGCCTTCGCACTGAGCTGCATTCTCAGCCCTTTCTTCATGTTTTTTTTTTAAGACAAGGGCTAGCCACGTTGTTAAATTACCCAGGCTGAGTTTAAAGAAGTCGCAGTCTTCCTGCCTCGGCCTCTGGAGAGCCGAGATTCCAGGTATGTGCTGCCACGCCCGGCTCACAGCGGCGATTCTGTACTTGGTGGTAGAAGAAGGCTGTATCTGGGCCTGCCGCGGAGTGCGAGGAGGGTGTGGCCGCCCTCATGCCCCAACGGCGGTACCCAGCACACAGAGGGCGAGTGGCACTGCTGCCCGGGCTGCGGGAGGCTCAGGGTTACACACTGGCCTGAGAGCTCCTCACGGGGCTGGACCCCAGTGGGCACGGGGAGGGGTGAGAGCTGCCAGGGAAGGGTGCACCTGAGGACAGTGCCCAAGGGCCAGGCAGCGGGCTGGCGCCCCCGTGGAGAATGGAGTAGGCCTAGGGAAAGGAGCGGGTACGAGTGTGGGGGATGCTGCGGAGAGGGACCCACCGGTGACTCCAGAGCCCCACACGGAGGGGCCAGGCCAGCGCCCTGCCCACTCTTGGCCCCAACTCCAGGCCGGGTCCCTGTGATGGCAAGATTTGGCAGGGCCACACAGGCAGAAACAGCCACAGTCTTGAGGCATAACGAAGCTTCTGTCCCCTAGTGTTGTCCTGGGCTCCCAGAGGGAGAAGGTGGGCGTGGGGTGCATGGCGTTAACAGGGATGGAGCTGGGCCTGGGCAGGAAGGCTCCCTGGGCATCCCGGGAGGCACCCCCAAAGAGCATGGCGCAGCCAGCAGAGCACAGCCAGGGAGGAGGTGGATGGAGTGCCCACTCCACGTGCCCGCTCCACCTTACAGACCAGAAACAACCCAGAGAGGTTAGTTCTCCTGCCCACCGTCACGCGGCCAAGCAGGTGTAGGCCTATCCCCGGCCTGGCCTGTCTGGCAGAGACTCCGCCCGTAGTCCTCACGGAGCAGGCTGGCTAGGTGTGACAGGCTGCTGAGGGGGTGGGAGATGTCTAGAGTGGCCCTGGTGCTCAGCGTGGCACCTTGGGCATCCGGCACAGGTTGCGCACGGAGGCTTCCAGGCCACGCGGCTAATCACGGCTTTGCCAAGCTACTAATCGACTCCAAGAAGCGGATGTCCAGTAGCTGGAAGAACAGAGCCAGGCCTTGGTGAAGCCATCCCACTCTCCGGGTAGCTGGTCACAGGCACGGATGGGCACGAGGCAGGTGGCCAGGAGGGCTGGGGACAGCAGGGTCCCCTGTAGCTATGAGCTGATTTCCTGCATTTGAAGGCCCCTGCAAGGGACCCCAAGAGCCGGTAAGAAGCCCCACTGGGCTAGAGAGGAGGGTCACACCTGTGATCCCGGACTCTGGGAGGCTGAGGCAGAAGGATTCCCAAGTGCCAGATTTGCCTGGACAACTTAGTAAGACCTTATTTTAAAATAAAAAATCAAACAGGACTGGAGATGTAGCTCAGCGTGAAGGCCTTGGGTTTGGTCCCCAGGGCCACATGGATGCACGCACTAATGGTTAGCCAGCCCCAGAGGCGGGCACTTGAGGACAGGAGTGACCTGGGGGGGCCTTTCTCCTCTGAGGCCAGAGGCTGGTCAGGCAGTCAGCCTGTATCTCTGGTTGCGAGGCATCACGATCCTCAGATGTGCTGTGAAGACGTCCCCCCCACCCCCCGTTCCGAGTGGCCATCAGGCCCCTTGGGGTGAGTGGCATGGGTGAGCCAGAAGTCAGGAAGGCTGGAAGTGCTGCCCGCTCTGCACTCACCTGCTAGGTGACCTCGGAAAAGTAGCCCAACCTCTCTGGCGTTTATCCGCAGAGCCTGAATGATGTCAGGCCCCCTGCAGACTGTCAGCTCCACCGTTCTCTGAAGCTGATGCATCCCCCAGCTGTGCCTGAGAAGGTTTTATGCTTTAAAAGACTGCTTCTCTGGGCCGGAGGAATGGCTCAGCGGCTAAGGCTTTTGCCTAGCAAGTGCTAAGTGAAGTACCTGAGTTCAATTCCCCAGCACCACATAAGCCGGGTGTGGTGGTGCACACCTGTAATCCCAGTACTAGGGAGGCTGAGGCAGGAGGATTGCCGTGAGTCTCAGGCCTGTCTGGGCTACATATGAGTTCACGACCAGCCTGGGCTACAGAGCAAGACCCTGTCTCAAAAGAAAAAAAAATGCCTGCTTCTTGCCAGCATAGGGGCACAGAGAGAAGGACACGGGCTATCTGGGCCTGTAGAGTCCCTCCTCAGGGCCGTCCTGCCAGGGACACTGTGGGGTACACGGGCAGTGTGTGTTGTGTCTGCTCTGGACAGAGGCACTCCAGGCCTTGTGTCCAAGCTCCCATCTCTACAGCTGGCGGCCCTTGGGCGGCCTCACTCGTTCCGGGCGCCCTCTCCCTCCACCAGGAGCGCCCAGCCCCGAATCCTTGCCCAGTTAGCAGAAGAGCAAACTGAGGCTACGAGGAGCCGGCACATGCCTAACCGCAGAGCCAACCTCTGACTACAGCCTGGACCAGCTGGGCCTCGGGCACGGAGACCAGATCTGCCCTTTGCCCCTCTGCCTGGCCCGAGCAATGGCACCTCCTGCTCCCCAGGCCCTCAGCTGGGCCCGGGGGCACCAGAAGGGTGCAGAGGGGAAAGCCCATGTGCAAGAGAGAGAGGATCAGGAGAGGCTGGGACCTGGGTGGGCCTCGGGCCTGGAGGCTTCCTGGAGGGGGAGCCCCGGGTGTCGGTCTCCACGCACCTTCCCAAGCCCCGGGAAGCAGCCCTGGCTAACAGACGAGGAAACCTGGTGCCAGGAGCTGGCGTGACAGGCCCACGCCCCCCGGCCCTAGGCCACAGGGGCAGGGAGCTCACCAGGCCGCCTCCAGCGCCGGGCCGAGTCCCGCTCCGGCCAGTGTCCCACGCTCGTTTCACTTCCCCAAACCTGGACCTATTTTGGACCCTGTCGACTTCCTTTCTGGCCCGAGGTTGCTCCAGGCGCAGGGACTGGGCAACTGTAGAAGGGACCGGGTGCCCCAGGCCTTTCCCAATGCCATTCTTACACCACCCAGGGGGCGGATGGGACCAGGCCAGCCATCCCGCCAGCCTCCTGCTCCTGTGTCCTGGCCCAGTGACCTCAGCAAGAAAGAGAGCCTCAGTTTCCCTGTCTGCCAGAGAGGATCAGGGTGTCCCCCCCAGGAGCTGCTCGGGCAGTGCCCCGGACTTTAGTCAGTATGCACAGCCCTGCCACTGAGCCCATGGGCAAGACACTGGCTTGGCCCAGAAGGTTCCATGGTTCCTACCCCTGCAGGCTGGGACCACCATGGGGTGGCATGGGCAGCCTGTGCCCAGCTGGAGTGGAAAGGGGTCAGATTTTGGAGAAAGGAGTATGTGTGAAGGGAGGAGGGATTTGCTTTTCTGTTCTAATTAATTCACTTATGTTTTGCAATCCTGGGGACGGACCTAGTGCCTCACGCCTGCTAGGCAAGCACCCTAGAACTGAGCCGGGTTTTCAGTCTTCATGGGGCTAGGCAGGGAGGCCTCCGGGAAGGTCAAAGCTGAGGACACGGAGGAGAGGATGAGGCCAGCCCTGCAGACTTGGGGAAGGGCCCAGCAGGCATGGATTATAGCATGTGCCAAGACCCAGAGGCCAGAGACTATGAAGAGGTGTAATAGCAAGGGGGGAGTGCAAAGAGGAGATGGGGGGGCAGAAGCCAGGCAGGGCATGGAGGCCAGGGTGCGAGGGTCCCAAGAACAAAGGTCAGGACTTTATTTTGTGAGGATATGAGCCACAGGAGACTTTGGAGCAAGAGGGACTGGGTCTGGCCGTGTTCCAGTGTGGTCCTCCGGCTGCCCATGGAGGGTTTGTGGGGGACCAGGCCGGCAGCCAGAAAAGTTGGGAGGCTGGCACGACCATCGTGATGGTGGGGGGGAGGGGTGTTAAGGAGCGTCCAGAATCCAGGGATTTGCTGACCGACTAGCGTGGCCTGTGGTACAGGGAAGACGGGCAGGCACGGGAGGGCCGGGTGGCACCCTGAGTTCAGGCTCAGACGCATCCTGCCCACATACCCTCCAGCCTCTGCGTAGCCAGGCTGAGTCAGCGAGGGCACGCAGATCTGGAGGTCGGGGGAGAGCCCCAGGCTGGGCACTGTGCCAGCCCCTGCCAGGTCTCCCTCTCCTCAGCAGGCAGAGGGGGTCTCTTGAATACCAGGCCCAGATGGTGTCTAGCTCTTTCCAACCTGATGCCTTCCTGGGTTCTGGCCCCCAGACCGAGCTCTGCCTGGCCTGAGCCCAGCCCACCTTTCTGGCCTCTTAGCACTCTGTCGCCTCTGGTTTTAGCTAATACTTTGTCCCAGCTACAGGGCCTTTGCACTTGCTATGCTGAGTTCTGATCTGTTCCTTCCCCACCTGGTAGTAGTTTCTCCACCTGTCAGAAGCGGGGCATAGGTCCGTAAGTGTCTACATTTGAGCTTGAGGATCCCTGGGAAACCTGGTTTCCCCTAACTTCCTCTTGTTTGGCAGGACCTTGGGCTGGGACCCTGCGGTTCTCTCCTCCCTTGGGTCTTCCCTGCCGTTCAGGTCTCTCATACACACTTCCAGATGGTTCCTGTGGGAAGGGATGGCACTGCAGACTCAGGGAAGAGCCTTGCAGGCATACGGAATAGCAAGTGCAAAGGCCCAGAGGCCAGAGCACCATTGAAGGGTATAATAGCAGAAAGAAGGTAAGGGGAGATAGGAGACTCCCCTGGGAGAGAGTAAAGATCTGGATGAGACTGGGTGAAAGTGGACACGTCCCTTTCCCATCCCAGACCTCAGCTTCTCATCTGCAGGATGTCACCTACAAACACCGAGCTGTCTGGCAACAGCCAAGCAGCTCCTGGCCCCAGAATCTACTCTCTGGGGCCACCACTTCTCTGCTCCCCTGTGTCCCTGGGGCCTTGCAGAGCCAGCATCACGAAAGCAGGTTCTGGGCCCGAGTCCCGCTTCTGCTGGGCACCCCCGAGGGACACTGGTAGGTCATCTGTGCGGGCCTCAGTCTTTACCTCTGTGAAAGGGGACGCCTGTGGCGGTGAGGGGGACAGTCACAGGTGACGGCGGGAGGGCTCTCAGCCCAGGGCCCGATGCCCGGGCTCCCGGACAGGACAGCTTTTGGGTTCGCACCGAGGACAGGGGTCTTGGGCCACTCCTTCCACTAAGAATCTACCTACTGATTCACCCCGGTCTCTGTTTTACAAATGGGAAAACAGAGGCACAGACGGGGAAAGGGACCAAGTGCAGTCTCAGCTGGTGAGAAGGCCCAGCCCTGACCTCTTGCCTAGACCCCTAGGGTGCTTCCTGCCAGCCATGCCCGCTCCCAGGGGCCGCCCCACTGTGACTCAGTGGCCTGGAATCCACAGCCACAGGCTCCTGAGCAGCCAGTGCCGGGACCCGCCCCTCTGCCCCCCACCCCGGAGAAACGAGCAGGAGTTCAAGGATTGCAGATTTCAGTCAGGCATGATGCCATGCCAGCACACTGGGAGGCCGAGGCAGGAGGATCCCAAGTTTGAGCTCAGCCTGGGCAACGTAGACACTTAGCCAGACTCTCCAGTCTCAAAAAATTACGAAAGACTGAGATTTTAGCTCAGTGCAGTGGCCACGGGTTCAATCCCTGTTACTGGGGGTGGAGTGGGGTGGGGGGACAGGGAAACAAATTACAGATTTTATCTCCACCTTGCTGCAGATAGGCTGGGGCCACCGGAGACTGATCTCCTCCCCGTGTGCCTCAGTTTCCACCTTGGGCAAGGGGTGAGTAGGAACGCCTGCCAGCTGCCAGCCCTGTCCCAACCGGTCGCGTGGCCCTTGTTGGGTGTCACCTGCCCTTGGGACTGGCCAGGGGAGAGCAGGCATTTCTGCATGTGTTCCCTGGGCTCCCGCCGGGCCTCCAGCCCACGCTCTGGAGGGCTGTCCCAGCTCTGTGGTGGTATGGGCACACACTGAGGCCTCACCAGCTTCACTGCTTCTCTGAGGTCAGGTCTGCTGTGCCCTGGTGCCTGAGCAGAGGTGCCCTACTTTGGACCCCCTCAAAGAACGGGGAGGTCACCCACTCCTTTACTTGACAGCCATGCGCTGGGCATCTGCTGTGGCCAGGCCTGTGCTGGGCATCAGGGGCACAGCAGGGACTGAGGCAGAGCCAGCCTTCGCCCTCAGAGGACTCATAGTTGGGGGACAATTTCAGTGTCCAGTGTGTGGCAGTTATGGGTTGCAAAGCAGGGGTCCCCAGCTCCGTGTGGGGGAGCCAGGAGGTCAGGGACCTTTAGGGGGTCTTCAGGATGATAGTTCATGAGAGTGGCAAGGATGAGTTGGAATTAAATGCGTGACTTTGTGGTGAGGTGGGACGAGCTTGTGCGAAGGCCCTGGGGGCAGAGGGAACTGGAAAATCCACCGGAACAAAAGAAGGCCAACTCACCAGCAATCTCCGGGGATGGCCAAGAGGCGAGCAGGGGTCAGACCTCACTGGGTCAGTGAGTGATGGGTTTCACAGAGTTCACTCTCGCCAAGTGGTGAGTAGAAAACCCTTCCAGCTCTGCCAAGTGTGGGGTCTCAGAAGAGAAAAGAGATCCCGGAAAGCACCCAAACTCCACACGGGGCGGAGGGGAAACCGAGCCCAGCTGGGTCGGGGCCATGGCTAAGGCCGGCACGGGTCAGAGCCCACCCAGGGTTAGAACCCAGACTCCCGAACTTCCGTCTAGGCCGCCTTCTGCATCTGGAAAGTGGTCCAGGATAAGGGGAGAAACCACACCTTACCTCGGCACCTGCCCTGTGACCCAGGATCCTGGGCTTGCACGCACCTGGACGTGCGCTCATCTCACTGCTAGGTTCCTGGGCCAACGCCCAAGGCCCTGCCCGTGATCTCTTCCAAAACAAGAAGAAACGGAACCAGGGGAGGGGCACTTCTCCCTGGCCCCAACCCACTGAGCCCGGCCCGCCACGTGGTCCCATCGGAAATCTTGGTGCCAGCGGGAGCCCTAAACAACTTAGCGAGGACCTGCTGTGTGCGGGGGCACCTTCCTAAGTGCTTTGACGGGGTACTTTTACTCGGACCCCCCCTGGCAACCTTGAGAGGGAGATGCTGTTGTTCCTGGCCAGCTCCTGACAGGTGAGAGCTCGGAGACTCGGAAAGGCCAGCGTCACGCAGCTGGTGAAAGGAGAGAGACCCGTACCTGAGACGCCTGATCCACAAAGTTCACCCTCAACTCTTGGCTGCAGAGACGCCACATGCCCTGAGGAAGCCTGGGCAGTGGGGTGGCCGGGGACCGCTCCGGCCGAGGGGCAGAGGCTGGACCTCAGGTCTGAGTTGTCAAGTGCTGGGATGCCTTCCTGCCTCTCCGGAACTCAGTTTCTCTGATGCTGAGATGGAGCAGTATCTCAGAGGACTCAAGCCTGCACCTTGGGAAACCCCGGCATGCTGTTCTTTTGGGGAGATCGGAAGTGAACCCAGCGCGTGGCCGGCCACCTGGAGGAGCCGCCCAGCACCGGTACTTCCCTACCTTCGCGAGGCCTTCGGGTGGAATCTCGGATTGATATCCCTGTCTGTAAGTTAGTCAGTGGACAACTATTGATTAGGCCTTGTGGGCAGCAGGGATGTGTGGGCATGGCTCTGTCTCTGAGGAATGCTGACTCTTGGAGAAGGTAGCCAGGCCCAAGGCACCAACCATGCCGTGTGGTCGCTGCTCTGAGAAGACCCGTGGGAGCTTGAGGTTCCAGGATGGAAGAGATATCTCACCCTGTTTAGGGTCTGGAAAAGACAGCAGACACAGCAATGGACAAACTGGGTCTTGAAGGATGACTAGGAGTTCTCTGGGAAGATGGCTGGAGCAATCTCAGTGAGGAGAATAGCATGTACCAGTCATAGCCTTGTTTTGAGGAATGGAAGGTTTCGTGTGGCAGGCACAGGAACGGTTAAGCTGGCATAGAACATGGGGAGGCCTTGACTGCCAAGCCAAGTGCTCTGGACTTGATCCTGGTATGCTGGAGGGTCACAGAGGTCAGAATTGAAAGAAGAGACCTTTCGGGTCAGCATGGAGGGGAAACCTAGCGGCCAGGGGTCGGGTGAGGAGGCTGGCACAGGCATCTGGATCCCATGAGGCCTGAGCTGCCCTGAACCACTGGCACAGCAGGACAGGGCATCTGGGTTGTGAGGAATCGAGCACCCAATACAGAACTGCAAAGGGCCACTAGGCATGGCTGACCCCAGGGGCTCTGGCGGGCAGGCAGGGACCTAGCCGTGGTCAAGAGACAAGGCAGGATGTTTTCTGTGGGTGGAGATCAGGTCAGTCCTGCTCCAGCAGAGTGTGGCTCTGAGTCGGAGGAAGGAAGAAACTCCTTGAGAGATCTTGGGTTGCCGTTCTCAGGACATTGACAGCTTCGAGGTAGAGACGGAGCCGCGTGGGCACCAGGCCTGGCGGGTGCTGTGGTGTTGGGAGAGACTCTGACCCAGCCAGGCTCTGGTCACGTTGACACAGTCAGGGCAGGCTTCCAGGAGGTGGTGGGCCTGGGAGGGGGCAGGGCACAGGCAGGGCTGGCGGATGGACCTGTGTCTCAGAGGAGGGCCCGCAGAGCTGAGTCACCGAGGCGGGTCAGGCTAGTCAGGCCATGGAAGACCCCACGCCAGGACTAGACTTGGCCTGTGGGCCGCACCTTGCCAAGTGGCTGGATGGTATAGCCCACAGAGGTATCCCCCAGTGGCGCCCGGGGCCCAGAGGGCTGGTACGCTCGCTGCAGCCTTCCAGGGCCTCTGCCCTTGGCAGGGACGCGCCCATGCACACCTGCCACACCTCTGTGCCCGTGAGAGGCAGGGAAGGTCTCAGCTGCCACCCATCGCTCTGGAACACCAGAGCTCTGCACGTAGGCAAGGCCCCTTAGCCCCGTCAGCCTGATCAGGGCAGGACGGGCATGAGGTCACCAGGCTCTGGGCCAGGCGGATCTGGGTTCAGACTCTCCCTTTGGGGCTGGCAGTATGCCTAGCAAGCACAAGGCCCTGGGTTTGATTCCCCAGCACCACATAAACCAGGCTTAGGGGCACATGCCTGTAATCCTAGCACTCGGAGTCTGAGGCAGGATTGCTGGGTATTCAAGGCCAGCCTGGGCTTCATAATGAGTCAGGGTCAGCCCGTACTACCGAGGGAGACCCTGTCTCAAAAAAAAAAAAAATCTCACTTTGGCATTCACTAGCTGTGTGTCGTCGGGTGTGCAATGATCCCTACCTGATGTGATTTCTGACATTAAATATGAACAGGCCCCAAGGAGGCTTGAATGTGGCCATGGACGCAACATCCCTGGCACAGAGCAGGTTCTCACGAAGCCCTTGCGATTTTTTTTTTCTTTTGCAACAGGATCTGACTCCGTAGCCCAGGCTGGCCTTGGACTCACGGCAGGCCTCCTGCCTCAGCCTCCCGAGTGCTGGGATGACAGGTGTGCACTGCCACGTGTGGTGCTGGGGAAACGAACTGAGGGCCTTGAGATTGTGAGGCAAGTGCTTTAACGGCTGTGCCATTCCTCCAGCCCTATTCTCACTGATTTTGTTCAGATTATGCCCACCTTACTCTCTCTGAGTGCAGGCCAGGCAGGGAACATACATGATTTTTTTTCCAGTCCTCCAGTGTGTGGCACATATGAGAGATGTCGAGGGGCTGGCTGAACACTTTTCCCACTCCAGGCAGACCCACAGTCCCTGCCTAGGTGAGGCCTAGGGACCCTGCTCCCTGAGGCTGACCCAGGCAGCTGCCAGGTGCCAGCATTCAGCATCAATAAATTACTGGCGAGTTCAGGTGTCGGGACAGATCCAGTGTCAGCTTCCTTTGTGTCCTGCAGGGAGGCTCAGGCCCGGGGTGCCCCTTCCAGAGCCTTCTCCACTGTGGGCCCCGCCAGGATGGCAGGACAGATCTGGGGCACCTGCCGCGTGCTGGGCCCCCTCGGGGCACTTTGTAGACCTGGCAAAAGTGATCGATACCTCTGCCAGGTGATTCTGCAAAGCCGGTGCTGGCTCCATGTCTGAGATGAGGAAACCGAGGTTTGGCAAAGGGATCTGACGGCCAGAGACAAAATTAACAGAAAATACCTTTACCTTTCTATTCAGGAGCAACCTCCAGGGACCGCCTGCCTGAGCTCCCTGTCCTGCGTTCTCCTCATATCCTCCTGGGTTTAACTCTCAGTTGGTCAGGGTCGTTTAAGCAAGCTGAGCTTTCCAGAGGCTGTGTCCATCTAGTTCACCATGACATTCCCACGCTGAGGGGTGGCATCTGACACGCAGAAGACGTAGGACAGGACCCGTGGGTGACGCTGTGGTAATGGGTGCTGACATTTCCTGGGTGCTTATTCTCACAAGAGCCCTGTGAGTTGGGGATTGCCATCAGTTTTCCCATTTTATTGGTGTTGGAGACAGAGCCTCAGAGGGATAGAGGCTTGCGTCACCACAGCAGACCAGGTTAGGAGAAGCACCGGGCCTACTGGGGCAGGCAGAGCAGGGTGGACTTCCGCCTGAAACTTGTCTGCTGCAAACCAGCCTTCACTCGTCCATGTATTCAGTAGGGCACTGGGAGCTACTGGGAGCCAGACAGTCACATCTACAGACATGGAGCCAGAGCCCGGATTGGGGAAGCCTACGGTCTGTGAATGGCTAGATGTCTCTGCACCAACCCAAGGGGGCACGGAGCCTTTCTGGGGAAGGCGGCCATGAAATGGCATCTCAGGGCTGGGCCGGGGGATGCCTTAGGACAGGCATGGCAGGTGGCTTGGTGGCATCGGAAGCCCTCCTTCTCTAGGCTCCCGGGCCCCACACTCTCCCCAGCCCTTGGGGGGAAGGGCCCCTGAGTCTCTCCGCCCCTTGCCTGGAACTTGCTGTGGGCAGGCTTAAGGCCACCGTACCACAGAGTGGCAGACAGTCCCCGGCCCAGGAAGAGCTCAGCAAAAGGCAGGTGACCCGGGCAGAGCAGGCTAAGGCCGAGAGCTGGTGCTGCCCAGCAGCCCTGGACCTGTCCCTGTCTGTGAGACACAGCTTGCCCACCTACTGACTCTGTGACACGTGAGGTGGCCAGCAGCACCGGAAGTGGCCGCGGACCCTGGAGACTTGGTGTCCAGTGTCCCTTGGGCGTCTGGTTGCAGGATTAAAAACCAAACCAAACCCAGGGCACCCGCTAGCTTTTGGTCTACAGGCAGCTGACCTTGTCCCTCCGGCAGGGCTGTAGCAGGGTGAGAGGAAAGCAGCAGTTGCCCCCTGGGACCGTGATGGCCCTACACACATGCCAGCTGGGTGCAGTGGGAAACTCACCCCCACACGGCTTGCTCTGGGACAAGGCCCTTCCCACAGGGTCCCACTGGCAGAGGCAGGCCAAAGGCCTGCAGCATGGACAAGAGGTCAAGGTGTGCCTGCTAAGGACCAAGCTCATACTGGAGAGCAGAAACTCGGGTCTCCGTTCTTAAGCCTTTGGCCACAGACCATTGTAGCTTCCTCTCTGTTCCTGTTGCCCCTGCTTAACGCTCACTTCCAGGGCAGCTTCCACGGCCTGTGGTCACAATCCAGAATTTTCCTCATGCTCTCACAACTCCTCCCCGCCCCTTGGGTTTGACCACACGGTCTCCTTCCCACCATGTCCCTTCCTACCACCTCAGGGCCTTTGCCCTTGCTTTTCCTTCCACCTAGAGCGCCCTTTCTCAGACCTCAGCACAACAGACCCCTTGGCACTTGTCATCTAAGTCGCTGCTCAAGCCACCTCCTCAGAGGGGCTTCCCTGATTCCTATCAGAAAAGCAGCCCCTCCCATGCATTACCTGCTCCCATACCTTGCTGTTTCTATCATGGCCCTCCCCTCCATTGTGTTGATTGACAGTTGGTTTGCCCAATGGTCAATGGTCACCTTCCCTACCCACTGACAAGCTCTAGGAGGGCGGGACCTTGGAGACCCCGTGACCTTATCCCCAGCACCTGCTGCAGAACGGCTGCCCAACAAAAATTGGTTCACTGAACAAAACACCAAAAAAAAAAAAAAAAAAAAAAGATGGCCACCGCTCATCTCCCCCCGGGAAGATGTCACAGCTCCCACAAGAACAAGATGGCGTGTATCGGGCGGCTGTTATATGCTGGACGCTCTCCCGTGTGTTTTCTTCCTCATCCGTAACATCCTACCTATTCTATAGATGTTGAAGTTAGGTCACCCAGCAAAAGGTGGGCTAGCGGGTTCAGTCAAGTGGAACCCGTGATCAAGAAGGTCATGGCAAGCTGTGGCCAGGACTCAGGTCCATCTGAGACCTGACCCAAAGTCTGAGCTCTTCTCACTGTACCTACTGGACCTTCCACTGTGTCAGAACCCGGGCACAGTGGAAAACCAGGGTTTCAGGTCCTGATGGTGTAGGAGGTAGTCTGGCTTAGTGGCAGTTGGAGTGGGTCTTAAGCCTGGGCCAAGAAAGAGACCTGGGCTCAAATGGGGACCTTATTCCCCAGGTGACAGGACAGGCACCCTTGCTGAAGGTGGTCATTAGCAACAGCAAAATAGCACACCTCGGGAGATCCGAGGAGGGGTGATGGTCTAGGGGCATGTTAGAAGTGTTGGGCATTGGTTGCCTCCAAATCACACAGAAGCCCCTGGGTCCCCAGGGCCAGGGGGCTATGGGTAGCCCCTTCTCCTTCCTGAGCCCCAGGGGCCACCTCTCCAAGTGGGCATGCCAGCACAGATCCAAAAGGAGCCCTTGGGAGGATCGAGAGGAAAAATGGGAGTTGTTGGTTAAAATAACAGGGAAATGTAAATTATCTAAAAATAATCTCCTATCTGAAATGCAGGGGAGAGGTTGGGATTGGAAGACCTCTACGGGCACCTACTGTGTGCCAGGTGCCATGCTAGGCCCTGGCATGACAGGGAATGAGTCAGCTCTGGGCCCTGAACATCTGGGGCTCCTGTCACCTTAGAGAAGCGATCCAGGTACACGCAGTGTGGGGCTTCCTCCCAGCGGGTGATAGGGGCCGACTTCATGTGGCATGAGGGCCCAGACAGAACAGAACTGAAACCCACTCCTCTTTCCTCATGACCTTGGACAGGTCAGGATGCTTCTCCAACCGGCACCCCCTCACCCGGCCTTCATCTCTAAAATGAGGATACCCCCTCTCCTAGCAGAGTTGCTGGGCACAGCACACAACAGTCTCAAGGACTTTGGGAGGGGGCAGTCCGCAGTTCCTAGGCAGAAAATGGTCCTGCGGTGGCCCAAGATCTGGGGCTGAGCTCTTGAGTGGTGGTGACTTGCCTGACAGAATGGCTTGGGAACATGCAAGTGGACCCCAGGGGACTCGGACAGAGAAGGGCAGTCATTCCTCACAGTCTGTTAGGAGTAGAGGGCAGGAGACTTGGGAAAATGGCCTGTCCCTGTGTTTGTATAGGACACTTCATTAAAAGGAAGGGGGCCAGCTCTGCCCAAGGTCAGGCCTGCCCAGGTAGGAGCGGGTGGGAGGCCAATTGAGTTTGCCCGGCCAGAGGCCTTAGGCCAGGGTGGACCCAGGAAGGCAGAAGTTCCAGGATGGGCTTGTGGGTGTGCCAGGATGTTCTAAAACATGGTGGTAGTCTTGGCACAGGTGAGGCTTTGCCGCAGAGGCCAGGCCGGCCACACTTTGGGGGTATTTGGGGCGCTTGTGGCGGGAGAGGAAGTTTGGGGGCTAGGAAAGCGCTGGTTGGGTTCTTTGCTCTCCTGGCACCCGGCCGACGCAGAGGTCAGGCCACCTTGGGGAGCGGCAGGAGCCGCTCGCCGCCGGCCGGGCGGCCGGGCGGGCGGGGCGGCGCGGCGCTGGTGGCTGGGCCGAGGTCTGCGCCCGGCTCCCCGCGGTCCCGGGCCGGGCACTGCGCGCCCGCGGCTGCCGCCCTCCCGGAGGCGGCGGCGGTCCCGGGCCCCCAGGGGCCGGGCGGCGGCGGAGGCTGCGCCGCTCTAACAGGTGGGATCCCGCGGCGTGGCGGAGGCGGGCGCGGGAGGAGGAGGAGGAGCAGGAGCAGGAGGAGGGAGAGCGGCGGCCGCGGGAGCCGGAGCCGGAGCAGGACGAGCCGCGCACGCTGACAGCCGCCGCCGCCGCCGCCCGCGCCCAGCTCGGTCTCGCTCCCGCCTCCCGCCTCCCCCGGCCGCCCGCGGGGCGGCCCGCCCCCTCCGCACCTCCGGGCCGGCGCGGCCTCCCTCGCTCCTGCATCCCGGCCGGGGGGAGGAGGAGGCGGAGCAGCAGGCGAGCCGGAGCCGCCGCCGCCGCCGCCGCCCGCGCAGGACAGAGCGCGCCGCAGCCCCGCGCGTCCGGCCGCCGCCCGCGCCCAGCCAGCCGCCGCGCCGGAGCCGCACCGCGGGACCGCCGGCCCGCCCGGCCCAGCGCAGCACCGAGGCGGGCTCCGGGCGCGGCGGCAGGATGCCGAAGCCGGCGCTGCTGCTGCGCGGGGGCTGGGAGCGCGAGCGCGGCCCCGGGGACTCGGAGCTGGGCCGCCAGTTCCGGGACTGGTGCCTGCGCACCTACGGCGACTCGGCCAAAACCAAGACCGTGACGCGCAGCAAGTACCAGCGGATCGCCGAGGTCCTGCAGGGCGGCGGCGGCCCCGGCGCGGGCGGCGGCCCCGCGGCCGGCGAGAAAGGCAAGTTCCAGTTCTGGGTGCGCTCCAAGGGCTTCCGCCTGGGCAGCGGCCGGGAACCCAAGATGGGCCAAGTGGTGTATGTGCCGGTCAAGACGGGCTCGGTGAGTGCGCGCGGCCGGGGCCGGTCCGGCGCGGGGCGCGGGCGGGGGCGGGCGCGGGCGGGGTGGGGTGTGTGTCCGAGCGTGGGCTCCGGGGTGCCCCCGCGTCCGGCCCGCCCGGGGCGCACGCGTCCCCGCGCGCTGGCCCCGCCGGGCCGCCGGGCAGAGCTCCGGGGTCGGGGCGCCCCTGCCCCCCGCGGCCGTGCGGGCGGGCCGTCCCGGCTGCTCGCCCCGGCGCGCTGCGTCCCCGCGTCCCCTCCCCCGCCGACAGGCGGCTGCTCCGGGGCCGAGTCCCCCGCCCCCCGCCGGCCCCGGGCTGCCCGTCCCGGGCGCCTCGCGCTCCCGCCCCCGGGCCGGCTGGGCGGCGTGCGTGCGTGTGTGCGCGCGTGTGTGTGTGTGGGGTGGTGCCGCGGGGGTGGGGAGACGGGGCGGCCGCGGGACGGGGAGCCGGCCGGGCCTCCAGCGCCAGCGGAGGGGGCCCGCCCGGGCACTGCCGCCCGACCCCGCCCGGCGCTGGCCGGGAGGGGCGGCCCGAGCCGCAGCCTGGCGCAGGAGCGGCCGCCCGCGGTGGGTGGGGCGCCGCGGCCCGGACCGCTCCCCCCGCCGTGGGCCGGGGGCGGCCTGACCCGCGCGCCTCCCCTCCCCCGTCCCCGGGCGGCCGGTCCGGGCGGGGCGGCGCGGGGCGGGGCGGGGCCGCGCCGGAGGGAGCAGCAGGCCGGCGGCCGGGCGGGGCGGCCCTCCGGCCCGGGGCGCCCTGGCGAGGGCGTGCGGCGCGGGCCCCGCGCTCCCCGCCGGGACCTCATTGTTCTGCAGAGGGCGGGGGCTGGGGGGCGGCCGCTCCCGGGGCGCTGCCGAGCTTTGAACTTTCCGTCGCCCGGACCCTCCGTGAGCGCGTCCCGCCCCCGGCCCGGCCAGCCGACCTCCCGCCCGCCCCCGGCCCCCTCCCGGCCTCGCCCGGCCCGCGCCGGCCTCCTCCCCGCGCCCCGCGTCCCGCGCCCCGCGCTCCGCCCCCGTCCGGCCCGCCGCGCAGCCCGTCCCCGGCCGGAGCGGGCTCTTCACACACAATTGATTCGGTCGTTACGAAAAGTGCACTTGTCCCCGCCCCCTCCCCCTCCGGGCGGGCCGCGGGGCGCGGGGGCCGCGGGGGCCGAGCGGAGGCGCCTCCCCCGCGCCCGGGGACGGGGCTGCAGGCCGCGGAGCGGGAGCCGCGGGCGCCGAGGGCGGGCGGCCCATCTGCGAGCAGCGCCGGTCCCCGCGCGGCGGCCGCCAGCAGCCCATCTGCGCCGCCGCCGCCGCCTCCGGCCGGACGGGGAGCAGGGCAGGGCCGAGGGGCGCGCCCTGGCGGGCTCCGGGCGCGGGCGCCGGGGCAGGGCTCCGCGGCGCGGATCCGCGACACCCCCGGAGCTGAAATCAGCTCTCTGCCCCCACCCGGGAGGTCTGGGTCATTGTCAGCGCCCCAGCAGTCCGGGATCCCTCCCCCAAGCCCGTATCGGTGCCCACCTTCCCAGATGAGGGGTCTGGGCTCCAGCCCGCCCGCCCGCTCCGGCCTGGGTCTGCGCGGCACTCTGCGGGTTGGGTGTCCCTTCGTCATCCCCATCTTGGGTCAGTACCCCTGCCCACGGTGGCTTTTTCCAGGTCAGTGACCCACCGGCTGGTTGGCCGGGTCCCTCCTCTGCTCTAGGTCGCTGCCCGGTGGCCGCACCCCACCCCGTGCTGGGTATCCCTCCTGGGAAGCTAAGTCTTGCTTGGCCCAGTCTCCCTTTTTTCTCGGAGGCTGCACCCCTCATCTACCCATCCCGTGAGCTGGGGGGCTGACTTCCCAGACTTGGCAGCTGAATTACTGGCTCCCGGTGTGGGTCGCCCTCTTCCCTAGGGAGTGGGCATCAGGAGGGGCAGGCTGTGCATCCCCTTAGCCACACAGCTGGGGCAGGATACTCCCCTCCCCCACCTAAGCCACATGCAGACGCTGGGTGCTGGGCCTGGCCTTCAAGGCGCCCGCCCCCGCCCCAGCTAATGTCTGGGGCCGGTGGCAACCGCCTGGCCCACCGCTGGCAGCAGGGATCTCACAGACCTCCACCCTGGCTCTCAGACCAACAATAAAGCCTCCCCATGAGACCACCTGCCTGGGAGGCACAGAAAGGGGACCCAGGCCTCCCAGCCCAGGCCGCCAGGCAGGAGGCCGACAAACAAAACAGATTTGCCCTCCTGCGACAGTCCTCCCCTCAGGCTCCCCAGGCTCGCCCGCCCGCCTGACTGCCTGGCCCGCCCGGCCTGCCTGTCCCTGGAGGGCCCGTTAGTTACCTGCCACTCGCCCAGCCATCCGGAGCCAGCCACAGGAGATGCCCGGAGTCCCGCCACCCCCATCTCCCAGTACATTCCTGGGACCCAATTATTATTTTTATATTTCCATTCTCATTGATGGAAGAGAAACAAATTCTGCTGGGAATTCTGGGACAGCCATGGCCTCTTCCTGGTGGGGACTGAATGGGACCTTCCTTGAAAGGTGAAAAGGACATACCCTTCCTTCGCTGGCACACACACACCTAGGACACACACAATCACGCACACAATTAAAGTTGTCACTGCCCTTGGTCCCAGCCGGGAGATGCTGCATTTTTGCCCTGGTGGGCTTTCGTGAAGGTCATTGGGCCATACACCCTTGCCTGAGGCGTTTATTGAGCCCCGCCAGGCCTTGTGGTGGGCACGGGGTGGTTGGAGTAGGTGGGACGCAGTTCCTGCTCCTCGGGCACCAAGCTGGCGGGGGAGGCTGGCACAGCTGGACTGGACCCTGAGGAGCTCCGGGAGAGGACAGGCAGGCGGGAGAAGGTCAGGGAAGAGGGGATGTGGGAGCTGGGTCACCCAGCAGCCACAGGGCCCCCGGTAGGGCCGTGGTCCCCAGGGTGGCCGTGGTGTGTCGTCTCTCTTCCTTGTTGCTCTCCGGCTGTCCCCACCCAGGGCCCCTTGTTCTGCCCCCACAGCCATATGTGGCGCTGTGGTCGGGGCCCTTCCTAGTCCTGGCCGGCTGTGGGTCGATGATCTGACACCACTTGTCCTGTCCCATCTGGCCCCGAGCTTTTCTGGGTGTGTGTGACAAAGGCTTAATCTGTCCGGACGGGCCCAGGGCAGAGAGGAGGGCGCAGGGAATTACACTCCTCAGGGCCTCCTGCAGCTGGGGCCCACGTGGGGGCGGGGCAGGATAGCCATGCTGAGTTGGGGCGAAGCCTGGGTGGAAGGAAAGTTGGTCTTCGGTTTGCAGGTTGTCACAGGAAGTCGAGGTGGAGGCCGAAGGCAGGGCAGGAGGGCGGAGTCCTTCACAGGGCGCTCGTGGGGATAAGATCTTTTTATGACAAGAGCCTGCCGGGCCTCCTGGCTGGGCAGAGCCCAGCGAGGATTTATTACAGCTGGTGTTTGACCTGCTTTGGCCACCGTGGGCCACGGTGAACTGCTGATCAGGGGAGGCCAGCATCTCCGAGGGAAGACCTTCCAGTGTCATCCTGGCACCTGTCAGGGAGCAAACCAACCCCTTGCCTTTCCCCCTGGCTGTTCAGAGGGGGGTCAGTCCCCAGGGCTGTGAAGGCCACAAGTTATGACTGGGCTAGCTGTCAATTCTTAGGACCAGGGAGCCCAACAAGAGAAAGATGTTCTCAGCCCAATTGTGCCATCTTGCAGGTGGGAAAACTGAGACCCAAGGGAAAGGCTGTCTCCACTGGCAGGGAGGGAGCTGGGGACTGGAACACAGGTCGTGATCCCCTGTGGCTTCTCCTGGGCCTGTCACATGCCAGGAATCCCACCAGGAGAGCTGCACTCCGTGGGGAGCTTCTGCCACGGCCAGACCCCCCTCTCCACACAGGCTTCCTAGAGCTGGACCCCAGGTGTTCTGAGGGCCAGATTGGCTAATGGTGGTCTTTTCCCAGTTTGCAGACACCGTTCATTTAGTAGAAAGCATTTTCGCAGTCTTAAGTCTTTCTCTCCAGGGCTTTCGTGTAAATCTTTGGCACCTGCGCCCACTGGCCTGGGCGGGAAAGGGCCTCTGGCTTAGCGTGGGGTAAGATGTACCATGACCTCTGGTTGAACATGTTAGTGCTTCTGGTCTTCTCCAAATTATCTCCGCAGCGATGGATTCTGAGGTACCTACTGTGTGCCTGCTGCTGAGCTGATGGGCACTAGCTTGTGGAATTCTCACAGCAGCCCAGAGATCAACTCCGAGATTATTGCCATCCGTCAGATGAGCAAACTGAGGCAGGGAGGTTACGAAATGCCCCTAGCTACAGCCTGGGTAACACCTTGTGTTCATTTTCCGTCTGACCTTGAGATATCTTGCAACCTGGTCTGGTTTTTGAAAGTGTAGGTCCTTTATGACACGCTTTCAGCCCTTCATGATCTAGTCTGAATTAGTTGTGAGGAATCCTTGCGTTCCAGGTGTCAGTTGCCTGAGGCCATGTGGATGGTCTGGGATTTCCTGGGGTCACTAGGATGGGAGTGAGGAAGGGAGGATAGTGGAGGCATCTGTTATTCTCGGCTGTGGGTGACTTTGGGGTTGGTCCCCAAAGTGAGTGAGACCTGGCATGACCTCCATCTGGGTTTCTCATGAGCGGCAGAAGCGGGCCTTTTAGTTAATCAAGACCATAAATCAAGGTGATGTGGACCTGGGGTGTCTGGGGCACTGCATTTTGGAACAGGGTGCTGGGAAGGCATAGGCTCTGCTTTCCTAGGCCTCCCCTCTGCTAGGCTGAGGACACATGCATTCTTCTCCCTTGGGTGACCTGGCATGAAAATTCTTTCCCTTATGGCTCTCATGGGCTGCCTCCTGATCCCTGTGCTTCTGGAAATCCAGGCAGTGTGTCTGGGACTCTGAGACACTTCTGGGTGGATAAGGATTGGAAGCCCAGGACTGGGACTGTCCAGGGACAAAGGTCAATGGCTCGGGCACACCTGGCCTTCTCCAGGGTTGTAACACTCATTGGGTAGTACGCATGGGTGTACGGGCCCCTGGGCAGAACACATGTGTGTGTGTGTAGGCTGGGAGTGCATGAGGACATGTGCCCAGCAGGGAGTGTGCACAGGTGGAGGGGAGCCTGTGTGCTCATGGGTGTGTGTGGTTGTGTGAGCGTCTGTGCCGGCAGATGTGGGAGCACCTGGGGTGTGGGCGTTGGCAGACCACAGGTGTGGCTGTGTGTGCTGCCCCCCTGTGCAAGGCCCCACCTGGGAACCCCGTCTGTCTGGCAGTGTGGTGCTGACTGAGTGTCCTTTCATCGTGACCTTATCAGCTCAAGCTACCACCCTGGCCCTGGCCACCCCTGGGGTCTCAGCAGCTGGCAGAAGCCCAGTGTGAGGATGAGAGCAGTGCCATCATGACAGTGGCCAGGGCATCCCCCTCCTCTACCCCCCACTAGTCCAAAGCCAGCCACCCACTGGGAGGGCGGATCCTTCTAGGAGAGAGGCCTCCTGACCTGAGGGGTCGGGACCCATGTGACCCAACTCAATCACTTCCTTGCCTGTGACCCAGGGGCAAACTCCCTGCATGGCCTCTTTGAGCCTCAGTTTCCTCATCTGAAAAAGGGGGATGGCGATGACAGGCATTGTGGACGTTAGATGGGACCCTGGGGGTAAAGCACTGAGCCAAGTTCTTGGTGTGTAGGAGGCGGAGCGGTGGTGACGAGTGTCCTAAAGATTAAATTTGAGTCACTTCTGTGTCTCCAGTTCCGTCAGGGGCCTGGGAACTGCTGTGGTGAATTGAATGAACAGCTTCTTCTGAGTCCTTCCCTGGCGCCTTCAGGAAGTGTATTGGGGGTGGGGGAGGGCTTGTCTAGGCCTGGCGGCACCCAGCAAGCCCCTGCTCCCGCCTAGCCCCCTGCAGGGGCTCTGAGTTACTGGGCTGGGGGGAAGTGAGGTGGGGGGGGAGGTGCCTCTGCAGAATGACGGTCTCCCTGGACAGGGCTCCAAGCACGTGTGCCAGGTGCCTTGCTTCATTTAATCTTTCCTGATTCTGCCAGGTGGATGAGAACCTGGTGCCAAGGGACCCAGAGAATGTCCCCAAGACCCACCATGAGCAAGTGGCAGGGCCTGGGTGACAGGCCTGACTGCCAGGCCCCCGTGGGTGGGATGGGGGCCCAGAGGAGGAGTGGCGTGGGGCTGCCCCAGCCCTCACCCCCAACAGCCTCACAGAGGCCTCTCCACGCCTGCCCCGACCCCACCTGGCAGGAGGCAGGTGCCACCCCTGCTGGCCCAGCCCCTCCCATCTCTGCAGGGCAGGGGCTGTGCTGCGGGCCTGGCTTGGCCAGTCAGTACGGGGAGGCTGGGCCCATCCTCTCACCCACAAGTCTAGGCCTCAGTCCTCTGGGCCATGCTGGGACCCGGGCCCCTCACGTGGGCAGCTTAGGCCGAGTGACGGGAACTCGCTCGCGGTCTCACGGTCTCACAGGGCACCTGCCTTGGGCGTGAGCCAAACTGCTCGCAAAGCCCCGGCCTTCACTCGGTTCATTCATTCACTGGTTCCCTCTCTCTTTTGCCCCTCACCCAGAGGCTCTGTCCTGCCCCTCCCTTGGGCCACCCTTGGGAGTCATTCTTGACTCTTTCTGTTTCTCTCTGCCCTCCCTATTCGGCCATTTGCAGAACTTGTTGGTCTCCCTTCCGAGGACACCTCAAGCTCCACCACTTCCCACCGCCCTTGCCTCTGGGATCTCAACTGGCCCAGCCATGATGGGCATCGGCCTCCCACTGGACTGCTCAGGGTCACTCTGCCCCAGAATCCCTCTTCACCCAGAGGAGACTTTATTGCGTGAAAGGCATGTCATAGTCTCCCCGCTCTGCACAGAAGCCCCCCAGACACAGTCTCCCTGGCAGTCTTGCCCGAGGCCGGCCAGTCCCTGTGTGATCTGGCCCGCCATTCCCGCTGCCCTCGCCTTCTTCCACTTTCCCTTATTTTATTTGGTCTCACTCCTGTGGGCCACTTGGCTGTTTTGCAAACAGACAAAACGCAGTCCTGCCCCAGGGCCCTTGCATGGGCTCTTTTTCCTGCCTGACTGCCCTTTCCTCAGATCTCTGCACTGCTGGCTCCTTCTACCTGAAGTCTGTTCACATGTCACCTCCCTAGAGAGGTCTCTGTGGTCACTAGTCTGGAAGCACCTTGGGTCCTTGGGACTCTGTCCCCACCTCTCTTGCTGCTTTATTTTTCCTCTCTAATCTTTATTACTGCCTACCATGGTACACATCGTACTAAGTCTGTGTTGAGGATCCGTCTCCCCTGAGGCACCTCAACAGCGGACCCTACCTGTAGGGCTCACTGTTGACCCCAAGGGCCAGAATAACCCATATAATTATGGGGCTCCCGCTGGGCAAGGGTGCCACAGATGCTCCAGAGCCAGAGTCTGGTTTGCGCTGTGGCTGCAGGAGCCCAGGGTGCAGACCCAGCGCCTGCTGGGGGTGGTGAGGTGGGCGGGGCTGGGGCAGGACAGCGCAGACCGTGTGGACGGACTGGGGAGGGACGAGTGTTCAAGCCAGCCTGAGGACCCTGGGGAGTCCCCTGGGCTGAACTGTCTGGTGGGGCCCAAGGCCACAGAAGGATCTGGAAAGCCACGTGGCAGAGCCAGTGCGTCACCAGCGCAGAGAGCAGGGATCCCGAGAGGGTGCGGAGGGAGCGGGGCTTGGGGAGGAACCTGGGGGTGCCATAGCCGTGGGGGTGAGAAACAGCCATGCTATAGAGGGGGTGTGGGGGTGCAGCTCCAAAGTCACCGTGTGCATGGCCCCCTGGGGACCTGCAGCCAGTGGGACTGAGCTGCTCTGGGGGGGCCTCTGCTGGGGTGAATGACTCATTGTTTTTTTACATCCCCAGCCCAGGACGAGGGACCCATGGGGACATGGGCCCTGCCTGCACCCTAGGGGTGGAGACTGCAGGCGTCTTCTCGGGACCTCCCTTGGGGGTGTGTCCAGGACGTCCTGGTATCCACAGCCTGCCCCAGACCTTGCCCACACTGACAAGCCGTTGTGACCCCATTCTGCAGGTTAGCAAACTGAGGCACTGCCTCTGCTGGGCGCCCAGCTAGGTAACTGCTGGGAACTTTGGGTTTCTTGTCTGAAAAATAGATCTGGTCGATGGGAAAACACAGGGGAGAACTGTGCGAAACGCGGGAGTCGTGGGGTTTTCCTGAGGACATGAAGGGCCTGCCCTGAAATGGGGCCACCGGCAGACCTGCGTGTGGGGCCCGGTGGTGCTGCAGCTGTGTGGTTCTGGGCCGGGGTCACACGTGCTGTGACCCCCTCACCCTTCTGTATGTGTAGGGGACAAACCTGTCCCTCGGGGCCTGTTAGGAAGATGACATAAAGCCAGTGCCACCAAGCAGTGCAGAGTCGGGGCAGCTGCTCATGCCAGGGTGCCTCCTCCGCCCCAAAGACCCCAAAGCCACAGAGCTGCCAAACTCCAGGGGTCCCCTGTGGGGGCTGGAAAGCTCAAGCCCTGCAGGTGGGCAGAGCACGGCAGGCTGTGCCATTCACTGCTGTACAGTCCTGGGCAAGTCACTTCCCCTCTGCACCTGTTTCCTCATCTCTAAAATGGGGTGATGAAAGCCAGGGATTTTTGTTAGGTGCCCCCCACTGTATGCTACGGTCTGTAGTGGAGCAGCATCTATGCAGGTGCAGACGTAGTGGGGCCCCCAGGTCAGGAGAGCTGCGATCGGGGCTTCTGATTCTGGTGGGTTGATAGCCCTGGCTCTGGCTGTTGGGTCGCTGGCACTCAGATGGGCCTGGACTTGCTTGGAGCTCCGTGGCTCACTATGGGAATGACCTTGAATGCGTTGAGGGTCTCTCTGAGCTGCAGCTCTCTCCTTTCAAGTGGGCCCAGGGTCACCCCTGGCTCAGGCTGCCCTGGAGGGTCACGGAGACTCCAGGTCAGGTGGTTATCACCACATCCGTGCTATGCCCATGCCCAGCGGCAGCGAGACCTAGCTACACGAGCCAGCGACGGAGGGGCAGTGCCTAAAGTGGGGAGAGAACGAAGCCGGGAGGGGTGCAGAGAGGCTGGGGCACTCTGGCAGGAAGGGCTGCTTGGGCCACTCCAGATCTGGCAATGGAAGACCTCGCGGGAAGTCTGGGGCAGAGGGCAGGCCTGAGCCACAGGATGTAGGAAGGAGGCGCTGGTCCTGCTGGTCCAGGGGGGAGCTGGTGTTGAGCGCCTGTGGGGTGTGCAGCGTGGGAAGCAGTGGGCTTCGGAGTGTTCAGGCTGCCCACTGGGACTCAGAGCAGGCCTGCTCCCTGGGGTCCAAGTGCCCTGGGTTCAGATTCTGGCTCAGCAGCTGGCTGTGCAACCTCGGGTACACCTCACCTTCTTTGAATCTCCATTTCCGTACCTGTAAAACGGGCAGAGTGACATCAACAACCCTTTAGGGCTGTTGTGGACAGTGAGTACATGGGGTCCTCCACCCGGGCCTGCTACAGAGCCAGCATGGTGATGGTCACGACACAGGCTTATGAAACGCCAGGCCCTGTGCTGAACACCTCACTTGTTACTCCATGTGACTGTCCAAATACGCTGCCATAGACTTTTCTCGAGGGTCAGAGAAGGTCAGTCTCAGGCCTGAGATCACACAGCTGGTAAGAGGCAGAGCAGGAAGTGGAGTCTTGCCCTTGGCTCCCCACTCACCCAGCCTAGGGTCCCCTGGGGTGTTAAGGGGGCTGGGCTAGCGGCCCTTCCCAGGTGGCAGAGGGCTGTGTGAGTCCCAGAGGTGTGGTGGCCCTGGGGCTCTGATGAGCAGGTGAGCCAGGAGCTGGGGGACAGGCCTCCTGGGAGGGCAAGGGGCCCTCTGGACAAAGGTGGGGGGTAGGGGAGGCGGGGAGAGGTTTGCCTTAAAAGAAATGCTTGCATATAATTCAAAGCAAACAGCAAAGCAGGAGCCCCCAGCTGGTAAGCAGTGGCCACCCTCCCCCCTAGTTCCCCTGCCCAAGGTAGGGGTGGGGTAGGGGGGCGTCCAGTCCCTCATGTGTCCCCTTAGACTTACGCATATCAGGAGCCTGGGTTTGGGTCCTAAATCCACCTGCTCTCTGTGTGACTTGAGCAACTGGCTCTGTGCCTCGGTCTCTGTATCTGGAGAGTAGACGTAATTCCGGGACCTGCTTCGCTGGGGAGCTGCTGTGAACGTCGTGGGCTGTGCCAGTCCAACAGAGGGAGCCCAGGGCCATGGTTGAGACCCTCCTGGTGGAGGTGTTCGAGTGCAGCAGAGAAGAGCCCAGCCCTGGGTTCGAGTCCTGAGGATGCTAGTCCTAGTAGCTGGGTGACCATGGAAAAATTCACTCATTTCTCTGGACCTCAGTTTCCTCCTTTGTGACGTGAACAGAGCAATAAAATGTGTTGTGCGTGGATGTTGGGTGCAGACAGGGGACTCAGCTCGGGACCTGGTTCCTGGCGCCGAGTCCCTCAGCGGTGGTCACTGTCAGCCCGAGAAAGCAGCCGTGAGCGGAGCTGGGCTGGCCACAGCCGGTCCTGTCCACTCGTCGGCTGATTAGCTCAGCGGACTGTGGTGGGCACCTGCTGTGTGTCAGGTCCTGCTCTTCTGCTGCAGAGATCTGCTGGGCCCACTTGGGTGCCAGGAGCCGTTCCTGGCCTGCCAAGTGCTGGGGCTGGGGCGTGCTTGACCTCTGCCCTCCTGGAGCATGGAGTCCCCTGGCTAGGGGTTGGGGGCAGCATAGGGTCAGACTTCCGATCCAGTTGGCTGGCTCGGGCAGTCGGTTCTGTCCTGCTTGTATGAGGCTTGCTAAGTTCCAGGGGCCACTTCGGCCTGAAGTCCCCAGGGCTGCTCCTCGGCCCCCATGTCTGGCTCCCCTGATGGCCCTTTGGCAGGGAGGCAGAACCCTGGGGCCCAGGGCAGGGCAGGACCTGTTCTATCACCTCCTCCAGCAGTAGCACTCCCTGCCCTTCCTCTTCCTCCCTCTTCAGACTGTGGTCAGACTGCTATTAAAAAATGTTAGCACACCAGTCCTGTAATCCCAGTGCTCTGGGAAGCAGAGGCAGGAGATAGCAAGTTCAAGCCCAGCCTGGACCATTTAACAACTTAGTGAGACCCTGTCTCAAAATAATTACAAAATGGACTGGGTATGTCGCTCTGTGCGAAGGCTCCAGGCTCAGTCTCAAATACTGGGGAAAAAATAAAAAGAAGTAAATGTGACTTCCAAGGCCCGGTTTCATGGCCAGCTCTGCAAAACGAACGGACACACGGGTGCTTCACGGGTGCTCAGAGCACCCCCATAGTGCCGTCACTGCAAGGGCGCAAGTCGCCCGGTGCCACAGGGCTGAGCTCCGTCCTTGGCCCCCACCATCCTAGTGACACTGGCCTTGCGTTTGCTGCTCCCGCCCTCAGTGGGCTAGACATCACCTCCCCTGGGGGCTTTCGAATGCCCCGTGTCCCTGTCCTTCCCAAGCTGCCGCCTCACCCGAGAGCGGGCCCCGTGAGCACAGTGCTCCTGGCTGCCTTGGTCACTTCTGGCACCCAGTGAATATTGGTTAGAAGAATGCCTGAAGCCTCTTTGTGCTCCTGTGCCTCGGTTTCCCACTGCAGCATGGAGGTGCAGAGCTGCTGAGGAGGGCCACAAAGGCCGGCATGAAGGCCAGGGTCCCATGCTCAGGGGCGGGCAGTCCCATTGAGGGCTGCCTGGCCTGCCCAGCAGTGGGCTCCTCCAGGCCCAGGATGGAGGGAGAGTTAGGGGCAGCTCCTGAGAGCCTCGTACCCCGTGTGTACATGGCACTGGGACCCACTCCTGGCAATCCTGGGAAGTCCAGGAGAGGCGGGGACACCAGCTCTGGGAAGTGGGAAGAGAGACTGGCCTTAGGGAGAGCCAGCGCTGGGCAGTCTGGCTGGGTGGTTCCAGGGAGGGGCTCCCAAGCAGTGGGAGCCACTGGGTGCCACGGAGCAGGGGGATACGGAGAGGAGGGCTTTTAGGGAGCTGGGATCTGGCCAGTGTGTGCAGGGCAGAGGCCGGAGCCTGAACCCCAAGAAGGCTGTAGGTTGAACCCCAAATGGATGCAGAATCTGTAGGAACATGGAAGGAGGGCTGAGGCTGAAGGTACTTCCTTTACACCACCTGCCCTGCGCTCCGTAAAAACCTTCCCCCAGTCACCCACTTACTCGTGATAATTTCAAGAGGGTCTCCTGGGGTGCAAGGCTGAGACCCACACACGTATGGTTTCTGTCCTGGGGAGAGAATGCTACCTGGCATGGTTACGATGGTGAGGATTGCTGGTAGCGGTGGCAGCTTTGGTGCTGCTGTTGGTGGTGATGATTGATAGTGGTGTTAGGGGTGATGGTGGGGGTGATTCTGGTGGCAGTGATGGCGGCCATGGTGACGGTCCCGCTGGTGATGGTGACGACGGTGACGGGGTGTGTGTGTGTGTGTGTGTGTGTGTGTGTGTGTGTGTGTGTGTGAAAGCTCACACAAGCGAGCACTGACTGGGTGCAGGTCTGCTTTATAGTTTCCTGGGAGCTTGCGCGTCAGGCTCCTGCGGCAAGTCTGGGAGGCACTGAGGTCTTATGCAACTTGCCCATGGCCCCCTGTGAGCAAAGGGCAGCACCCGGCTGTGAGCTCAGGTGGGCTGGTCAACCAGCAGCTCTGGCCAGTACCACTTCCAGCCAGCTGCTCCCCCCTCCGTCGTGGGCACGGCCCATCCTTGCTCTTGGGCCACCACAGGACCCAACACAGGGGAGTGCATGGGAGCAGGGTTCAAGCAAACTGGAGGCAGCTGACCCTAACGGGGAGGGAGGGCGAGGAATCCTAATCCATAAATCAGGAACCAGGAGGCAGAAGTGATGAGTAGGTTCTGTCCTTGGCCCGGCAGCTGGCATTGGGGTGGGAGTGGGAAGGTAGCGACCAGCGTCTCTAGGTGGACCCTCCGCAGCTCTGCTGTTTCCTTTACCCAGGCCCCTGGGAAGGGGCACTGCCCGCTCTCTGGTGACTCCTGTCCCTCTTGGAAGGCAGGCAGGGACCCAGGCGCCTGCATCCCCAGTTCTAGCAAACCCAAGCAGATCCTATGCCAGTGAAGGGGTGGGGCAGAACCAGGGATGGGGGCAGAAGGCCGGGACACAAGTGCTTTTTTTTTTTTTTTTTTTGGTGGTGGTACTGTGGATTGAACCTAGAACCTTAGCACTGAGCTATATCCTATTCCCAGACCATTTTTTATTTTTATTTTGGGACGTTATCTCACTAATTTGCTAAATTGACTAGGCTGGACTCGAACTTACAGTCCTCCTGCCTCAGCCTCCCAGAGTGCTAGGATTCTGGATGCGTGCCCCGGGCCCCGCTTGCAGGTGCTGCTTCTCACTTCGAGTGGCCTGGGGCCCACTGGGCTTTCGCTCCGGGCCTTGCCTTGTCCGTGTACTTACTGAGCACTTGCTCCGTGTTAGGTATTTTGCTCTGCAGGCCAGAAGGGAAATCCCTTCCCCAGAGGTGCCGAGGCAGGGGCATGTCTGGGGTTTGAAGAACAGCAGAAGGCCAAGGCCTCAGCATCTGCCACCCCTTGTGTTTGGGAATCACATGACCACATCTTATCCTGTGGGACCTTAGGCGTCAGAATGAAATGACTTATGATCCTAGGTGGTGCGGGCCTGTGGCCTTACCACCCAATCCCTTCAGTTTGTAGAGTGAGTTTTATAACTTGCGGTGACTCAGGACTGTTGTGCTAACTCCTCACCCCAGTGGCTGCTTCTCAGCTGGTCCTGGGTTTGAATCTCGTGTCTGCCACTTTCGTGTGTGATACTAGGCAAGTCATTCTCTCAGGTTCGGCATCCTCGTCTACAGAATAGGGCCAGGCTACCTGCCAGTCAGGGCTGCCGTGCGACTCAGAGGGAGTGGGTCTGTGTGCACAGCCTTTTCCCTGGCTCCTGGACCCAATTAGTAAATGTTTAAAACCCAGCAACTGCCATTCTGGTGTGACTTTGAGTTGGTTTTTATAACTATTGGAAGTTTGTCGTATTGCTTGAGTCTTCTAAGAACCCATAGAGGAGGATGGGGGAAGAAATGATAGCTCTACCCCACAGAGGGGTAAACTGAGGCCTGGAGGTCCCAGTGAGGCAGGGCCAGGAGAGGCTGAGCCCAGGTGCACCTGGCATAGGGACCAGAGGCGGAGGGTGAGTGGTGCCTGTCTGATGCTCACCCTCCCCGAGTGTGCAAGGACCCCCACACAGTGCACTGCCTCACACATGCACCGTGCAATAATAGTGTCTTTCAGATTTGTGGTTCTGAGCAGGTGGGGTAAGGAGTGGCTTGCTGGGCTGGGAGTCTGTCGCAAGAATGGTGAAAGGCCCAGAATGCAGGGAGGCTCCGAGTGTGGGCATGCAGAGTCTGGGGCAGGTCCCGGAGAAGAGGAAGAGGGGCCTCATGTGATTGTCCACTTGGCCTGTCTGTCCATCCGGTGTCTGGCCTTGCTGGGCTGGAGGGTTGGGTCCCCAGACACTTCTCTCAGCAGTGCCGCCCCCAGATGCCTGTCCCTGTCAGCTTTTCTGAGCCTCAGGACAGACTGGGGGGCGGGCACTACAGAGGGGGAAGCTGAGGGGGGGGTTCCTGGCTGGGGCAGCCAAGCGCAGGCTCAGCTGCAGGGAGCTGGTCTGAGCCGGAGACGTACTGACAGGTGGCCTCTGTGGGAGGACCCCCCCTCCTCCCTTTCAGCCTTGGCCAACAGCTTACCAGTCTCTGCTGATTTGTGGTTCTCAGGGTTCTTGGAACCACGTCATGGGGCTCCTGGCCCTGTGTTTGCCTTCTGCAGACCACCAGGCTACCTGAGCACCCTGAAGGAGAGGCAGGGAGCTCACCTCTGTTCACAACCCGGAGGGCCTACACCACCTTTCCCAGTGCACGCACAGCTCTGATCTCTAGACCCATTTTATGGATGAAGAAACAGAGGCACAAAGAATGAAGTCTGTCTGGAAGCAAATAGGACATAGAGGCAGAGTCAGGACTCCCGCACCCCTGTTTTCTATGTTCTGTAAGCTTCTGCCCTCAGTTCCTTCAGCTGCCACATGGGAGACCACAGTGGGACTGCCTTGGAGTGCAGCGGCAAGACTGCAGCTCTGGAGTGAGCCGGCACACGCTGGCCCTGGCTCCCCCGCTTCCTAACCAGGGCCTTGGCATTGCCTCATCTCCTGGCACCTCAGCGCTCTCACCTGCGCGTGGGGCCGAGGGCCGCATCCCTCCTGGATAGATGAGCAGCGCACGCGCAGAGTGCCCAGGAAACCACGGGAGGCTGTGGAGTGCCACTCGCCTGCTCCCTGCCCACGTCCCCTGCGAGGCGTTTGCTTTTTCTGAGGGTAGCTAGACTGGGCGGGGACTGTGTGTGGATGGGTCTTGAAAGCCATCTAGGGGGTGGAGGTGGCCGATAGGTGGTAGAGGGTGTGCCCGGCAGGTAGTTGGGCACGGGAAGCCGCACCCCGCAGCCAAGGGTGCCCCTGTCCCCTTTGTCTCCTCTACTGCAAATTAGCAGTTACCTTTCCTGCTCCTGCAGGCTTGGCCTTTCCTGGGAGAATTGCTCCAAAGCAGCCACTGAGCAAGCAGAAGCTGCTGGCTAATTAGTGGGTGGCCACCAGGGACACCCTCAGGACCTCACGGCCAGAATTGGGGCCACAAGTGCCTGGGGCTAGTGCCAGCTTGGTAGGGACATCAGGCAGTGTCCTGGGCTCTAGGACGCCATGGCTCTTCTATCTTGGTGTTTAAATCCTGGGCTCGTGGATTTTTCAGCTGTGTGACCTTAGTGAAGTCACTCTGCCTCTCTGGGTGCGTTTCCTCACGGTTAACAGGACGATGTGGGTTTTGGAGCCTAGCACCTGAATAAATGGTGGTCATAATCTACAGATAGTATTGCTGCTGCTGCCTTCCTCACCGCAGTCTGTCCTGGTCCTGCCATGGCTCAGGTGAAAGGCACAAGGACTACAAGCTCCGTGACAGCCTTGGGGGACCCCTTGTGCCATGTTAGTGGCACAGGCAGCAAAGCCCTGCTGGACCTCAGCCCTTTAGCAAGAGAGGTTTGAGCTGGCCAGTCCTGAGCCTCCTTTACGCCCCTGTGGGATGGCCATGTGCCTAGGACACAGCCTGATCCAGGGTTCAGTAAAAGTGGAATCCCCCCCCGCCAACCCTCCTCCCCCACTGACCCACCTTGAGGAACATACACAGGGCAGCGGCAGCAGCTCCTGCCTGAAGAGCTGGTGGCTTCGGTGGCTTGGGTGGGCAGGGAGAGGCCCCGGGGAGAAAGAGGCCTGGCCTTCTCTTGACAGGATGGGGCCGGAGGAAAATGCTGAGTTGTATAGGGGTACAGGGGCACCTCCTGAGCCAAGGAGTGCTGGGGCCAGCGAGGACACACCCAGGACTTGGGCACAGGTCTGGATCTGTGGGACCCAGGGAAGTAGAGACTCAGGAGACCGATGTGCTGAGGGCTCTGGTGCCAGGTGTGGCTGGGTTCTCCTTCCGTCCCGCGACCTCGGGATGGGGTGGGGGGCTCTCTCAGGTCACAGAGTCATGGTGCACCACGCACTGTGGAAGCAGCCTTCCTGGCCTAGGTGAGCTGGGTGGGGAAGGCTTCCTGGAAGCGTGCCCCTCACGGCTGAGGCCCACCACGGAGCTCAGGAGAGGGGGCAGCAGTGAAGCCCTGGGGGTATTCTTCACAGGTGGGGTGCACAGGGCTGTATCTGGAGCCCAGACAATCAGCCTGGACTCCATCTGGGTGTTGGAGGTCAAAGAAGGTTCGGGACAGGTAGGCATTCAGTCCTGCTAGGAGGGAAGGCAGAAATAGTGACCCCATGGGGTAAGAAGCCACTCCGAGGCCTCACTGTCCCAGGGTGTATGTGACCAGACTAACATTCTCCTTGAGATTCTGCCTATGTCCAGCGAGTGGCTGGGGCCTCCTGCCTCCCTGAGGGTGTTGGGGTGGTAAAAAAAAACCACTGTTCTGACATGCCTGCAGCCAGGCATTCAACTGGAGAGGAAACTGAGGTACAGAGAAGACAGAAAGCACAGGACACAGCTGGGATCGAAGCTCATGTTTATCTAACTCTAGAGACTGAGCTACTCACCCGAGACTCTGTCCCCATGGCCCTTCGTAGCCTGTCCCCCAGCCTAGCTCTGGCTGGAGTGTGGCCCGGCCCCCAGCCCGTTCTCCAGGTCCCATTTAATCCTCTTTCAGGGCCCACCAGCACAAGAGCCAATCAGTGCCCGGTGATGGGGACACAGCTGTCCTCGCCAGGGATCCTCAGGCCCCTTCAGCTCTGGAGATGGGTGCTTCCAGGATTGCACCCATAGGGGAAAGGACTGCAGCTCAGTTTTCGTCAGGGAAGCTGGGAGAAGAGGAAACCAGTGAGAGAAGTCTGCCAGCGGCAGGGTTTTTCCAGCCCTGGCGGGGCGGCCCTGGGAGAGACCCGCCTGCACCCCAGCCGGGCCCCTGGGCCCCGGTGACAGGGCCTGCTAGCGCTGGGGGCCGCATTTCTCACCTGCACGCGGGGCCTGGCTCCAGAAACGGAGGAGGAGGAGGAAAAAAAGGTCCTTGAGATAGTGACAAAGGTCTGAGTGTGGGCCGCGGGAGCAGCCTGTTTCCAGGCAACTGCTCTACCCGGGGCTCCCCGCGGCGGCGGGCACATCCGTCATGCTGCCTGGCTGCTCGGTGGCGAGGGAGCTGGGCCTGGCAGCCGGAGCGCATGTCCCTCCACTCGGGCCTGCTGAGGACGGGAGGCCCTCCTGCAGGGCACGTGTCGGGCAGTGCTGTGTGGTTACGGCGCCTGCCCGTGGAGCACCTCCTGGATGCCCAGCCCCAGGCCTGGTACGCGGAGCGGAGCTCCCCTCCCCAGCCCACCTGTCTGTCCCTGCATCCCAGCTCAGTTTCCTCTCCAGGAATTGAACACCACGGCTGTAATGGCTTAGGTTTGGTGTGGGGGTTACCAGGTATAACACCTGGCCGTGGTAATGACGCGCCACACGTGTTAAGTTGCTTCTGTTTCTGCTATCAATCGTTCATACAGAGAAGGGGGGTGGTGTTAGGAAACTGCCCGTCTACTGCCATCCTGTAGACCTGGGTGTGGTCCCTTCCCCACTTCTAGCCGAATTAGGGTAGTCACTCTGCCCTCTGAGTCCCAGTTTTCTATTTATGAAATTGGGGAGATAATTAAGAGATATCTCAGTGCCCTGCCTGGCTTCAGTAGGAAGCCTGCCACTGGGTGTGAGAATTAATGACGTCGTGTGCCAGGCTCCACCCTGGCAGCCCTCAGGACCCAGAATGGTCATTATTCGGCAGAACTTGACTGGGTGCAGGGTGCCACGTGGGAGCAGGATGAGGAGTCAGACCTGCCAGGCTGAGCCTCTGCCAGCCTCCCACCCGCCTCCCCTTGGGCCACTCAGCTCTGCAGGACTGCCCCACTCCCTGCCCCTGATTAACCTGCCCCGCCGCCCTGATTGCCCTAGCCCCTGCGCTTGGGACTTCCCAGCCCTGTCCCTCTCCACCCGGGTGTCCTCCACCTCACAGCGGTAGAAACAACCTCTGTGGGTACGCTGCAGCGAGAAGAGGGGACGAGGCGGCTCAAGTGCCAGGGAGCTGGGCACACCGCCGGCCTTTGTCTCTGGGCTGGGCAGTCAGGGGAGGCTCGGTCCCCTGGGGCAGGCCACACTGCCGGCCTGCTGGCGGCTCTGGAGGCCGCGTGGGTGGCGAGGCCTGGGCAGGCCTGGGCTGGCAGCGGCCCCTGCGACGGCCTGGCCCACTCAGGCAAGAGGGAGGCCCGAGCCTGGGAGTGATTGCACACTTCCGTTCCCTGCTGCAGCCAAGCTGAGGGAGCGCATGTCCTTCTGGGGCCTGTTACAGACACGTCTCGGCACCTACTACGTGCCAGGAGCAGTGGCAGCCCTTAGAATGAGGCCATAGCCTGGCAGCCTACATCCAAAGCCTGCTGACAGTCGCCTGCACTAGTCTTTGACAGCTGTGTGGTCCGGGCACCCTGCCCCACCTCTCTCGGCCTCCATTTGCTGCTCTGCAAAACAAACCTAGCCAAAGTCCCAGCTCGAGTGCACAGAGCCATGCCGGGAACGAAGGAAGCTCCCAGTACTGCTGCTGCCGTTCCTGTCCTTGACTCTGCCCTTGAGAAGAGGCTGGGCTCCTACTGTGTGTCATATCCCTGCCCTAGAGAGAATATAATCCAAGAAATATCTCCTGAGTGCCTACTGTGTGCCAGCATCTGAGCCGGGCATTCACGACAGCCAGGTGAAGGCCTGAGGTGGGAGGTGCGGGGGGAGAAGGAGAAGGAAGGGAAGGTGGTGGTGATGAGCTCCTACCTCGTGCCAGGCTCTATGCTGAGCACTGGAACCCAGAGAGGGGCCAAGTGGCCCCAATCCTGTGTCTGGGAAGGATGCAGAAACCCAGAACCCAGGGACTGGGAGCTTGGCTCAGCAGCTAAAGCACTTTCCTAGCAAGCACAAGGCCCTGAGTTCATTTCCCCAGCACCAAATAAACTGAGCATAGTGGTGCATTCCTGTAATCTCAGCACTTAGGAGGCGGAGGCAGGAGGATTGTCTGGAGTCCTAGGATAGCCTGGACTACATAGCAAGTTCAGGACCAGTTGGATTACAGAGCAAGAACCTATCTCAAAAGAAAAAAAAAAAAAAAAAACCCCAGTGATAACCCAGGATAATCTGATGGGAGTAGGGGAGATCCCAGGGGTGCCAACCCAGGCTTCCTAGAGGATGTGACCTGTAAACTTGGCCCTGAGGTCCCACTCAGCAGTTTCTGAAACTGCTTGTGATGTCGCGGTTCCATGTTGGTTTCCACAGTTCATGGACGGGAGACTCACTACCCACGGAGGAACGTGTATTTTCACCTGCCATAAACTGGCCTGCCCTGGGCCCATCCTCCGCAGCTTCACCCCCCAGTCCCGTTGGACCCAGGCGGCAGTGGCTGCTTTGGCTGGCCTGGTCCTTGCGCCTCTGTCCTCTCCTCCAGCAGCCAGAGCAATCTTCTGCAACATAAATCAGACAGCATCAGTGCCTAGCCTAAAACCCTTCAGTGGCTCCCCAGGGGCGCTTAGGACAAAGACCAGACTCCATACCGCCGGCTGCAAGGCCTAGCCAGGCCCGGCTCCGCTGACCCTCCAGCTCAGCAGACAGAGGAGGGGGCCACGACCAGACTAGAGCTCCACCTGCCTGTGTGGCCTCTTGAGGGCGCAGGGATGACTGGAACACAGGTGGTACCTCCCCTGCCGCGGCTGTGGAGGATGCGGGGAGGGCGGGATGCATAGGGCAGGAGGTGGGGGGGCTGGCTGTGGGATCTTCACTCATAGTTCCTTTAGCCCTTTGCCTCAGTTTCTCCATTGGTAAAATAAGAAGGCTGCTTGAGTGATGCCCCCAAGAGTCACATTCAGAGTACCAGGGCCCCTTGGCCTTCACAAACGCGGTCCCCTGTGCATGCCCATGGTTCCTGTGTCCTGGGCACATGTGGCCTGAGACAAGATCAGGCAATGCCCTGTGTGGGCCTCAGCAGCTTCCTGACCCTGAGAACACGCTGAGGCCACAGGCAAAGTGACTCCTCCTCGGTCCCCTCGGGGTCAGCCAGGCCTCTCTGTGGGCAGCAGCAGTAAGCGGCACTGGGGGCCCCAATATTAAGTTCCTGACATTTAGGAAGCTGGGGATTTTTGTGTATGTGTGGTATTGGGAACTGAGTCCAGGGCTTTCATAGTAACCTACATCCCCAGCCTATTTTTTTTTTTTTAATTCTTGATTTTGAGATAAGGTCTCACTAACCAAGTTTCCCTCCAGGCTTGAATTTAGGCACTCCCCAGAGTCCTGGGATTATAGGCCTGTGCTGGGGGGCCTGTCTGAAGCTGGAGATTTTAATCTTTGGGGATTTGTATCTGCTGGGACTCTAGATTTTAACCTCGTATCTGTTTACATATGCAGTGCGTTCCCATTATTCAAAATGTCAAAGTTTAAAAAGATTTGGTAGAAATCGTCTTGATTTCTTTTCACCCCCAGGCATTGAGCTCCCTTCTCAGAAGGTGCCACTGTGACCAGCTTCTCTGTCCTTCCACAGATATTTGATGCCTGTGTAGGCAAATAAATGCTAGAACTAGAACTGGCCAGCATCTGAGTTTGCCCCCAGCCTTTAGGTAAGGGTCACACCAACACTCCACCCCTGCTGCCATCTCCCTACCCAAGTGCTGGGCAGCCCAACTGGGCACATTCTAGGCTGCTGTTTCTCTGGCGTCCCGAGTCTTGTTTTCAGGGAGTCTCTGTTGAGAAAGTTCTGCTTGGCCGCGCTGGGCACCTTCAGCCCATCGCCAGACACGTGGTGTGGAGGGTGGGCACTGCACCTCGGCCGTGGGGCTCAGGGGCATCACTGTGGCCACCACCAGAAGGCTGGTGCATGGCAGGTGTGTGTGGGGTGAGGGTGAACCCCACTGGCGGGGTGGGCTCAGCAGGTGGACCTTGCTTTATGGGGTGGACAGCTGCTGTGTCCCAGGCTTCATAAGCACTGTGTCTTTTAACCTTCATCCTGTCCACCCACATAGTGTTATCTCTGGCTGTGTGTTCACCTGCTCTGTGGCTGTGGGCAGGTCTGGGGACCTCTGCTGGCCTGGGCTCAGTCCCTGCTGGTCCTTCCACAGTTAGGATTGTCCCTGTTGAGTGGGGTGAAGTGTGGCTCAAGGTGGGGTCAAAGCTGAGATTCACGGAGGTACCAGCCTGCTTGGCTGTGTGACCTTGGTCTACTCTCTATCCCCCTCTGAGCCTCCCTTCCTGTCGCTAGGCTCCCTGGGGTGAGCTTTTGGTGGGAACAGGTGAGGGCTGAGAACTTGTGGTAGGTCTTTGGAGGAATGGGAGAGCCCGGGCGTCATCCAGGCCGGCGAGCTGTGCAGCGTGGCGCCATCAGTCCCCTAGGCTTTCAGAGCCACCTGCCCCACTTCTGGTGAAGGTCCTGTGAGTAACATGCCACTGGTTTGGGTTTTTTTCCCCAAAGTGTATCATTTAAAAAGGAATTTCATTGTTTAGAAACAAGGAAAGAGACTTGGTTGGGCCTGACAGCCCTGGCCTGTAATCTCAGCACTCTGGGAGGCAGAGACAGGAAGATCGCAAGTTTGAACCCATTCCGGGCAACTTAGTGACTTGGTGACACTGTCTCCAAATCAGAATTCAAAACGGGCTGGGATGTAGCTCAGTACCAAGGTCCTGTGCTCTGTCACCAGTACTAAAAACCAAACCAACCCAAACCAAAAACCTTACGACTCATCTCATCCAATGCCAACGGGTAGTGAATAAAGAAGTGCCCTACCCTTCCTCAGGGCTGTCAGTTATGTTTTGGGCTTTTGGTATCTTTCCAGAGGTATTTTATGCATATATAAAAGTAGAAAATAAATTTATAAATAATGTATAAAATATTTTGGGTTTTGTTTCTGTGTTTACACAAAATAGATTGTACATGCTTCTGTAGCTTGCTCTTTTTAAAAAATATAATAGCTTTACTGAGATACAATTCACAGTGCACAGTCACTCATTTAAAATACAATTCAAAGCTGGGCACAATGGCACACGCCTGTAATCCCAGCACTTGGGAGGCTGAGGCAGGAGGATTGCTATGAGTTCAAGGCCAGCCTGGGCTCCGTAGTGAGTTCAGGACCAGCCTGGATTATCTAGTAAGTTCAAGACCAGCCTGGACTAGTGAGTGAGACCCTGTCTCAAAAATAAATAAGTAAATAAAGTACAATTCAGTGTTATTTTGCATATTCAGGCTTGGGCATCCGTTCCCACCATCAGTGTTAGAACATCTTCATCATTTCAAAAAGAACCCCACTTGGGGGACTGCTCCTTGGGAAGCTGTGGTGGACTGGTTGACCCCAGAGGTCAAGGCTAGCCTGGGCATCTCAATGAGACCCTATCTAAACAAAAAACCAAAAAAGCCCATACCCATAAGCCTTCCTTCCAATTTCCTCGACGCCTTTCCCTAGCCTGACCCGACCACTTCATGCTAATCTGCTGTCTCTGTAGGTTGTCTTTTTTTGGGCATCACCTATGAATCAAACCATACTACATGTGCTTGTTTGTGATGGGTTTCTTTCAGTTATGATGTTTCCAAGGTTCATCCAACTTGTACCGTATATCAGTACCCCGTTCCTTTTTATTGCCAGGTAATATTTCATTATGTGGGCAGACCACATTTGATTTATCTGTTTAATACTTGATGGACATTTGAGTGGCTTCCAAAATTTAGCTACCATGGGTCGTGTTGCTATACACAGGCGTGCACACGTTTTTGTGTGCATACGTGTGCCAGTTCTCTTCCACCTTGGGCTAGAGTTGCTGGTCGCGCGGGAACTCTGTGTTTAGCTGCAAAGGAGCTGCCTGTTTTCTAAAGCGCTGTGTGCGGTCTGTGTTCCTCCCTGCGGTGCAGTCCCAGCAGGGCTGGGGTTTCCCTACACCCTCTCCAGTGCTTGCTGCTCTCTGACTTTTTGATCAGGGCCTCCCAGCAGGTAGAAAGTCATGTATAATTTGAATTCTGATGTGCTAATCATATGGATCACCTTTTCACGTGCTTATTAGCCATTTGTATATTTTATTTGGAGAAATGTCTATTCAGAGTTTTAATAAATTGTGTTGCCATTATTTTTATTATTATTACTTTGAGACAGGGTCTCGCTCTGTAGTCCAGGCTGGTTCTGAACTCACTATGGAGCCCAGGCTGGCCTTGGACTCACAGCAATCCTCCTGCCTCAGCCTCCTGAGTGCTGGGATTATAGGCATGCACCACCACGCCCAGCTTATGTGGTGCTGGGGAATCGAACTCTGGTACTTAATGCTTGCCTAAGCGCTTGCTAGGCAAGCACTTTAACTGCTGAGCCATTCCTCCAGCCCTGTGTTGCCATTATATTGTTGAATTATAAATGTCCTGTATATAATCTAGATACAAATTTCATATCAGATGCAATTTACAAATATTTTCTTCTTCCAGTTTGTGAATTATGTTTTTTTACTTTATTAATGGCATCCATTGAAGCACAAAAGCCTTTTTCATTTTGATAGATGCTGATTTGTTTAATTTTTCTTTTGTTGCTTATACTTCAGGGCCATGTCTAAGAAACAGTGGCCTAATCTGGGGTCACAGAGGTCTAGCCTTATTTTCTTCTAAGAGTTTTGTGGTTTTAGCACTTACGTTCATCAGGTTGGCATCCTATTAAATAGTAAATCACCGTCAGTGCATAAAGATGTCAGAACATAAAAGAATGGTCTCCTTTTTCACACCTGTATAGTATTCAGTTTTACGGATGCCCAGCTCTCCGTTGATGGGCATTCCGACTGTTCCAATATTTTGCTCTCCTAAGACTTCAGTGAAGATCTCTGGATGTAGATAGCCCTTTCACAGGCAGGCAGGTTTGTAACACAGAGCAAAATTGCTGGGACTGAGGGCATTAAGCTTTTGCAGACGATGCCGGGTTGTCCTCCATTGAAAAGTGACCGATTTTCACGCCCTCAGCCAGGCCTCGAATGTGACATGCCCTTTAATTACCCCCCTGGCTGCGTGTCAAGCATCAGCGTGCATGGCTCCGTTCATCCTTGCCAATGAAGGTCAGAGATAAAATCTCTCTACATCTGACTTTGGACCCTGGTCACTCTGCACCCTGTGCGGGCCCTGTGCCTTCAGAGAGGCTCCCCACATCTGAAAAAACGACAGGAAGAATGCAGATGCGGCAGGAGGTGGCTACAGTCCCCAGCCAGGCCACACTTGCTGCTTGCCAGGCCAAAGGGCAGTACCAGGGAACCCTGAATGAAAGCCCGTGGCACGCCATACCTGCAACAGCAAGGCGGCCTCTGGGCTCAGGCTGGGTCCCTCGGGGAAGGCAGCTAAGACTTCCAGACAGATTCGGCTGTGATCTGGCCAAGTTGCTGCAAGTCTCGCTTTTTTATTTTTTATTTTTCCTGTGATCCTGAAAATGGAACCCAGAGCCTTGAGTGTGCTAGACAAGTAAGTGCTCTACCCCTGAGCCCCGAAGTCTCCCTTGGAGTCGGGCAAAATTGGGTTCAATCCTGACTCCATCCCGTGCACCGTTGGGCAAATCACTCTCCTTCCTGGTGCCTCAGGGTCCTCATCTGTAAAGTGGTATTGGTAATAGCTCCTCCCGGCGTACCCAGAGTGCTCAGTGCTGTTACACACCTGCTTTCGTTGTCCTTGCTGGCTGTAGGAGATGGAAGGAAACAGGGCTGGGGGTCAGGGAGGCCTTCTGAGAGGAGGCAGGGCGTCCGAGTGAGACGTGGAGGGATGGTCCTGGAGCCCGGGGTGGCCCACCGGGCGGTCAGCAGTGTGTGTCCAGGCACAGGACTGCTCCCGGCTGAGGGAAGGGGAAGCCATGGGAAGCTGGAATGGCGAGCCTGCGGTGGGGCTGGGCTGTGCTGCTTGCAGGGACGGGCTCCTGCTGTCCCGTGGACAGTAAGGAGCCGCCGGACTGTTGAACAGCAGCCCTGCTCAGCATGCCCCAGCTGACCTGGAGCTGCCTCCTGGGGGCGGGGCCCCTCAACCTCATTTCTTTGTGAGGCCTGCCCGGAACCACGTTTAAGAGAAAGGGTTCTGGAACCAGGCCGCCTCAGGAAGTTTCTGGCCGTGCCACTTATGAGCTATGTGACCTTCAGCTTTTTGGTCATTTCACCTTGCTGGGCTGGTGTTTCCTCCGCCATAAAGAAGAGTTGTTCCTACTTCCTGGGGCCACAGAGACAGGGAATGGGTGACACATGGCAGGTGCCTGGACCAGCGCCCGCCCCCGGAGGGGCTCGTTACATGCCAGGCATTATGGGCAGGCCGGCCGGCAGTGGTGTGGGGCTGGCTGCGGTTTTCTCAGATGGGAAGTAGAGGGCGGAGTGCTCAGGTCCTTTGGGCAGACCAGGGAAGGTTGCTCATCGTTTATTCCCTCAGCAAACACTTCCTGAGCACCTACTGTGTGCCAGGCTCTGAGAATACTGCAGTTCAACCTGTGAGCTCCTGATCAGTCCTAGGGTGTTGGAAGTCAGGACTGTCTCTGCGTCAGCCACTCGCGCTCCCCATGTCCCTGCTGTGTCCTGCCTAGGCCAGAATTTAGGCAAGAGGTCAGGAAAGTGGAAGCGGATTGTGGGTACAGTTTAAAGGCTGCGCCCACAAGAATAGGTGATGACTGGAAAGTGGGGTGTGAGAGCGAAGGGTGAGAGGAAAGGATGCCGGGGCGGGGGTTGTGGAGGTGGAGGGGGGCTGGGCGTGGGTGGAGAGCGAGGCCCAGATGCCTTTGGGGTGAGTGGATGCATGCATCTCCCTGGCCCTCCAGAGGCGCTCCAGGCCCACACCTGCTTTCTGAGACATCTAATTGGCAGTCCGGCGGCAGAGGAGAGGCCCAGGCTGAAGGAGTGGACTGGTGTTACCCACGTGTGGATGGCCATGAGATGGGCAAGTTCCAAGGACTGAGCCCTTGCCAACAGCAAGAGGTCCTGTCTAAAGTTCAGGATTTCTTCTTCTTCAGTGAAGTTTCCCAACTTTTAACTATCAGCAATAAGTTAAAAATTATAATAAGCCCCTTCAGTTCCCTAAGTGTGCCTATAGGCTGCAAATGGCCATTTGGCCTGTGGCCTGCTGATCAGGACCTCTGATGTGTGGGTCTGAAGACAGGCTGCCTGGATCTGATCCTAGCTTCTGATTCCCAGCTGTGCACCCTTAGGCAAGTGACTTAGCCTCTCTGTGCCTTGGTTTCCGTCTTTGTAAAATGGAAACAATTGTAGAGCCTGCCTCCTGGTATCGTAGTGCAGGTTCTGTGGCTGACAGTTCTCATGGAAAACGCTTCATGTTGGATTTTCATTATTGAGGGGATAATGCCAAGGGGAAACAAGCCCTGGGCTTTTTGAGTTTGCCCTAGAGTGGCATCCAGCTCAGCCTTTGGCCAGCGGGGTAGCCTTAACCTGGCTTGAGACCTCTCCAAGCAAGGAGCTTATTGCTTTTGAAGTTGGGAGATGTCCTGGCTGCCTGCTGAGTGTCTGAGGCCCCCAGCCACCCTCCTTCTCTTCCCGTCTCCCTCCAACCACCCCCCCCCAACCCCCCGCCCTTTAGCCAAAGCAATCTTTCACAAGCACAAATCTCAGCATGGTCTTTCACTGCCTGGAGGAGAAAGCCCGAGAGCTCTAGCTTGGCGTGGGCAGGCGGGCATGGCCCTCACCTCTCCTATCCCCTCCTTCCACCAGGCCCGCTGTGTACCAGCTGACGTTCCCTCCTGGGCACCTATGCCACCCGCCCCATCCTCCTCATCATCCCCACCCAGCAGTCACCAAGCCTGGCCACCTCTCACACCCGACTTTCCCTTCTCCCAAGGACCCGTCCAGGCCACCAGCCCTTCCTCTGTTCTCTTTCACTCCTTTTCTCTATATCCCATTTCTCCAGAACCACCAGACGTACCCTTTAACAGTGAACCTGGAGCCCTGCCTCATGACACAGGCAGGTAATCCCATCACCCTGGGAGGCCGAATCAAGAGGAGGGGAAGTTCCAGCTCAGCCTGGGCAACTTAGTGAGGCCCCATTTCAAATTCAAAAATAAAAACGGGCCAGGGATATCACTCAGTGTGAATGCACTGGGCTTGAGCCCCAGTCCCACAAAGAAAAAGAAAATTAAGATTAAAAACAAACATAATTTGGACACTGTCACCTGCCTGCTTAAAATCCCTTGACAGCTGTGTTTTCCACTGTGGGTCCCATCACGCCAGCTACATGTGGGCAGCCTCCCTGTTGTTCCCTACCACTGCCTCAGGCGCGGCCACCTTCTCACCTGCCGTCCCTTGCCCGGGATGTTTGCATTCTGGTTGACCTCAGCACCATCCCTAAAGCAGGGGCCCCTGGCCACCACACCCCCTGGCAGGTGCAAATCACTGGTTCAGGAGGCCAGGTTGCAGCATTTGCCTTTTCATTAATTTGGTGCCACAGTACCCACCACAGGTAACAACACTCTTTATGTTGGCAGAATCGCTAACTCATCCTTCGAGGCTGTCCCCAGATGTCACCTCCTCTGGGAAGCCTTCCTGCAGGCAGCCCCACACCTGGCCCTGAACCCGAGACACCTCCAGGTCATTCCTCCATGGCGTGCCACCAGCACAGACAGCACAGCTGCGGCTGCCTGCGAGCTCTGTTCTCTTCCCCTCTGTCCCTGGTGGTGGTCTCACTGATGCTGGATGCCGAGGGGCTGTGCCCAACATGCCACAGTAGCCCCGCGCAGGCTTGGGGTGTGCAGCCTGGCCGCGAGTCCTTACCACGCTGCGGGGCGGTCTTCCTGCAGGCCTTGTTTTAAAGAGCAGCTGGTGGAAGTTTAAAGAAGTTAAGTCACGTGCCGAAGGTCACCCAGCCCGTTTGCCACCAGAGCCGGGAACTTTTAATGAATAACAGCACTACTAACTGTATATAGCGCCTGCCACATTGCCGGGGACTGGGCTGAGCCCTGGTGAAGAGCTCCGTCCTTGGGGTACCTTCTCCAGCAGCTCTGGTTCAAGGCTAGAGAAACTGAGGCTCAGGGCCTTTGTGTCACTGGCTGAAGGCCCGGAAGCTGGTGGAGCAGGATTTGAGCCCGGGCTGCCTGGCGTGTGGCCCCGCCGTCACTGCCTCCCTCTCCCACCACGTGCCCAGAAGTTCTCTTTACCTTAGCACCTAGCGGCCCCACCTCAGAGACACCTGTTAGGAAGTATAATGAGGGAGGAGTGGGGAGCCAGTGGGCAGGGTACCCTGCCCCAGTGGTCCGGAGGATGTGGCCGTCCCTCCTCCTGGCTCTATGACCCCACCACCCTGGGGTCCAGACAGTTCTGGGGAAGAACCAGATTCATAAACATGAGGCGCTGTGAGGGCTCAGGAGGGGCGCTGGGCACTGTACAAGTCCTTAATATTATTGCCTTATTGTCATTTAAATAGAGCCTGCCTCAAACAGGCCACCCAGTTCTAGCCACCAGCGCTGGACAAAACCCCCATTGAAAAGCCAATTACAATCACTCCATCTAAATTGTCATGGATTTGTATAGAAAATTACATCTCCTTTTAGTCCTGAAGCGTCGTCCTGGGCATGGACAGAGGGGAGGCTGGCCCATTTACCCCTCGGGCTCAGCGCGGGTGCCGCGGGCTGAGAGAAAGCCCAGGCTGCCGGGTCTTGGCCGGCCTGGGGAACAAAGGCCAGTTTGTAGGGGCCCAAAGAGAAGCTGGGCCTCTGAGGGCGTCTCAGATTCCAGGCCTGGGCCGGTGGACCCTGCACCGCCAGCTGGTCTCCCCTGCTGGCGGCTGTGGCCAGACGAGCTCCCGACAGCCGCCTTTAGGCAGTCCCGGTGGCCCCGCCACCTCCCAAGGTGCCTGGAGCTTGGCTCTTGTCCACACTGCTTGGCCCCAAGGTCATTGGGCTGAGACCTGCCCTCTCGAGTTCACTCGCTCTTTCACGCGTTTACCTGTCCTTCGGTGCTGGTGTTAGTCTGAGCAGCACGGTGGCCCAGAAGTCACCCCCAGCCCCACCGTGCCCTGCGTTCAACCTTAGACTCCGTCCTTAGTGACTACCAGACTACTTGGTTTATCCTCCTAATTCTGAAATCATCCTTGAGCACCCACTGTGTGCCACGGAACAGGACATGGCAGAGAACGAGACAAAACCGTCCTTAGTTTTGGCCCTTACAGTCCAGGAGAAGTCTGCTGTTTCGTGATAAGCGCTCAAAGGGAAGCGAACTCAGGTGGGCTGCTGTGGGCCACTGGGAGAAGCTGGGTAAGTGGGCGGCTCAGGTGTCAGCCGGGACAGATGCACGCAGGAAGGGCATCCCTGAAGAGGGAACAGCGTCTGTGTGGGGGGTGTGAAGCAAAGCAGGCTGGAGCAACAGAGTGAGCAAGTGGCCTGAGGTAGGATCAATGTGGCATGCTGTGGCCTCCCCAGCCTCTTGGAGCTGGTTTCCCCATCTGTGAAATGAGGGCAGTATGGTGCAGCTGCTGGGATCTTGAACCAGGAGTCAGGGAGGTCAGGCACATAAGGCTGCTGGCTAACAAAGACAGCTTCACTGAGATGCATGTCCATAGGCTGGCTTTGGGCCCCGGGCTCACACGTATCATCAGATCCCCAGTCCTCCCATCAGCCCCTTAGGCCGGGCTCATCCCATTACACAGATGAGGAACCAGAGGGAACACATACACAGGTGTGATAATTACTTGAATCACTCTCGCCATGTCTTATGACGCGTTACGCCAGGGCACAGAGCAGAAGGCTCCAGGAGTACTTGTTGACCCGTGACTACATCTGGAAGGGAGCTCCTGGGCAAACGTGGGAAGCGGGTAGAAAGTTCTAGTCTGCATGTAGGTGCAGACAGCAGCTGTGAGACTGTTTGTGACTTTGAGTGTGACGGCATATCACTGTGCAACACTGTCCTCTAACTGCAGGTGGCCATGGAGCTGCGTGGTCATGTATGTGGCTGTGACCATAACTGTGTGTGACAGTCACACGTGTTGTCTCCTTTAGTCCTCTCCCACACGCCTAGCGGCTGTAGGGGCTCTGTCGGGCTGGCTACAGTGTGGCTGTGTCAGACGGTGTTGGTGTCGCAGCCTACACACTTCTGTCTGGGCCCAAAGGGACACTTGGTACCCTCCTGGGATGGCCGGTGGGCCCCCAGGGACTGCCTCGGGGGCAGGACAGGCAGGTGCAGAGGTGAGGAGGGCAGAGTCCCAGTCCTCCCTGCCCAATCCCCCCATGCTGATTGGCAAATGGAAAAATTTTCACACCCGGGGCGGGCTGGTGGCCGCCCCACCAGGAATTGCTCTGTGCACAGAAAACGAGTTCTTCTGGTATCAGCTCAAGTTTGGCAGGAAGTGGCTTTTGGGTGGCAGGAAGTAGGATTCAGCTCATATCAGCTCCGGCCGCGGGGCAGGAGAGCAGTTATCTAGGGTTAAACAGAGTTACCGAGAAGCAGGGCCCCAACATCCCACACCCGATAGAGCTGAGAGCACAGTGTACCCCTCGTGGCCATCTGGGATGGCGGTGGGCTTGTAAAGAAGAGCTGCCGCCCATCGAGTGCCTGGGGGACGCCTGTCCCATAGTTGATCATCCACATCTCATTACCCCCTTCTGGCAAACAGGCCAGCTGAGATTCTGCCAGGCAGTGACGTGCCTAAAGTCACTAGGGCAGGTACAGAGAAAAGAAGGAGAGAGAAATGCACGAATGTGTAGAGACAGGAGTGAAGCCAGGACGGGAGCATCAAGAAGAGAAAAGCAGGCAGGCAGCGTTCGGAAGAACACAGAGCGACAAAACCGTCTCAACAGGCAGACTTGTAGACCCGCTGTGGTTAAGGCCATCGCATGGTCATCACAACTGACCCTGAGATCCCAAAAGCATTTCCTACATGTGGGGAGTGGCCCCCAAAGACGCTCGCTGGCTACGCCAGGGCCTGGAATCTAGGTCTGGTTCCAAAGTCTGGGTTCTTTCAAGTCATGTGCCCAACTTCTAGGGAAGGGAAGTGGCAGTCCTAAGAGAGATGCCCCATCCCACTACCTGTTGGCCTGGGGGCTTTGTTGAGGATTTACCCAGTTGGCCAACGAAGATACAAGATCAGACCCGAACAGGGTCACTGCAGAACTTGGGGGCTTAGCCACGCAGCAGGGAGTGCTCCCATTGCGAGAGCTGGCAGAGGAAGCCACAGCCTGGCCTTCAGGCAGGGACCCAGAGGGTCTGGACACTGGAATAAAGTCCCACAGCTATAGAGAAACGAGGTCTCCTCAGGCCCAGTCCTAGATCTCTGTGACCCCAGCCCCCACGAGAACCCCTGGGGAGCGGGCCACTGGCCCTGTTTTCATTCCCAAGGCAGCACCGGACTGTTGCTGGCTGAGACGCCAATTTGAAGCTGGTTTGCATGTCGTTTGCACATTACTCAGTGCGTGTCAGAAGGTAGGAGAACATCTCCCTTTCCGGGAGAGGGCTGCCTGCCGGGCCCCCCTGCCCTCCTCCAGACAGCAAAAATGCCAGCCGGCTAGACGGAGCTACACCCTGGCCCCTGACAGCACCCGCCTGCCGCCACCTCCCCCATTCCCTCCTTGAGCCAAATTTAGGCCGCTCTGCTACTGAGCGATGGGGAGAGCGGAGGCCGGAAACGGTGAGGTGGAGGCAGCCCAGCCTCGGCCCGCGGGGTGGGGCAGTCCCAGGGGTGTCCCGGTCCCTAAAGCCTTGGGCCCAGCCTTCCCCTTCCCCTCCTCCCACTGGAATGCAGGCCGGGCCGGGCTGGGATGGGGAGCGCTGGGTTCTCGGCTGCAGCCGGGGTGCTGGCTACCCTAGCCACGGGAGAGGGAGGGAGAGAGGGGAGGGGCAGGGTCACGGCTGGGGCACTGGGGAAGGGATCGGATAGACGCTGCGGCCACTGGGGATGCAGGGCCGGCTCTGCTTCTCTGTACTTCCGGCCCTTCCTTGGGGTGCCCCTCCCCAGGGGATTGTGGGGTCGGGGGCACAGGGCACAACTGGGGTAAAGGGACTGAACTCTTCCCAGAAGCCTCCACCAGGCCATCTTCTCATAAGCCAGCTTCTCGCCTGGGTGGTTTTGGCTTTTCTACCTGGGTAAGGGAGAGGTTGGCAGAGGGGACAACTTCCAAAGGGTTGCCCGTGCCAACAGCAAGGGTTTCTGGGAGGCTGGACAGAAATTAGGGATATGGCAGTGACTTTAAGCCTGGAAACCTCTTAGATCTCTCGGGTATGGCAAGGAGAAGCACTCCTTGGGACGCTAGGACAGAACGTGGGTGGGCCGGACGCTGGAGAGGACAAGACCTGTGGTGGGGTTAACACTGCCCAGCAGCTGGAACACGGGTCCTGAGCCGGCCTGAATCCCAGCTCTGCCACTCCTACCTGGTGACTGAGGGCAAGTCTCTCCAGCTTCCTGTGTCTCTGCTTCCTCACGGGTTACGTGGTTAGATGGGGGCAATAAATCTCCCAGCACCGGTGGGAAAGTGAAATGAGGCACTGCGTACTTGGCACTCCGTAGGGTGCACCACGATGCCAGAAGCCGGGGTGGTTGTTGTCCCCCTGAGTGGGCTAGAGGCCCTCAGAGCGATTTCGGATGTGGATGCTCTGGGGAGGGGCTGCAGCTCTGTGGTTTAATGGGCATCGAGATGGGGGTTCAAGACTGCATGACCCTGGGCAAACGGCCACACCCCGCTGCGCCTTGGACCAGCCGCAGCAGAGGCGCCTACCGCAGAGGGTCTGTGAGGATTACGAGATCAGGCTTGGCACGGAGCCTGGCACATAGCGGGCGCTCCCAGGAGGAGGGCTGGCGAGATCGGATGGTACCGCCCTGCACAAAGGACAGGTGGGCAGCGTCGGGGGTGGGGGGCGGAGCAGGGCAGGTGCGCTGGGAATGGGGAGGCGGGGCCAAAAGGAGGACGCGAGGGCGGGCCGGCGCGCGCGCAGCAGGTGCGCGTGGGGTGGGCGGGGCCCCGCGCGGGCGGGGCCTTCAGGTGAGCGCGCGCGCGCCGAGAGGCCGGCGACCGGGGGAAGCGCGTGTCCGCCACCCGCCGCCGCAAAGCGTCCTTGTGTCTTTAACGCCCTCCTCCCCGCGTCCCCCCACCCCCTTGGCGCGCCCCCCCAGCCGGGCAGCAGCCGCGGAGCCGTCCCCCCTGCACTGACAGCTGGTATCTAATTACTGTGTGAGAATGGAAAGTCAGGCTGTCCCAGCTCCGGGGAGAGGGGATTAACGTCTCCCGCAGAATACACTTCCTCTGGTGGGTTGCCATGGTTACTCTCATTACCTGCCTGCCCGCGAGGAGCCCGCGCGAGCCGCTCCAGCAGGCCTTCCGAACCCGGACCGGCGTGCGCGCGCACTGGCGCGCCTCCCCACCCCTCCCTGCCGGGCGCACGCGCGTGCGCCGTGGTGTGGGGAGCAGTGCCCCCTCCCCGCCCTGGCTCGCGCCCCGCCCCCCCCCCAGGCCCGAGCAGCTGTCAGCGGCGCGCGCGCGGCCCGGCCTGCCCTAACGCGCGCTGTCAACAGTCATTAGCGCGCGGGCCGCGCCCCTCCCCCGCCGGAGGTGGGGCCGCACCTGGAGCCCGGCTTGTTAGCGCACCCGGGACCCCGCCTCGGCCCCGCAGGGACCCGCCCGCCGAGCGGATCTGGCTCTGGGCCGCCCCCTTCCGCCTAGAATCCCTCCTGCGAACCTTGATTCCGGTCCTAGGAAGGGCGCCGGAGAGAGGCGGGTCCCCAGAGGCTTGGAGGGCGCCCCTCCGCAGTGGGGATGACAGCAGTCATTTATGGGTGTCTGGCCTAGGGCGGTGCATCAGTGCGTCGTTTGGGTGACCGCAGCCATCCCGTGAGATGGCAAAGGCCACTGTGCATAGGGTGTCACCTCACGTAGGAGGAAACTGAGGCCCAGGCATGATCTCCCACGCACCTTGCCTGAAGTCAGGACTTAGCTGATCCTCAGACCTATGGCTCCCTTCTGGAGCCCCTTCCGGGCACCCTGAAGCCGGAGTGCTACAGAGCGGCCGCCCCTTCCTCCCTATCGCTGGCAGGACTCGCATCTCCCCAACTGTGCTTCTTCCCATTAGGGGACACCTGCCCACTGCACCCCCTCTCTTCCCATGCTTCCTCCCACATCCTTTCCAGACGCTCCAATTTAACAAAACTGAGAGAAAGGAAGAAAGAGAAGTAGCTATTCGGAGCTGCTTGTAGGATATGGAGTCCCTCAAAGGTAGCGCTATTTGGGGGCTGATTCTACCTTTTTGCATGTCCTGGGAGGGGCATATGGGTCCCCGGCGTGATTTGAAGGAAGATGCAGGCTCTGCGAAGCAGAAAAGAGGTCTTGGAATATGGGAGGCTGTTCCAGATGGCAGGTGTGACTCGGTGGCAGCGGCAGTGCCACGCAAACAGTTGGAGATTGAGCACAGGGTGGAGCAGAGGCAGGTGCTGCCTGAAGTCCTCAGTGCCTTGTTTATGTATTTATTTATTTATTAGAATGTCTCATCTCTGTGTCTCGTCCAGACCTGTGGAGCCCAAAGGAACTGTGGATCATAACATGTTGGTGTGAAGCCTTATTTTGAAGCATTGTGGGGTGTGTGTGTGTGTGTGTGTGTGTGTGTGTGTGTGTGTGTGGTTTCAAGTCCATAGTAGCTAGAGAAACTAAAGTATTGTCATTGCCCGTTTAAGCAATTCCCTCCTCAAACATTCTGCTACCCTTTGCCAGTCGTGACCCGCCTCTCCTGGGGATTCAGAGGAGAGACTTCTGGGTGCTTGAGGGATGCTCTCTCCATTTTTAATTGCTTCCACTTTGTGTGGTTTTAAAGTTTTCTCTCTGCCCTTTTCCTTGGGGGGGGGGGGGTTGTTTGCAGGGGCCTGACCTCCCGGTTAGGTCGTCTTTCCACCCCACCCAAATGAGACTTTGCTTGAACCGCTCCAAAATTTCTAAAACCTCAATTCCATATTCAGTCAGGGCTTGGGGTGCAGGAGGAGAAGCCGCCGTTTGCAGGGAGGCTGCTGGAAGCCTGCTGATAGTGTCGCATGTGCCTGTAATCTCGGCCACTTTCTGACTGGCCTGGATGGAATAGACCAGCATCCTTACATTTGCCAGTGTAGTCATCCCCCCGGATTTCTGGTCTGCCGCATGAATGATGCCGAAGATCTGTTTCCAATGGGGGGCTGGGAGGGGCTCTGTTCCCTGGCATTGTCCTCTGTCAGCAATCTGGTTGATTTGGTGCCTTGTTGAGAGCTGACCCTGAAATGCACCAAGATAGCAAATCCAAGGCCTTGCTCTGTGCTTTCTTACCCCACCGTAGGAGGAACCCACTTGAGAAATATTCCCACTGTTAGCTATGTCCTCCCCACCATGGCCTTGCTGTTGCCGGAAGACATACTTCACTAATACAGTGATGGTGGGACACTAAACAGCACCCTGGTGGCCCAAAACGATGATCCCACCTTGATAAGTATGTAACTTATTACCATCAAGTGACTTCGGAGTTCCAGTGGCGATGATAGGCCTGCAGTCCATTAGCAATCGGACTGCACTTGCCATCAAGGGCAGGGGTCCATTTAATTGGCTTCTGTGGGGAGACAGGCAAGGTTCCGTCGGGTTCAGGAGCTTACCTAAGGGTTGCCTCCCAACGATGGCTCATGAGGCCCTCTTGGCAGGATCCTGTCGGTAGCCTGGTGAGATGTCCTGACCCATCGCCTCCCCTGAGCATTCAGGTCATTGGAGGAAACTGAGGAAGTTAGAAAAGACCTGCCAGGGGATGACCTTCCTAAATATTAATTAGCTTTGCAGGGAGGTTGTAAAAAATCCAATGTCAGGATGTTGGGGATTCCTATCTCATCCACCCATAATCTGCATTAAGTCCTTGGGCAGATGTCTTGAATTTATACTAATGTTGCCCAATAAGATTCTTTTGTTCCCACCATTAGAAAAATTGACCTTCAGTGGAGATGAAAATTTTAACCTATTAGGTCTAGAAGCACAGAGTGTGTCTATATTTAATGAGCCAGAGGTACAGTTTCCCAACTAGTTACCGTCCTGTCTCAATCAGGGATATTCCAATCAGCCATTCTCAAAATCTCTTGCATCGGAATCATCTAGAGGGGGGATCTAGTAAAGCCCCTAGAGCGTCAGATTGGGTAAGCTGAGGCAGAACCTGAAGATTTGCATTGTTCAAGTGCCCAGACGCTACTGATACTTGGTCAAGGGCCTACACTGTTGTAGGTATTTGGAAATATCAGTTGATACATACGTCAACATTGGCGATTTCATGGTCCTCCAATGTACTGACTTTAAGGAAAGTGGTGGTGTCGAAGAAAGTTAGTAGCTTCATAAATTTTTAAAACTCTTGCCATATCTGGTGTTGTTGTCCCAGGTCTCGCCAGCTGTTTTGGAGTCGGATGGTTCAAATGGATGGAGCGTGTTACCATGGCAACATTCTTCCCCACAGAAACAGCCCCCAGGGGCCTATCCTACCCAAGTGTCCGTGTGTTTTGTACAGCTTTTCCCATGGGTGCTCCCGGGTTCCTTTCTGTTGCCTCTGCTCAGCATTTCCAGAAGGCAGGGGTAGGCAAGAGACGCCAGGTCCCTTCCTGGTCCAGCCCTATAAATAAAGTGGACTTCCTTGATCAACCCAGCGTGCAGCTCGCTGAAAGTAATGGATTTGGTGACGCTAGTTTGGATATGAGGCAGAGGTGGGTGGGCAGGGGCATCTCAAGACTATGGAGAAAGTACTTCTGCTCCCTTAATTGCAGCTCTGGCCCGGAAGCACCGTCTGCATCCTCAGCTAGGGCAGGCATGTGTCTCCTGCAGCATTTAGCTTGAAGATTATTACCTCTATGGATGCAGGGCATGGCAGAGATGTCCCTGGCACGTGACTGCTGCTGGATCCCTTTGTTACTCTCTTCCCAGAGTTCTTGAAGGCTACACAGATGTCCTAGTGTTCTCCCTAAGTGCGTGGCACATGCAGTGTCCACCTGGCCTTGGTTCACCAGTGGGCAGTTCGAGGTGTGGCTCTGCAGACCCTGTGTGGTTTCAACTGTGATTGCTCCAGGCCTTCTCCTTCCCGGTGTCGCCCTAGGCGGATTACTGAGTCTAACTTTGAACATCGGGGGAAACACGGATCTATTTTTTAAAAGGGGGGTCTACTCATAACTTCTTTCCCCATGTAGAATTTCTCTGGTGGGATAGTTTGCTTGCTGCATCGGATCTGGTACAGAGCTGCTGCTTACCCGAGTCGGCCTAAGAATGGCAGTGGGAGGCTGGGACAGACAGGCCAGGCACTGGGTAGCGTATTTCACCGTTTTATCTGGGTCATTTAGGTACGCTTTGAACTTAGGAGAGCTTAATCCAAGTTGTGGTATGGGTTGAGCATATTATTCAAGAATTAAGATGGTACACCTCTTTCGGTGGTGGGCATTACCCCAGAGACCTGAATGGATCAGGGGACGGAAGAAGGGAACAGATCCCTAAACACAGAATGTCCAAACGCAGGGCTGCGAAGGGAAGAGGTGGATGTGTGCCCAGCGTGTGTGTGTGTGTGTCAAATGTCTGACATGCATTCTTGGTCCTTGGTCCTTGGAATGGGACGTTCAAGTAGGACTTCTTAGCCTACCTCACAGGCAAGAAAGCTGAGTTTTGGGAGGGATAGAGGTGAAGTGGTCCATCCCAGGGCACCAAGCTGGTGAGATGGCCCGGCCGCCTCACCTCTCTAAAATATTGTTTCTCCATTCCATGTTCCTCTCTGTGTCTTCCCACCAAATTAGATCGCCGCCTTTTTTCAGAAAAGTCTAAAATATTCATGTTTTGGGCCTAAGATAATTTTATGAGCAGAGAGATCTGTTTACTTTTTATTTATTTATTTATTCATTTATTTTGAAACAGAGTCTCTCTCTGTAGACCGGGCTGGTCCTGAACTCACTATGGAGCCCAGGCTGGCCTTGGAGTCATAGCAATCCACCTGCCTCAGCCTCCCAAGTGCTGGGTTTATAGACATGAGCCACCATGCCCAGCTTCATGTGATGCTGGGGAAGAGAACTCAGAGTCTTGTACTTGCAAGGCAAGTGCTCTTAACTGCTGTGGTATTCCTCCAGCACCCCCACCCTTTTTTGAGATAGGGTCTTGCTCTGTAGTCCAGTCTGGTCCCTGACCTCACTATGGAGCTCAGGCTGGCTTTGAACTCTCAGCAATCCTCCTGCCTCAGCATCCTGAGTGCTCTGTTTGCTTTGAAGCAGCTGTATTTCTTTTAATGGCTTTTTATAAGCTGATCCTACCTACATAACCACACCCAGGCTCAGAAATAGAAATCCAGTTGTAATCTTCCTTAAGGTCCGTCAGTTTGTATTTGCCAGTGTGAACCTGTGGCTAGACCTACATATATTGTAAGTGACTGGTCATAATATTGCTTCTATCCTGACTTCAGAGAAGATCCTTGAGAAAGAGGTGACAGTAACTCCTCACAGTGTCTAGAACTGAAGTCACAGAATTTCACAGCTCATCTCAAAAGCAAAGTTCAGGGACGCAGGAGCGTTTGCCCACGGTCTCAGAGCAAGGGAGCGGACGGCAGGCAGCTCCCTACCCACATCCATGAGTGCACACGCATGCACTTTCATGCACACAGGTACCTGCTGTCCGACAGGGCCGCACTGACTGGGGTGCTGACCCTGGAGGGGGCCATTAGCAAGAAGGTCTATACAGGGCTTGGGGGGGGAGTCCCTTCCTGGGGTCACTGCACAAGAATACTGTCTGCTGACTCTAGGGTTCAGTACCCTACGCACCAGACACCCAGCTGCCCTTCCTCCCCACCTGCCCTGTGTTCTAACATAGGCCAGTGGCAGACACAGCTCTGCTCGCCCTGCACAACACGTGACAGAAGCTGCTGGGTGTAAACAAACCTGTCTGCAGCCCGAATGTGCGTGAGCAGCGTCTCATGTCAGCAGGGCCTGTGTTCCGCTTGGACTACGAAGTCTGAGGTCCTAAGCCGTTTCTGCCTATTCCCCGCACCCCGCCTCCCGCCTACCCCAGCAGGGCTGGACCCTAACACCTTCCAGGGTTGCTGTAGTGCTGTGCTCGGGAAAGCTTGACCAGCGTGTGTGCGTGCGTGAGTGGCTGGGGATTGAACCCAGCGCCTTGTGTGTGCTGTTTGAGCACTGTATCACTGAGCTCCACCCTGGGCCTGCAGAGCACTTCTTAACGTTTACAGAGCAGTCCCTGCATGCCAGGCTTGGTGTAACGTGCTGCACCCTTCCTTTCTGAAGTGCATGGGAAAGGAGGGGTCATTTTGTCCCTGTTTTATAAAGGTCCCGAGGCCCTAGTGAAGCAAGACAATTATTGCTCAGGCTGTACAGCCATTTCAAACCACCCTGCCCAAATGTCATGTATAACCAACTGCTTGTTCAGTAGTTATTTATTGAGCATCTATTATGTGCCAGGCATCCTTAGAGGGGTGAGAGAGACAGCTGGAGGGAACGGCGCTGGTGTCCTCCAGTGGGAGTCTTCCGGGGAGGAATTACCTTGGAGATCTATCTCTTGCCATTCTGGGAGAAAACTCTGCCTCCTTTCCCCACACCCCCTCAACTTGCCTCTGTCCCTGGAGTCCCCTGGAGCCCTCGTGGGCTCCCAGAGGGTGGGGTTGGCTGAGAGCCAGGTGAACCTGGTCTGTGCATCCCAGGCCTTGGCAATCAGAAGCTGCATTCCCCATCCCCCCCTCCAACCCCAGCACTGGGTTCGCCCTCGCCTCTTGGCCTAGAGTTTTCCCCATGGCTCCTCTGTGGGTGGGGAGGCCAGGCGCCAGCCCAGCAGCTGCTTACTCTGAGGGACCCGTCTGGATCCTGGCACACCTTGTCGGGGCCAGCTGACGGCACTTGTGCCAGCCTGATAAGAGGCCGGGGGCCCACAGCCGCCTGCTCCCAGCCCTGCCACCTCCGTGTGGCCTTGCGCCTGTCATTCTGTACATCTCCATACACAAAGAGCCCCGGGGGCTGGGGCTGGCGCTCAGCTGCTGGGGTGTGGAGGGCAGGCAGTGGTGCAAAGCTTCGCAGAAAGGCCGGGGCAGGAGCCACCCAGGTGATGGGAGCTGGTCCCCTGGGAGCCAGCTCAGGACCGTAGTGAGAGGTTACCGCTAATTGGCGAGCTCCTGATGGGGCTGCATCTATTTAGCAGCCCCTCCCCAGAGGCTCCTAGGATGGTCTTGGCACAGCTTGGGACTCCAGAGCTCCCAGCCTGAGTCTGGCACAATCTGTCTGAAAATTGTGAACATGGAGCCTCTTGGTTATTTTCAGTTGTATTTCTGTGGTCGGGGTTCTCCACCCATCGTTGTTGGTAGATTTAGTAGTGGCAGCCGCCCTACCTCGGGTGCCCCTGCCCCGGGCCCCGGCCCCGTTGGAGGCCACGTGGGGGGTCGGAGAGCAGTGCCATCCCTACCCCTGACCTATGGTCCCGGCCTCAGGGCCCAACTTTCACAGCCGTCCGCCCTGACACTAACATAGCTTGTCCACCCCGTCGCAGGGGGCAGATGGCCTGTCGGAGCCCGAGGGCATCTCTCTGAAGCGGGTCGCTGTGGTGGAAGATTTCTTTGACATCATCTACTCGATGCATGTGGAGAGCTCAGCGGAGCCAGGCAAAGCCCCCAAGCACGCCGGGCAGAAGAAAACCTACCGAGCGGTGAGATTTCTGTCTCTGCCTCCACTGGCAGCCCCGGGCCTTGGCAGGAGGCCACGGGCTCCGCACATGTTGGGTGGGGGCGGGGCGGGGAGCTGAGGCGTGATGAAACGGCCTTTGGGGACCCAGGGGGGCACAGGGCAAGGGCATGGCAGCCCAAGACAGCTCACGGGGCGAGGGGCGGGCTCTGTGGTCTGAGCACAAAGGAGAAGCAGGTTGGAGAGAGCGTAGGGGAGGGAAGCAGAGAGCCGAGAAGGGAGGAAGCCTCTTCTCCCGGCTCCCTGCCTCACCCCCCTCATGCAGCCTGCCCTGGGCGGGGTGGGGGGGCCGCAGTTAATAATCATCTTGGCGCCAGTGCTCCCAGGGCATGGCGTTTCCTGCGTGCCAGGCCTGTCCTTCAGTCTTCCGATGTGGGAACTCGTCAGCTCCCCCTACGCCTGTGATCTAAGGACTTGGGGTCCCTGGGGGAAGTCAGAGGACCTGCTCCTCATCCTCTGGGTCATGGTTGGGTGCGGGGCAGGGAGGCAGAGGGCCAAAGCAAGACCTACCAAAGCAGGCACGCCTGCGAGGCAGACCTGAGAGGGCAGGAACCCAGGCACATGAGTACCTGCAAAGGCCCCCTCACATCCAGGCCTCTGGGGCCAAGCGGGGGCTTCGGGGGGCAGGTGACATGTCATGATGCTTCTGAGCTTTGCGCTACGGCAGGGAGCAGAGACAGCTGTCCGGAGGAAGCCGTCCCCTGGTGGGGAGGCTGGGGGAGGGGGGGGCTGCAGCCAGAGGTGAGGTCCTGGCCGTGCCCTGCCAGAGCGGCCTCTGCATGGGACGGGTCACCACAGCTCACTCCCGGCTCCCAGCCCTTTGTCCAGTGCCATCACTGTATGCTCTTAAAGCTTCCCAGCTGTCCCGTATCCGGGGCACCGCGGTCCCATTTCCCAGTTAGGGAAGCAGACCTGAGCCACCTGTCCAAGGTCATCCAGCGCCTGAGTGTCAGCCAGCCAGGGTCTTTGTATTTCCTCTGTGTTTTCTTCTTCTGTCCAGAATCCTAAAGATGGCCACTTCTGGGACAAAGCATCCCTGCCAAGGCAGGTGTGACCACCTCATCATCCCTGAGTCTACCCAGGTAGCCTTGGGCCATAGCAGAGGTGACCTGTCTGAGTCTGATTTCCCACATAGCCTGACTTGGAAAGAACCCAACAGTCTGATTGTTCTTGTGCTCAGATGACAGCTACTGTCCTAATGGGTATTAAGGGTGGACTCTGGGGCCCGGGACCTCAGAAGAGAGGAGCCCTGGAGGGGCGGCAGACCCTCCTGCTGCCCAGCCTGTGCTTAGTAATTGCCCAAAGGGCAGGAGTCTGCGGGTCTGTTTCCTGGAGGGTGTATAAGGGAGGACAGCTTGGCTGGCACTGTTGTGTGCCCTGGGTGTTGTTGAGACCCAGGATGCTTCTCCAGCATTTAGTTTCACATGGTGCTGGGCACCTAGCACGTGCCAAGCTCTGCGCTCAGCACTCCTGCCCACCTTGCTAAGTTTCGCACGTGTGAAGGTTGTGCGTGTGAAGCAGGCGCTGGTGTTAACTGTATTTTTAGGCTGAGGAAACTGAGGCTCAGAGGCACACAAGCTGCTTGAGGTCAGTGGATCCCAGGGCCTATTCCCTGACCAGCACACCTCCCGCCTCTCTACAAACCTCCTGAGGTCAGCTAGTTGTCCAGGCAGCGGGGCTCGGGCTCTGTGACTTCCTGGCCTTCAGGGGTCCTCGCCCAGCCTCTTCCACAGAGTCCCCTGGGCTTGGTCCCTGGCTTCCCTGCAGGGCAGGGCTGGGCTAGTCCTGCTGATACTCGCATCCCTGGGCCAAGCGGACATCCAGCCCTTCGCTCTGTGTTTCCTGGCTTCTCGTCCATATGCCTGCCGCGTGCCCCACTTCCCGCTGCCCGGCCTGGAGCTGGCACATGACTGGCACTGAGCCAGCCGGGCTGTGCACAGAGCTGGAATTTCATCAGCAGGGCCAAGGCTGGGCTGAACAGGCCAGGGCCCTCCTGCCGTGGGTGTGAGGCACGGAGGCTGTGCTCCTCCCTCCTCCCCATGTGCCGCCCACCCTTCCCCCTCCTTCCCATCTGTCGCCCTTCTCGTGCCACCCTTTCCATTTTGGGGGCAGGGGTGGCGCCTGGATGCTTTTGTCCCCCTCTTTTCATCCACTTCCATTTTCTTCCCTCCAAGCCCCACGCGTCAGCCTCACCACCCGACGTGAGGCCCCACCCCATCCTTGCCCGTGGAGGGATCCCCCAGGAAGCCCTGTGCTGATGGCTGCAGAGAGGCACAGCCTGGCACCGTGGTGCTCAGCGAGCACGCCTCCTTTGCTGAGGCGGTTTTAAATCTGCCCCTCTGTGCTTTGCCAAAGGTGAATCCTGGGACTGACTCACAATCTTAAGGGGGCTTTCCAGGTTCTTACAGGCCTGGGCTCCTGCAGGGATGTGGGACTGGTGGGGAGATGGGCAGACCTGTTCAGGACATGGAGGAGGCAGATATACAGTGGGGAAAATAACTTCTAGTATCCAACACAGTCCAGCAATAGAACGAGAGGGCAGGGAGTGAGCTTTCTGTGCCTGTAGGTGTTTGAGCGAGGGGTAGGTGGCCTTTTACAGTGGATAACGCAAAGGGGTTTCTATTTTGAGCAGTCCCTAAAGTCCCAGAAGTGCCTAGTCTGGGGTGGAGGAATGGCACAGCAGTTAGAACACTTGCCTAGCAAGCACAAGGCCCTGAGTTCGATTCCCCAGCACCACATAAACTGGGCGTGGTGGCTCATGCCTGTAATCCCAGCACTCAGGAGCCTGAGGTCAGGCTGGGCTACATAGTGAGTTCAAGACCAGCCTGGACTATAGAATGAGACCCTACCTCAAAAAAAAAAAAAAAAAAAGTGCCTCATCTGCAGAAAGTTCCAGGTAGTTCTCCTGAGCTCACACATATGACTGGGCTTTTTTTTTTTTTTCCAAAGAGATTTTCCTTCTTTTTTTTTTTTTGTCTCTGCTTCCTCTTCCTCTCCCAGGACCCTGGGCGGGCATATCACGTTCCCCAGCCTGGACCTGGCTGCCGGGGCCACTTTGGAGTTGAGGCCAGATGTGGTCAGCAGCTGCTCTGGGCCCACCACGTGCTAATCCACCGCAGGGCAGAAGGAGGATCTCGTAAAGTGGTGCAAATCCCCCCAATTGGCCTCATCTGCCTCTAGGGCTCCGAGCTGGGGAGCACACAGGGCCTTGCCCGCAGGTGACTGCGGATGGCTCCCGCCCCCACCCTCCAGGCCTCTCTCAGAAAAACAGAGAAGTCAAATTCACACATGAATCCCACTATCCCGGCAGAAGGTCCCGAGAGCAAGGCCGTGGGTGCTCAGGGCAGCCTGGGGAGGTCTGGTGGGCTGGGGTCCTGGACCGTCTCTTCTTAGAGGCAGCAGCTCCCTACTTACTGGTTCCATGCTGCGAACTTCAGCCTGGGCATCTATTTCTAGAACAGGGCCTGTGGCTCTGAAACCACCTGAAAACCACCATCCTATAGACAAGAGCATCTCCAGGGGCTGGCCTCTGGTTTCAGCTCATCTTGTGGTCCTATGGCCCGGGGCATCCATGCACTGAAACAGAAATAGAGGTGCCATTTCTAATCCTGGGCAAGGCAAGCCAGGAAGGTGAACCGGAAGGTACCTGCAGAGATTGGGCGAAGGCATGTCTTCTTCCTTCAGTCCCCGCAGCAGCACAGAGCGAGGGTGCGGACATGCCAGCCATGCAGCGCGCCCCCTCCAGCTCCAAGGGTTTATCTCCTCCACCCGCCTGGGACCAGTGGTGTGTGCCTAGCGGCCCCCACCAAAGCGGGCCAACCGTCTGTGGCTCACTGCTGGGGACCTCACTACTGAGGCTCCTCTCTGTTCCCTGAAAAGGGATTCTTCCCTGTGCCCTCCGTAGGCTAGGTGGCAAGGAGGGCCCCATACAGTGGGCTACACTCAGCAGAGCAGCCAGGCCAGTGGGTTCTCCGTGAACCCTTTAAAAATGCCTCCGCCCGGTGGCAGGTGAGCGAGCAGGCAGGCTCCTGCTGCCGCGGTGCGAACCTGCCCTCCTTTCCCCTGCTGACTGTGCACGTCTCCCTCCCTAGTCCTCTGCTCAGCTCTTCTGAGGCCTGCCCTGGGATACCGTGTCTCAGGGGAGTCCCTGGGTCATCTGTTGTCCAGAGTCAGCCATTACCCTCCTCTCTCCATCCTTCCTGCTTCTGCAGCCGTCAGCTCCTTACTCAAGGCCCCCGTGCCCTGCAGGTGTATTAGGAACAAGCTGCCCCCAAGACACCCCGCAGCTCTAGGCCGGGAGGATGTCTCTGTGCCTGGCAGGGAAGCCCCCATCCCTCAGCCCTGACACCCCGAGGACTGGCAGGGGCTCTCCCATCAGCCGACTCCAGTCTGAAACACTGGGCTTTGCCCTTGTCCCTGACCTCCAGAGGGAGGCAATCAGACAGGGAATTTGGAAGGGAGATAACTCATCAAGGAGACTGCCTGCTCTGCAGAGCATCAAATCAGCTGAGAAATAGCAATTGTGTCACCAAAATTAACTCGCATTTGCAGCGGGCAGGAGTGGCCCCTGGAACTCAGCAGGCGGGCTGAGCTGGAAGCTGCCTGTCCCAGGGCCAGCTGCAGGCTGGGCACTCCCAGCCTTCTACACCCTATCCCTCCACCTGCCCGCCGTCACGGAGGGGAAGCAGGGCCTTCATGTGTCCCTACAGGAGCAGACAGTATTCCCTCCTCCGGGGAGGCAGGGCCCAGAGTCCAGCCCAGCCCCACGCCCTCAGCCAACTTTCCCAGCTGGGCTGCGATGAGGCTGGGGAACGCTTGGGTGATGCTGCCCCTTAGTGGAGAAGAGAGGGGGACCAGGCTCCGGGAAGCATGTGCAAAGCCCAGCCACAGGGTGGCGTCTGCCGGGGAACCTGGGGACAAGGCCGCCCTTGGTCTCACAGGCAGCCAACTCAAGGCCAGTGGGTTTCCCAAATCCAGGGTGAGGGCAGACGGTGGCCATCTGGGCCCACGGGCACTCTTTCCTACCCCCACTCCCACCCCCGCCGCAGCCTTTCTCTTGCTTTTCACCCCTTCTGTTTCTGCCCTGGGCGTTAGGCCACCAAGAAGATGAGGGTCCCCAAGAGCCCATCCAGTTTGGAAAATCTGGTGCCTTGGTGCCAGTCTTTCACCACTCTTCCCTAGAAAAGGCTCTTGACCTGTGAGCTGCCACAGGATCACGGTTAGAACCTTGGGTTTTGTTAATAGGCCCTGACTCAGTGAATTTATAAGTAGGTATCAGCTTATCCATCCAACTTCTAGGAAGTTTTTAATCCTACCTTAGAGTGATTTTTTTTTTTTTGAGGCAGGGTCTCACTGTAGTCCAGGCTGGTCATGAGCTCATTATGGAGCCTAGGCTGGCCTCGAACTCACAGCAATCCTCCTGCCTCAGCCTCTTGAGTGCTGGGATTATAGGCGTGCACCACCACGCCTGGCTTAGAGCTTATAAGATCACTTTTTAGGGGCAGCAATAAGCATGTTCTGGAAAGAAAGATGTTGACTAGGGTCTGGGCTAAAGACTAGGTGGTGGTTAAACACGTTGCCTTTCCAATTCTTAATCTCCTTTATTCTAATTTTTTAAATCAAGTGGCTTTCTGCAGACCGACAGGCACATTTTCACAGCTAAGTGAGGGACACCTGCCCCTTGCTCCCCAAGTCCCTGCCATCCCTGGCAAGGGATACAGCCCTGGCTACCTGAGCACAGTCCTTGATGAGTCATTTGCACCCACAATCCTATAACACGCAAATTGGTTCCTCCCCAGATCGCCGAGACCTATGCCTTCCTTCCAAGAGAGGCTGTGACCCGCTTCCTGATGAGCTGTACCGAGTGCCAGAAGAGGATGCACTTTAATTCCAACGGCTTGGAACCCAAAGGTAGGGAGGACACGGGCGAGGGTGGCGGGCAGGAGGAGCAGGCTGTCCCACCCCCCGCGCCTGCCCTGCTTCCCAGAGGCCAGCGTGGGTCCGTGGTGCTGCTAGAGAGCCTTGTTTTGTTTGACTTGGAAGCCCCACTTAACAGATGACAACTCCTGTTCCTCCTGCCCTTCAGAGCACAGGCCTCTCTCTCTCTCCCCAACCCAGGTTCCAGGGAGAAGTGCCCCAGCTCCATCATTCCAGGTGCCCAGGCCTCACACTGAGCTTTTTCTTCGAGTCTGGAGCTGGCCTAGGCTCCCTGAGTTCAGGAGCATCCTCCTTTCCTTTGGCGACAGGCCTCCCGGGTGTGCGTTTCCTTCTGTGGATACCCCATGCTTTCTGGTCAGTAGCTCTGTGAGCAATGAGTAGTACCTAAACGGCAGAACACTTATGAGCAGCTGCACGGGGCCCCGCGACCTGTGTCCGTGCGCCCAGCAAGGACCCCCCTTCAGTGCCACTCACTGCCTCCACCTGAACATCCTGTGGCCTGAGTGGGCAGCTTGGGGTCCAAGAGATGGGGCGGCACCCTGCAGTTGCTGTGACTCTCACTCCACCCTGAGGAATGGTGCCCAGATGGGCCAGTTTTCAGAACTTCAAGGGCTCCCACGCCTGCTGCCTACTCAAGGGCATGAGGCCAGCAGGTGTCACTGAAGTCAGGTGTTCTGCCTGAGGACAGAAGCAGAGTGGGAATGGAGGGCAAGCCACTTATACAGTGGTACTCAGGTGGCACCTACCAGGCCCGAGGGAGGAAAAATCAGCCACAGAATCACGTAGGTGATGACCTCAGCCTCCAAGCACAGCCGTTGGTGGTGTTTTCCTGTTACTGTAGTGACCCCTAAAGCACATAAGCAATTTACAACATCAGCTGACTCACCAAATCCAGAGGTCACCAGGCCAAGGCTGCCTATCTGGGCACATTGGCCAGCTTCCAGATCTTATAATGCTGATTCTAGTGGTAAGAGTAGGGCTCCCAGTGGTGCTGTGTGTCCTGGGCAAGTGACTGCATCTCTCTGAGCCGCCATCTCTCCGCTGTGAGTGGGGTGACTAGTGTTCCTCATTCAGAGGAGTGCTGAAGGGTATTCCACGTGCCTGGCAGGAAGGGCTGGCTGTGGTGAGGCGGGGTGCGCCAGCATCTTCAAGCAGTGCTGCTCCGTGCAGCCTGGGCCTGGATGAGCAGCGGCCATGCCTGGGCCCAGGTGACATCTGGCCCCTGCAGATGGGCTCGGAGGACTTGCCCTGCCGCACTGCCCACCCTGCAGGGGTCTGAGCCCCAAGGGCACGTGCCCTGGTGGTGGCTGCCTGGATCCTGCCCACCCAGCCGCCTGTCCCCTCCTGTTCCTGTCCTGTTTCCATAGCAACTGGCGGAGCCAGGCAGAACTGCTGCCTGGAGGAACAGAGGCCAGGCCAGGAGGGGCTGTGCTGTGGGCTGCCCTGGGTGACTCTGGCTGCATGCTCTGCACCCCTGGTGGTGTGGGGGTGCTCCTCGCCTCCCCCCACTCATCACCACAGGCTGCAAGGTCTTCCAGGGCTGCGGGCTCCTGCTGCCTCTGTGCACTGGCTGTCACCACTGCGCCCCATCCCTGGGAGGGGGAGGGGGGAGGAGAGAGGGGAGGGGAGGAGGGAGGGAGCTCATGGCCAGAAGCTGCCTGGAATATAAACCAGCTCCCTGGGCTCTGTGTTGAGCCTCTTTCCTGGGGATATTAGGACAGAAGACAGACGCCGCCCTTCCTCAGGGCAGCACCATGGGAGTCCCAGGTAGCAGACCTTCCCATTCAGGGGGCGGAGACACTGGGGCTGGGGGGCAGAAGGCCACATGGTGGGTGGAAGAGTGTGGGCTCAGGGTCAGACAGGCTGGGCTGTGCCACCCCCCTGCTGTGTGTCCCTTGGCAGGTTGGGGAGCCTTCTCTGAGCATGTGCTGCTCATGACTACTACTGTGAGGTAGGAGTCCTGGCTTATTATAGCTGGGGAAACTGAGGCGAGGAGAGGCGCTAGGCGATGTTCCCCATTCCAGCTCCCCCAGGGGAAGAGGCAAAGGCGGGAGAGCTCGCTTTCTCACCTGCAGAGTAGAAGGGACACTGTCCTCTGAGGGCTGTGAGGACACAGTGAGTGAAATCAGTCCATTATGCAGGGCAGCCGGGCACCCTCAGCCTGTCTCCCGCCCGTGCCGTTGTACCACGGGGCCAACATCCGGTGGCCCCAGAGAGGGATGCACGGCCAGCGTCCACCGAGGTGGGGTTCATGAAGCAGCCCCACTGAGTGAGCCCACTGGGCCCATGTCCTGGGTGCCGCCTCCAAGGGATGGTTTGGTTTCTAGAAGCTCCCGGTGGTGAACTTCAGGGTCTGAAAGGCCCCCGTCTGCTAAAGTCCAGCAGCATCAGCCTCCCTGACTGTCCTTGCCAGCTGGCAGGTGCCCCCTCCCTTCTCCAACCCCAGTGAAAGCCCGAGAGCCCGACTCTGCCCCATGCCAGCCTCTGGCGTGGCAGCTGCTCCCTCTCCCAGGCCTTTCCCTCCCCCGCGCCCCCTCCCGCCTGCCCTGGCCCTAGAGGCAGCCCCTTCCCCCACCTCGTTCCTGGCCCAGGAATGTGGGTAGGACAGCAGGCAGGATGGAGCCTTCTCGAGGGCTGCTGGGAGAGGGCCTCACTTCCTGGCCTCCTGTTAGAAAGAAAGAGAGGAAGCCGAGCAGCCTCCGCTGCTCAGCGGTTTGTCCCCAGCAGAGTGTGGGGGTCTGGACAGCCTGCGCCCTCCCCCAGCGCCAGGAGCGCGAACAAAGGAGGTAGCCGCGACCCACAGATCTGCAAGGTCTGGGGCGGGAATTCCAGGGCCTCCAGGCGCCCGCGCTGCTTCCTGGGGGGACACAGCACACAGCATGAGAGCCGGGTGTGCCCTCAGCCAGCCTGCTCCCAGGCAGAGGGATCGCAGGCACCTTTCTGTTCTTGCTGGTGTGACCTCCCATCGGTGTGGTGCCTGGCTGTACGTCCCCGCCCCGGGCGGCCGTGGGCAGCAACGGCTGCTGCTCCTCGTTGGGGAGCGAGCTGTCCACTCAGGTGAAGGCTTCCACACGAGCAGGCCACAGGTGCCTCCGCATGGTGCCCAGGGCCAGCCAGGTGCCCCTGCCTGCCCTCCCCACCGCGGCCCCATTCCCGCCCGCTCCTTGGCCCCTGCAGGGGCTGCCCTCTCTGGCCTGCTTGCTGTCCTGTCCTCTCTGGCTTCTCACACTTGCTGTGTGGCTGGAGGCCGCTTATTCTGTGTGAGCCACTGCCTCATCTATAAAACGGGAGGATTAAGACCTCTCCGCCCCTTGGGTTCGGAGGATCGCACAAGGGGGGCCACACGGAGCACATCCCAGTGCTCAGGAGCCCTGGTCTGGGAGACTGGACACCAATCCTTTCCATCCCCTTCCTGCAGCTTTCTCGAGCCGCCCCAGGGCCCTCGGCCTTTCTTCCTTAGAGGTCTAGTGGACGCATCCCCGCTCGGTCCTCACCATTCCCTGACCCCAGAGGCCGCGCCAGATGCCATTTCCTTGCCGTTCCCGCCTGAAGCCACTCACAGTGCCCTTCCAACATGGGCTCGCCCGTCCTGACTCACGTCCCCAGGGAAGAGATCGTCAGTCCCTTCTGAGTGGGCCCCAAGCCTCGGAGCCCTTTCCAAGTCTGACCCCTACAAGGCCAGCCGGCCTTGTGGCTTCCTTGTGCCAGGCCATCGTCATGACCCCCTGTCCCCAACACGATGCCCAGCACTGCCTGCGGGGGTCCCTCACGCCCTTGCTGCGGGCACCCAGAAGATCCCGCCATCCCTGCATGGAGGGGCTTTCCAGTTCGCTGGGTGAGAGTGTGTGAGATTGTCACCTCTGTCCCACCTGGAGGGTGCCAAGGTCACCCCTCTGCTGAAGTAGGCATGGGGGATGGCTGCCCTGGGACTGGCTGTGGAGCTGGTTTCAGTTTTCCTTGGCAGGAGGAGTTGAAACCCTTCGGGCACACCCTCCGCCTCTCTCCCAAGCCGCCTGCTGTTACATGCAGCTCCATGGCCCCCACCCCAGGGTCCTCACTCACCCAACTCCCTGGTCGTTGTGTCCACTCATGCTGCACTCAGGGCTGTTTGCAGTGGGTTGGGCGAGGCCACCTGCCTTCCTCAGCAAAGCTTGAGGAGCCCTTCGTCCTCGTCATGCCTCTGCCTGGGATCCCCCATCCTGGGTGGGTCTCCCTGTGAGCCTCTGACTCCAGGGCCTGCCCTTTCCCACTAACTGGATCCAGAGGTGAGGCACATGGGGAGCCCCCTACTTGCGGTGCTCCCCAATGCCAAAAACCCTGCCTGCCCTTTTTCTGGTCATGATAGCGAGCTCTGACCTCCCACCGCCAGCGCCATGGCTCCCGTCCTCATGTGGAATGTCCGGCTCTGCAGCCCAGGCTGGTTCTGAGCTCACTATGGAGCCCAGGCTGGCCTTGGACTCACAGCTATTCTCCTGCCTCAGCCTCCAAGGTGCTGCTGCCCCAGCAGGACTCTTGCTTCCAGAACCACAGAACACCAGAAGGAGTTCTCTGGTGGATTTGCATGTTTGCCCGGGACCAGACACCCTGCCTTCCTGGGTTCTCCTGGCTTGTCTGTGGCTCCAGAAGTAGCTTCTCCTCCGTGGAGATGCTGGGGAGGGAACAAATCTGGGAAGACTTCTCTTCCCACTTCCAAGAAGTGCCATCCTGGCCTCTGTGTGTGTCCCCTAAGCCAGTGGCCTCCAGCCAGGGATGGGTTTGGTTGAAGACCATTCTCCCAAGGTGGGTGAGGTGGAGGGATTGGTGCTTGTTAGCCCCGGGTTGCTGGAGGCTAGCTTTGCCTTTGGGAGCAGCAGGAGGGGAGGAGCAGCGAGCAAACTCTGCCTCCTGTGAGTTGGCTCCCATAGGTTGTAGCTCCCCTTCTGATCTGACAGGAGGCGGAGCTTCGCTTCCCGCTCCTCTCTAAGCCTCAGGCTGATTCTGGTTCACCGCCCTGGGGCTGGGAAACCCTGCCCTAAGCCAAAATATAACTGGCATCATCATCATTATCATTATATCATTACTGAGATAGGGTCTTGCTGTAGAGCTCAGGTTGGGCTCAAACTTGCCATCCTCCTGCCTCAGCCTCCCGAGTGCTGGGATTACAGGTGTGCACTGCCATACTGGCCTGTAACTGGCTTTGTTAACAGTATTTTCTTATAAGCAGTCATGGCATTTCCCTAAGGGACGTGGGTGACACCGTCAGGGAAATAACCCACCTCCTACCTCAGAGGACCAGCTAGCTCCTAGAGTCACGGTCAGCCAGGGCCGGTAGAATGCGGGTGGCTTTTCACAAGTCCCTTGATTAGCAAATTCTCACCAGGCAACCTCCTCCTCTTTGAGGAAACGAAACAGAAGCAGTAGTTCTCACCACAAAGATTAGCGACCTTTCACCTAAGCCCCTAGAATACCTGCCTGACTTGTGGCCTCCAACTCAGTCCTCCACAGAGACTCAGGATGACGGGTCCAGGCTGATAGAGTCATAGCCAGGAGAGGGCTGTGCAACACTCCAGGCGTCTGTGCCAGCGACTCCCTGTCCCAGAGCCAAGAGGGAACTCTCTGGAAAGGGGAGCAGGGGGTGTGCACCATGTGAAGCCAGTTCCTGAGGCCTTCTGCCGGCAACACATACCTCTTCCCTCGAAGAACAGAAACGCTTATCTGTGTGACAGCATAGCCCAGAAGCAGGGCAAACTGCACTGTGGCAAATCTTGACAACAGGGTCTGGAGGAATGGCACAGTGGTTTAAGCTTTGCCTTGCAAGCTCAAGGCCCTGAGTTTGATTCCCGCATGGTGCCACACACCTGTAATCCCAGTACTCAGGAGGCGGAGGCAGGAGGATTGTCTTGAGCCCAAGGTCATCCTGGGCTCCATAGTGAGTTCAGAACCAGCCTGGGCTACAGAGCGAGACCTTGTCTCAAAAAAAATTAATAATAACAGCCGTGCATCTGTCCAGTCAGCCTCACAGTGGAGCCCGGGTTCCCGGGGCCCGTCTGACTTGAAGTCCTGGTATCTGCAGGGCTGTCTGTGCCCTGGCCAAGCTGGCTGTGTGCTTGTCCTCTCCGGTTACTTCATCCCCACATTTGCATAGGCTTTTCTTCTTATTGGTGTAAAATACAACAAAATTTGCCATTTTACTCCGTTTCATTATACCGTTTTCTGACCTTGATTGCACGCACACTGTCAAGTGATCACCACGGATGCAGAACTTCCATTCCTCCTCTGCAGTGGGGCCCGCTCCCCCACCGCTCGCCTCCACCCTGCCTTCCGGCTGGGAATTTGCCCGTTCTCGACACTTTATGCCAGGGGAATTGTACGGTCTGTCCTTTCGTGTCGGCTTGTTCCACTTTGATGCGTAGTGTGTACGTGGCTGCCGGGGGTCTTCGATCTGGACCCGGGCTCTGGAGGGTCAGGGTGGCGCCGCCCTGGCTCTGGCTCTTGGGTGTGGTGGCCGTGGAGGAGGGCTGGGCAGGAGGCCGTGTCCATCTTTCTAGGCCTTGCTGAGATCCCAGCCCTGAGTAGAGCAGGGAGATCTTTCGATCCAAGTCCTGGGGTGGCTTGAACCTGTCCTCATGTCCCTGGCAGCAGGAGAAAGCCGGAGAGCAGGTAGTCGGGGCGACTCCCCTGGTAGCGTGACCAGCTTTCAGAACTTACCAACTATTCTACCTTCTGACCCATGAATTCTGTTTCTTAGAGTCAGTTCTAAGCAGGAAAAGATCAGGAATACAGGTTTACTTGGGCCCAGTGGCACAGGCTGGTAATCCCGGCACTCTGGAAAGATAAGGCCAAAGGGTGAGCCCTGCCTGGGCAACCTCGTGAACTATTGAGAAGGGTTAGGGAGATCCTGTCTGAAAATCATGACTATGATGGGCAGGCACGTAGTGCCCTGTGAAGGCTCTTGATTCCGTCACCAGGACTGAAACAGCAGCACCAACACAACAACAACAACAAAGTCCAGGGGCTGGAGGAATGGCGCAGCAGTCAGAGTGCTTGCCTAGCGAGCACAGGTCCCAGAGTTCTGTTCCCCAGCACCACAGAAAGCCACGCGTGGTGGCACAATCCCAGCACTCGGGAGGCTGAGGCAGGAGGATTGCCCTGAGTCCAAGGCCAGCCTAGCTGTGTTGTTTATAGCAGCCCCAGCAGGAAACAACCTAAGTAGCCAATCATAAGGAAGTGGATTAGGTAAATTGGGGTGAAATACAACATAGCTGTAAAAAATCATTTTGTAGCTGCATCTGGTGGCACAGAGCTACATTCCCAGCATTCTGGGAAGCTGAGGCAGGAGGATGTGCAAGTTTAAGCCCTGCCTAGTCAACTTGGTGACTTGGTGAGCGCCCATCTCAAAAATAAAATGGGCTTGATGTGAAAGTCCTGGGCTCTATCTGCAGTACCACAAAAGGAAAAAAGAAAAAAAAATTATATTGTAAAGCAAATTTAAGAATTCTGATGGTGATAAATGTACCCATGACAAAATGTTAAAAAGTGAAACCTCTTTTCTCAGCAGACTCAAATCCTCTGTGTGCGTTAAGGTATTGGATATGTAAAGAAGACAAATCACTGGGAAAAAAAAATAAACAGAAGCACACGCCAAGCTGCTTGGCGGAATCACATTTCTTTAAATTTTTTCTTAACATCTCTTGGTGCTATGCAAATTCTCTACGAAAAGAACGTGTATCCTTTGACCTTCGGCATAGGAATGAATGAGAGAGACAGGACCTTCTGCCCGCGCCGAAGGGTGGAAACGCTGGTGGCCTGGCTCAGCCAAGAGCCTCTTGCTGCCCCAGGGTGCCCTGGGGAACTCGCATGGCCAAGGTTGGTGACAGGTGTTCACCAGGCTGGAAGGGCCACGCAAGGATCCTCACTGAGCACAGGTGTGCTGTGTGATAAGGGACAGGGCCAGCAAGCAGTGCGCACACCCTGCCCAGAGGAAGTGGCCACTCCTTCCAATTGTTAAAGTATTTCCAAGATGCTTGCCAGCTAGGTGCCAGGGCTTAATGACAGCTGCGGAATCGCCACACAGCCCACTCCCGTGGGCCAGCGACTGCAGCCAGGCCGCCTGTCAGTGGCCCCTGGCTGGCTCCTTCTCAGAGGTGACATCGTCCTCTGGGGACTGCCGAGTGAATTCTCCATGTGGGGGCAGGCCCCAGCACAGGCGGAAACCCTAATCCTTGTGCTCTCCCTTCCAGAAAACGAGCCTCCGTCTCCTCTGGTCTCCGGGATCATTGATTACAACATGCCCCTCACCTCCACGTACTTGAAGCAGATGAAGCTGCGAGTTATGAATTCCCAGGAGCAGGTAAGGCGCCCGTGGCCCCGCCCCAGCTGGAGGTGTCCTAACTTGCCTGGCGGGGCTGAGTCCTTGCAGACTTGGGGCTGCAGCCTGTGTAAACATACTCGAAGTCAAAGAGGCCCTAATCTGGTCATCTGGGTGCGCAGTGAGGTGGAGCAGGGCGGAAAGATGGGTTTCTCCTTAGAAGGTCTGCTGGGCCGCCTGGGTGTCATTGGGCCCCCAGAAGCCAGGCTTTGTGAGACTGCTGCCGAGAACAGGCAGGGGTGGGCAAGACCTGGACGCTCCGGTTGGCTGTCCCCCCTTCTCTGCCCTGTGTCTGCTGCGTCACTCGCCTCCTTCCTCGGAGAGATGGGGGGGGGGGGGTCCTGGCTGCCTGCCTGTGGCCTCTGTCACTCTTGGGGCCCAGACAGCCAAGAGGATGGGCTTTGGAGGGTGGCCCAGGGTAGATAAGGCCCTGGGGCCCCTGGCTGTCCAACAGTCCCAGCTGTGGTTTGCTAAGGGCTGCTAGGCACCATGGAAACAGGCAATGAAAAGAAACTCCCTCCTGCCTGCGTCGCTCACCGCACACCTTCTCACCCCGCGCCGGGCAGGCAGCCTGATTTCTGCGGGGGCCTGGTGGGCGTTTCTCACCTCCAGCACCAGGTGCCCTGTCTCTGGTGACATCTGAGCCTGCCAGGCTCTTGGGGCTCAACCAGGGGCAGGGGCACCCCCTCCCCTGGGGAAAGATGGGGCAGGACTCCGGTCTGTGCGCTGTCCTGCCCCACCTGTCTCCTTGACCACCAAGCGTGCGGTGCAGGACCTGGGCCTGGGCCTGGCCTCTCGGTGACGTGGCAGGGCGTGGTCAGGTCACCCCTGGGCCTGCCTCACCCCATTTGGGGATTTAGGCTGGTTAGGATGACCGCACGGAGTCGTGTCCTCCCGTGCCCACACCATGCCCCATCCCTGGAGACCAGATGAAGTCAGCTTTGCCCTGGAGCCAGAGCTCTGTGTGCCCGTGCCTCCCTTGCCTCGCCGCCCAAGCGCCTGTCCTGTGATGATGGTTGCATCAAAGCCATCCCCCTGGGAAACAGCGTTGGGGTTGGGTTTCCAGCCCACAGGACGATGTTGTTTTTGCTGCAGGAATGTTGGGAGCCAGGGTGTTGCTTTTGTTAATAGTGTAAGAAAAACAAAACTCCCTCCCTCCTCACCCCCCTGTGCGGATAACCTCTGACTGGCTGAGGAGGGACCCGTGGCCTTTCCTTCCCAGCACTGTCTCCTCTCGCAGTCTTGGCACCATGGGTGCGTGTGGCCCGACCACAGCTGGCGCCCAGCCCACAGGTTGGGTTCTAAAGCCTTCTTGTGTTTTCACTTGCGTGTGCGAGTGTGTGCAGAGGGCGGTGGGCTGACGCCATCCTCAGGACTCAGCCACTGAATGCTTGGGACCCTTGGTCTGTGAGCCCGTCTCTGGCAAGACAGCAGTATCTCAGGTCTCCTGACCCCGTGGGGAGACAGACACTAGTGGAAAAATCACACACACGTACCCAGATCACAGTAGGTAGCTGAAGCAGTGGAGGCAATGAGAGTCAGGCACCGTGAAGGAGCCGTGAGGAGTGTCGTGCGGGAAGGGTGGCGCTGGGGTACACAGTGAGGGAGGACTGAGGCCGAGGTCGTGGGAGGCTTGCCAGAGACAAGGATGCTTTAGCTGAGATACAGATCTAAAAGGAAGAGCACTCCGGGCTGGGGGAGTAGCTGATGCAAAGGCCCCGTGGCTCAGGGAGGATGAGAGAGTCTGGATTGGATAGAGTAGAGAATGAAGAGTCTCTTGCTAAAAGAAAAAGGCGGAAAGCACGGTGCTGGGCACATGAGCGTTGGGTGAGTGCCCAGGAATGAGCTGAAGGGTAGATTCCTGCAAAAGTTTAAGTTGCTCCCAAAGTAAGGGAGAACAAGGAGAAGCATTGCTCCCAGAGTTCCCTGGCAGCCCAGCTGGGCTGAGGTTGGGGTGGCCTTTAAGAACAGCCAGCACCGGCTCTGTGCCGCAGCTGCGGTCCCCAGCGCAGACCGCCTGGCAGGGGAAGCGGTGCCCTGTCTCTGCGTGGGGCCTGCCACCGGCCAGCCTCCAGCAGTCCCGCGTGGGGAGCGCTCTCAAAGCCCCCCCTCGCAGGCAGTCATGTGATCCCTGGTGTGCAGCAGGGCACGTGGTGAAACGAGAGATCACGCTGCCTGCCCGGTGATTCGTCTGCACCAGCAAGGCAGGGCCAAGGGGCAGGGGCTGTTGGGCCTCCAGGTGGACTAAGAATGCATCTCCTTGGACTAGCAGCTTCTTCCTTATTGGGCACAGAGGAGCAGGGCCCTCTTCGGGGTGGGCACATGGCTCTTCTGCCCAGCATAGCCTTGGCACGGCCTCTGCCAGTGCGGAGTCAGGGCCCCAAGACAAGGCTTTGAAACCAGTGGTGTTGTTTCTCTGACCACAGATACCAGCAGAGGACGCGGAGGGTTTGCCGGTCATTAAGGGGAGGTACATGGAGAACAAGCCTGGCTCTAAAGTAACCGGGGGCCGGAGGTGTAGTGAGCGCTGGCCCTGCAAGTGCCGGGCCTGGGTTCCATTTCCCAGCACGACGCAGGCTGGGTGTCGTGGCGCATGATACACCTGTAGAAAATTGTGAACAAATAGAAAATAAAAGCCCGTACCAACTGGACCTGCCTCAAAAAAACAAATCTTAATAAAAAAGTACCTGGGAACCAGGGAAATATGAATGCTGCACAGAGCTTTACATCTAACAACTTGGGATAAGAAACATCCCAATTAACTTTTTTTTTGACATTGTACTCGCAAGAGTGAGGCAGGGGGTCACCTGCACCGACCCAGTTTTGGTCAGACGGTGAGCAGGGGACAGGGTTCTTGGAGGGCTGCACAGAATCATAGTGCTTTTATTGTTATGGGTCGTTTTTTTTTTTTTTTTTTTTTGAGACAAGGTCTCACTCTGTAGCCTAGGCTAGTCCTGAACTCACTATGTGGCCCAGGGTGGCCCTGGACTGGGCAATCCTCCTGCTTCAGCCTCCTGAATGCTGTGACACACCCAGCTTTATGTGGTGCTGGGGAATCGAACCCTGGGCCTTGCGTTCGTCAGGCAGGCACTTTAACCACTGTGCGGTTGCTCCAGCCCCTCAGTGCTTTTAGCCCAGTTGTGACAGAACAGCATGCTGGGAAACGAGTTCCCGGAAGTCTCCCAGCAGAGGCTCAGCTGTAGACCCTCCCCTCGCAAGCGCGAGGCCTGGAGCTGCGTCCCCCACACTGCAGTGCCACAAAACAAACCAAGTAGTGGTATTTACGCCAAGAACAAAACACTTCTCAAGGTCTGGTTCGATGTGGCAAATATTTTGGGCCCTGGGTGTGCAAGAGGGTGTGGGGGTCGTACCGCGCCCTCCCGGGAGTCTCCTGCTTGACACACGCAGGAGTGGTGGTCGGGCCGGGGCGAGCGGAAAGCCTGGGGCGTGCCCTGCCCCGTGTTCCCCCTGCTCGCCCTCTGGGCCGGGCGGGGCGGCCGGGCTGGTACCCCCACCGGCTCTGCCCCGCACACATGCGCGCAGGGCGCACCAGGCGGTGTGCGGCGTTTCTCATGCAGTCGCGGGCTTAGTCTCGTTGGGTTTCAGTAGAAAACTCAGTAGCCGAGGAACAGGCACAGAGTGGTGAGAATGGCCGCCCTGCTCCCGCGAGTCCCGGCGCGGAAAGGGAATGGACCTGCGCGCTTCGCTGCGGCTGATTTCCCGTTGTTCTGAGTCTCTTCGCCTCTAGAGCTTCAGGCCTTCATCTATCAGGCCATCCAATCATTCATCTATCCACCCATCCGCCCACCTGCAGGCGGGCATGTCGGGGGCCTGGCCCGGGACCCGGAGCCAAGCCAGGCCCTGCTCCCGGCGGGCGGTGCGGGCGAGTGGGGCCGGGTCCCAGCCCCCAGGCCGCAGAGGGCAGCGAAGACAGAAGGGAAACCCCGAGGTTCTGTGGGGACTGGAGGGAAGGCACAGGCAAGGAGCAGATGGGGAGGCGGGCAGCGCCGGCCTTGCAGAGGGGTGCCACCGGGCGCCGTCCCGGGCCTAGCGCTGCGCACCCGACCACACAGCAGCCACATCAGCATCCACATTCCACAGATCTGATGGCTGTGGCCCAAAAATGTTGAGCCCCGACTCAAGGCGGCACAACCACTAAGAGGAGTCGAAATCCCAATGTCCCCAACCCCAAATCCGTGTAGCTGCCAGCGCATCAAGCTTGTTTTCCCACCCTGTGGGCCGAGGGTGTGCGGGAGAATCTGCAGCCAAGCAGCCACCAGGCAAAGGCTGGGAGGTGTGGCGTGGCACGGTGCCCGGCTGGGACCTGCCAGCTGCCGGAAATACAAGGAAAACAAGGGGAGAGGAACCTGGGGGTGGCGCTAAGCCATGTTGCCTCTACCTGGTGGTTGCCAGGTTTTCTGCAGGGCCACACACACACACACACACACACACACACACACACACACACAATGTGCTATGTGTGTCTTATTGAACCCAAGTACCACACGAACCCAAGTACCTTTGCACTAAGCTATGCTATGTTCCAGTTTTGTAAAAATTTTTGAGGCAGGGTCTCACTAATTTGCCCAGGATGGGCTTGCGGTTGGGGATCTTCCTGCCTCAGCCTCCCAGAGTTCAGGCATGCCTGGCTTACATAGATGATTTGATGTTCATGAGAGTCTGCTCTTTGTTGAGATCACAGGTATGAACCAAGACCCCTCTGTAGGAGTCACGCGTGGAAGCAGGGACGAGTGCCCGCCCCGTCCCCATGTGCACTCTTGTCCTCCGTGTTGCAGAAGGGCAAGCTGTGTCCCTTTCGGCCCCCTGCCCCATCCCCCAACTCTGAGCTCTGTGGAGTGGAGTCCTTCAGCACCTGCCCTCCCTCGCCTCCCTCCCACCAGCTCAGAGCAGCGCTAATGTCCCGCTAATGGTCTTAATGTCCTCCCAGCAGCGTGTGAAGCCTGCGTGTGTCTGAGCCCACGTGATATGGAGGCCTTCCTGGCCACCATTAACCTCTGCCTGTCTCTCTCCTGCATTCTGCTGGGGCCCAGAGTCCTCCCCAGGTCCTGGAGGGCGGGGAGAAAGGCGGGACCCTCCTCCCAAAGGGTGTCTAAGGGGAACCTGCAGGTTGGGAGTCAACCACCCTCCAGTCCAGAGCCCTGTGCTCCGGTGACTGGCATCAGGCTGTCCCCGCCGGCTCCCACCTGGACGCCGTAGGACTCTGGGCAGGTGTCTCACCTCCCATGCTGCCTTTGTGCCCCAGGGGGCCTCAGCGTCCTGGCGGCACACCTGCCAACTGGAGCTGTCCCAGGGCTACACGCATGAGCGAGATACAGTAATGTCATGTGTCGTGTGTTTCACGGGCACATTAGTGGCCTTGCACACAGGTCAGGGCCGTGACCACAGATGAGACCATGCAGGTCCCAGGACAGAGAGCAGAGACACGAGGGGCCCAGAGGCCTGCTAAGTGGTTAGGGCACTTGCTTATCTTTTTTTTTTTTTTTAACACAGTTTATTGTTGTATTGCAATAGATAATACTGTGTGTTTATTTTGGGGAATCGATGCATGTATATAAACATTCCGTGGTCGGGTTCCATCTCCAGCTCCCCCGCAGTCCTTCCTTTCCCCAAAGTCACTGTGTTTCCCTCCATCTCGCTTGTATATTCCTGCTTTATTAGCTTATATTTTAGGTTCTCATGTAAGAGAAACCATGTGAGATTTTGCTTTCTTCTTACTTCATTTTCGGTGGCTGGTTGGTTTATTCTGCTCACCTTCGGGATGGGGCTTGGGCCTGCAGAGAGGGCCTGGGGAGGGCGCCAGAGCTGATGGCCAAGCCGGGCCGGGTGGACGAGGCCTGGCACAGCCTGGGGACGCAGGAGGAGCAGCGAGCGCCCCCAGCACCCAGAGCCCCTGATGTTGGCGCTCCGTCCCGAGCTGCATCCCCAGCCCTTGGGACAGGGTCGTGAGTAGGAACTTTCCCTGGCTCCCGCCTCCCCACGTGGAGAAGGAAACAAACCCACGTTGAAAAACTCCCACATCCACTTGTAACTATTTTTTGAGGTGCTAGGACTGGAACCCAGGGCCGTGTGCCTGCTTGGCAAGTGCTCTAACATGCAGCTACATTCCCAGGACCCACTTTTAAGAAAAATAGTGGTAAGTAGCAGTAACATAAAATTTTCTATTTGAACCATTTAAAAAAAAATGAGTCAGGGTCTCAGTTGTTCAGGCTGGCCTCAAACTTTCAGTAAACTTCATGCCTCAGCCTCCTCAGCGTGCACTTGCCACGGCCAGCTCTTAAACCATTTTTTAAATGTATCTTTCAAAGCCAGGCTGGTGGCACAGATCTGTAATTCCAGCACTCTAATAGGCTAAGGCAGGAAGATTGCAAGGTCAAGCCCAACCTGGGCTTGAACAATTTAGTGAGAACTTACCTCAAAAAAAAAAAAAAAAAAGGAGCTGTAGCCCAGAGCAAAGGCCCTGAGTTCAAACCCTAGCGGGGGAAAAAAAAACATTTGATTCAGTGGCATTGGGTGTGTCACAATGCTGTGCAACCATCACTATTTGCAAAAAATGTAAATCCCCTGAGAAGAACCTTTACACCCCACCGAACAGTGACCTCTCGATTGTCCTCTCCCCCAGCCCTTGGTGACACTTTCTGTCTCCATGAACTCACTGCTCACTTACGTGCTGTCATATAACGCATGTTCCTTTGTGTCTCACTGCTTTCAGAGTTCATCCATGTCATGGTGTTGTCAGAACTTCATTCCTTTTCATGGCTGAGTAATATTTTACTGTTAGCTACAATGTTTCCTTTGCTGATAGACATTGGGGTTGTGTCCACTTTTTATCCCTTTTTGGGGAGGGGGATGGGGCTGGGGAATGACCCCAGGTCATCGTGCTCTACTATTGAACTGTATCTCTAGCCATCTTTAAAATTTTTATTTCAAGATAAGGTCTCACTAAGCTGTCTAGGCTGGCCTCAAATTTGCCTCAGCCTCCCGAGTAGCTGAGATTACAGGTATAAGCCGCTGGCAGCCACACTCAGCTTTTAATCATTATGTTTTGGACCAGGTGTGGGGCAGGAAGGGCTGTTTTTTTTTTTTTTTTTTTTTTTTGTATCTCTCTGAGCTCTTCTGTCTTTCACCCCTCACGTACCTCTAACCTCCCCTGCTCAGAAGGACCCCAGGAATGTGGGTCAGCCCGCAGGACAAAGTGCACACGGTATGCCTTAGCCAGCATACCTGACTCACAGGTGCCCCTGTGCTGGCTCACCGGGTGCAGGAGGCTGATGGCAGGTATGGCCCCTTCCTTCTCTGCGGCCGGGGGAGGTGAGGGTTTGGGAGAAAAAGCTCCGATTGCTGTGAGGCTCAGTGTGTGTGGCCCCACCAGCCTGCGTCAGCGGAGTAACCCGTCGCCCAGAAATGGAGCGTAGGAGCAGCACTGCTAAGCCAGTGGAGGAAGGAAAGGAAACATCAGGAGGGTGCTGAGAAAATAAAAGAAGAAACCACCAAACAGATACAATATGTAATAGCAGACATGAAGCAATCCTCCTGCCTCAGCCTCCCAGAGTGCTGGGGTCATGTCCTGCGCCATAGCACTGAGCTTAAGGGGTTTCATGCTCACTGTGGAAGGTCTCGGGGTCGCGGTGTCCACTGTGGCGGTGCACCCTTCCCAGGAGGGCCATCCTGGTCCACTACCCCTCTCCCCGGAGGGCTCACCTGGCAGTCATCAGAACCCCACGCCCGCCGCTGGGTCCACTCTGGCCTCTGCTCCTGCCCCGCCTCTGGCGTCCTCTTCCCACACCCTCCAGCCTCTGGGATCAGCCCGCCCCACTCGCTGGGTTCTGCAGCTGGGCCCAGGGACTGGCTTCCTCCCCGAGGGCACAGGAAAGGCCTGAAATGCCACTGGCCACATTTTCAAGATCTGGGGATCTACAGCCCGAACCATTTCCTGTCTCAGTAAATCCCTGGCACCGTGGAACATTTGTGTCACAACAAGAAAAGCAGAAAGCAACTGGACCCTGACCTTGGCAAAGGCCGCCAAGCGAATGCTCTAAGCGGGGTATGATCTCGGAGCCTTTCTGCCGCTGAGGACCCCGGAGCCGGGCTGGGGTGGCCGCTGGTGGGGTCCACCCACGCCTCTCAGGCCCTGTGCCGTCACTCCAGGGCAGTGTGCCCTCAGAACTCGCTTCTCAGGTGTGTGCTTTGTTTCTTTGTATATTTACTTTTATTAGCTGAATTTAAAAAAAAAGATTATAGAGAAACTGGCCCAGCCTGGCCCAGCCTGGCCACTTCACCCTCTGCTTCGCCTCTTCGCTGAGTCTCCTGGTATTTAACTCCCGCTTCTAAATAATACGCTTGTTCCAGTAGTTCTTGATCTTTCAATTCAGGCTTTTCTTTTTGTTTAATTTCTTACTGCGGGAGATGAGTATTTACCTCTTCCTTCTCCTAAATCTGCTCATTCCTCCCCCTCTGTGCCCCGGCGTGTCTCTGCCTCTGTCTGGATAAACCCCTGCCCACTGGGCGTGCCGTTGTCTGCGTGGGCATGGCTTCTCACCGACTTTGCTTTTCTGGGGTCCTCAGAGTCAGCCCTTGCCTCTTTTTTCCCCCTCATCCTTTCTTGACCTTGCTTATATGTTATTTTTATAGACTCAGATTTATCAATGTTTTCTATGTCGCCTTCTACGTTGGAGTCTCGAAAAGGCTAATTCCAGCCCACCCTCATGGGTTGGTTAGTTGGTTGGTTTTGGTACTTTCCTGTTCTCATTTTCGTAATGGATTATCTTTGGAACAGTTTTAGATTTATAGAAAAACTGAAGAGTTCCTCCATTACCCACCACAGCAGTTGCCTCTGCGGGTAACATCTTACACTACTGTGATACATGCGTTACAACTGATGAGCCAATATTGATACCTTGCTCAAGCCCATGTTTAGGTTACCTTGGTTTTTACCTACATTTCCAGGGGTGGGGGGTGCAGATCAAGATTCCAAGATGCCATCCAGAATGCATAGTTGTTTGGGATTACTCTCTTTTCCCTTTCTCTCTCTCTTTTTCTCTTTCTCTGTATATTGGAGATTAAACTTAAGGCTTTCAATTTGAGCTACATCCCCAACCCTTTTTAATTTTTAATTTTTTTAAATTTTAAGACAGAATCTCACAAACTTGCTAAATTGCCTAGGCTGGACTCAAAGTTGTGATCCTCCTGCGTCAGTTTCCCAGAGTACTGGGATTGCGGGTCTGTGCCATCATACCTGGCTCGTTGTCATGTCTAAAGTCTGCTCCGGGATGTGATGGTTTCGTAGAATTTCCTTGTTTTTGACAACCTTGACAGTTTTGTAGAGTACTGGTCATGTGTTCTGCAGGATTTCAAATTTATCTGATGTTTTTTCTCAATATAGAACATAGCACTTGGGGGTCATTAAGAAGACCTCACCCCGAGTATCGTTTCCCTCGTGTCAAGGCTGTGTGTGGTCAGTGAGGGTGAGGCCTGGACATGGCCTGGGTCACACCTGGCTGGGAGAATGCAGGGCGGTGCTCTTAGGAAGGCCGGGCGGATGAACCGACCCCATCAGTCATCTGGAATTTGTGTGCCTGGGAGATCTGTCTCCTCCCACGGTTATAAACTTATTTAGCCATTCATTTATATCACTGTGGACTTGTGGTTGTTTTATACTTTGGGTTACCATTCAGTCCCCCTTTATTTGTGGGTCATCACGGCTTGGCTATGGAGCTTTGCCACTTGCCCCTGTGCATTTTAGACATGTCTCTTCGGTAGTTTGGTTTTTCTGTTTCTTGGGGTTTGGGGTTTTTTCCCCTCCATAAGATGCTTGAGGCTCACCTTGTGTATTTCCTGCCCTAGCCCTAGAATCGGCCATTTTCTAGGGAGCTCTGTTCTCTCCTTTAAGAGGATCATTTTAAAAATCTAGGTATTAATCTGGGTGTGGTGGCACATGCCTGTAATCCCAGCACTCAGGAGGCTGAGGCAGGAGGATTGCTGTGAGTTCAAGGTCAGCCTGGGATCCATAGTGAGTTTAGGACCAGCCTGGACTATAGAGGAAGAAAAAAAGAAAAATCCCCAGTAAAATCGATCTATTAGAAAAGAAAGGAGGGCTAGAGGAATAGCATAGAGGTTAAAGTGCTTGCCTGGCAAGCATAAGGCCCTGGGTTTGATTCTCAGCACCACATAAAGCCAGTTGTGGTGGCTCATGCCTGTAGTTCCAGCATTTGGGAGGCTGAGGCAGGAGGATTGTATTATGTTCGGGGCTAGCCTACCCTGGGCTGTATAGTGAGTTCAGGACCACCCTGGGCTACAGAGCGAAACCCTGTCTCGAAAGAAAAAAAGAAACAAAAGGGAAGGAGAAAGGATATGGCTCATGCAGAGACCGTTAAGTTTTAATTCTAGTACTGAAAGAAACAAAAGTGAACACACCAAGCTCCAGGTGCTGTGCGCATGGGGCCAGGGGCATCCTTGCCTTTCCTCTGCGCTCTCAGCTGGCACAGCAAAAAGCACCAGTGTTTTCACCTTCATGTTTTTCGTATTTGGTCTTTGATCCATTTGGCACTTATCCTGATACATATTGAAATACAAATCCTGCTTTTTTTGGGGGGGAGGGGCGCATGTCCAAGCTCTCCCTCTGTAGTCCAGGCTGGTCCTGAAATCTCTATGTAGCCCACCCTGGACCTCACAGCAATCGATCCACCCGCCTCAACCTCCCGAGTACTGGATAACAGGCGTGTGCTATCACCCCCAGCTTGCGTGGTGCTGGGGAATCGAACCCAGGGCCTTGCTCTTGCTGGCAGGTGCCTGAACTGCTGTGCTATTCCTCTAGCTCCCAGATCCTGCTCTTAACCTTTTTGTCTCATTATTTTTTATTAAATCGCCTGCTTTTGCACCAAGGATGTGTGTAACTCAGTGGCAGAGTACTTTGATAGCACTTATAAGGCCCTGAGTTCAATCCACGGCACTATAGAATAATAATAGATACAATAATAAATAGCCCTCTTTCCCTGACTGCCTCTGTAGCTTGCCATCCAAAGCAGGGCCATTTCTGTTTGGGCCACGGGCCTCTGCGAAGGCACCAGCCCCGCCGCATCCCGGGGCTTGGAGCTCGTCTCAGTGTCTACTGGGAATGAGTCCTTCTTGCTGATCTTCTCTGATTCCCAAGTTTGACTGGGCAGGAGTGTCGCTCAGTCGCTGGGCACTTGCTGAGTGTGTGCGAGACCCTGGGCTTGATTCCAACACCACAGGGGGGAAAAAGGTTTATTGTCTTTTAAAAACAAAAAAGTTACTTTGGGGAGCAGGGGGAACATCAATGCCCAAACATCTTGTCCCCTTCCTCTTTCTCCAGAGAAAAATGCTGAGGCCCTGCTGACCTACAAGATCAAAGCCAGACCCTTCTACCACAGGCTGCTCTGCTCACCCAGCAGTGGGTGGGAGGGGGGCCAGGAGCACCCACCCCACTGTTGGCGCCAGGGCACTGCAGACATGGCCAGGGACCGGCAAAGCAGGCCTTTCTAAACTCAAGAGGAAACGGTTCCTCTAAAGCCTCCTTTTGGGACTGGAGAAATGGCACAGTAGTTAAGAGCACTTACCTGGCGAGGGCAAGACCCTGCATAGGCCCTGGGTTTGATTCCCCAGCACCACGCAAAGCTGGGTATGGTGGCGCATGCCAGGTATCTCAGCACCGGGGAGGCTGGGGCAGGAGGACTGCCAAGTCTAAGGGCAGCCTGGGCTACAGGGTGAGATCCTGTCTCAAAAAACAAAACAAATAACTCTTTTTTGAGAGGACAAGGAAAGGCACGAGGGCTGGTTGTCACGCACCTGCTGCGGCGGGTGTTGTTTTCGTGATCAGTGCTGCTCTTAGACATCGTCAGGTGCTTTCCAGATGCTGCACATTCCGGTACTATAAGGAAACAGCCCCGCCACTGTGCCTGTGTCTTTTCTTTCTTCCTGCCTCCCTGAAGCCTGTGGGGAAAAAAATGGAAAACACCCCACATCCTGCTCCCAGAGCCCCTTCCTTATGGGGTCAGCAGATACCTCCAACCTGAAGGACTCTTTGTCCCAGCAGCTCCTGGAGACCCCTCCTCTCCTGAGCCGCCCACGTCCACCCCCATAAAGGAGGTGGCCTTTTAACTCCATTACCCTGGGAAAAATGCAAGCCGTGCCCATAATTTACCCATGAGGCAGGAGAGCTGCCTGGTGGTGTGAGCCTCAGCCCGTGCAGGTTGGCTGCTCCAGCTCTGTGTGTCGGGGGAGCTGGCACGGAGGGCGGAGCTGCTACCTGGCTCCACAGATGACAGCGCAGCCCTGTCCTCTGACCCCGGGCTGCCACCCCACCCTGCCTGGCAGCCTGACTAGCTGACTGCCCAGCCCTGTCTCTAAGTCTAGAGACCCGACAGGAAAGGAGGCGTCCTTCCCGGGCTGGGCCAGGAAGGAGCAGCTCAAAACATCCAGATGGTCACTGAACCCGCGGCTGGCCTCGTGACCCCTGGCTCTGGACCCGCCCTGCCTGAGATCCAGGGAGAGATTTGTGATCTGTGGCTAAAGCCTGCATTTTAATTTTGGGGTGCTGGGGATTGAACCTATGGCCCTGTGCAAGATAGGCAAGTACTATACCGCAGTTAACCCCAAGCTCTGTTTTTATTGTGAGACAGTGTCTCGCTAAGTTGCCCAGGCTGCCCTTGAACATTCAGTCTTCCTGCCTCAGCCTCCCGAGTAGCTGGGATCACAGACGTGTGCTACCACATCTGGTTTCTTTCTTTCTTTCTTTCTTTCTTTCTTTCTTTCTTTCTTTCTTTCTTCATAGCAAATGTCTTTGCATCCTCTTCTTGGAGGGAAAAACCTCCGAAATCCAGCTTCCCGGGGCCTCCTTCATCCCCAGCTGGTGGAGTATTTTGAGCAGGGTACTTTTTTCAGCCTCTACTAGCTTTTGTCACTTTGTTTTTGACTGTAAGACCCTTGATGGCCTTGTTGCCCCCCACCTTGCTTGTGGTACTGGGGGATTGAGCCCAGGGCCATTATGCTGAGCTGCATTCCCAGCCAATGTGTGATTCTGACACAGAGTCTCACCAAGTCACTGTGCTGCCTAGGCTGGGCTTGAACTTCTGATCCTCCTGCCTCAGCCTCCCAGAGTGCTGGGATTACAAGCCTGTGCCAGAGGGGCCGAGCTTCAAGTCCCAACACATAAGCAGCTTATTGAGCAGTGCGGCTTTTACACAGGTCCTTGCCCGCCCCCGCCCCCCCCCCCCCGGGCCCTTGTCAGCCGCAGACCCCTTTCCGTGTGAGATTCAGACAGGGCCTGTGGCTGCCGCGGGGACAGGACAGGCTCTGGAGCCCACTACTCCCTTAGGCTGGCTGGGGTGGGGGTTGCGGGCAGGCAGCTGGGGGCTGGTAACCAGACCTGGAGGGGCAGGAGGGGCTCAGACGCTGTGCAGCTGATGTCTGGAGATCAATTAGAGATAATGGCTTTGGGTGGACTTGAAGAAGCACAGCCAGGCTTTTTCCTGGTTGTGATTGTATTTACCTCATTAAGGGCGCTCTTTTCTGAGGGCGGGAGGGCACCGCGTCGTGTACTTGTGCCGCCTGCTTTGTTTCTCGCTGGGTGACCGGCGGCTCCCCCACCTGCCTTCAGACTGAGAAACCAGAGTCCCTCCCAAACCCGGCCCCTCGTGCCACACCAGGTTGTGCAGTTTTAAGAAAATGTCCTACTTTGTTGACTCAGAATTCACCCACTCAGTTCCCGCGTGCTGGCGCTGGCCGCCATCCCCGTGCCGAGGAGGCAGCAGTGAACGGGGCACATGGCAAACGCGTGGATAAGCAAACTACAGGTGCAGAAGGAGGTGGGCAGGGCGCTCAGAGGGGAAGGCGGCGCCACGGTGCTTCTGAGCGCACAGGCCTCTCTGGAGAGAAGACCTGACGGCTGAGCCACATCCAGCTCTTCAGAGGCGAATGGGACGGGCTTTCCAGTCAGTGGAGAGAGCTGCTAGTACAAAGGCCCTGGGGCAGACATGGGGGCAAGGGGTTGGAAGAAGGGGGTGAGGAAGGTGTGCTTGAAGCTTGCATGTCCTGTGTGCAGGGTGAAGCCTCTTGGGGCACCTGCCGGGGGCTGAACCAGGGTACCAGGGAGCAGAGAAAGGCCCCTGAAAGGGGGTCTGCCGACGCTGGTTCCAGGTAGAGCCCTGCCCTCCTCCCTTCCTAATGAAGCTTTCCTGTGACCAGAACCACAGGGATGAGTGAGACGTGGCACTTCTAAAGATTTACTTTTGGGCAGCAGAACCTCTTCCTCCAGGGGACAGTTTGTGCAGGAGACCTAGGGTGTTGATCGGCAGCGGATGGCCACGCCCGGTACAGCCGGGCGGACCGAGCCCAGCCACCTGCCTCTCACCTGCGTGCGGCGCTTCTGTCCCCTCCTGCGTCCTCTGGCGGGAGTCAGCCCTTCAGAGGAAAAGCCCTGGGCGGGGGCATAGCTCAGTGGGCACAAGGCCCTGGGCTGGGCTTCCAGCACCACTTACGCTGGGTTGTGGTGGTGCACGCCTGTGATCCCAGCACTGGGGAGGCTGAGGCAGGAGGACTGCTGTGAGTTCAGGACCAGCCTGGGCTATAGTGCGAGACCCTGTCTCAAAAAACAAAAGAGGAAAAGCCCCGCGGGGGGTAGCGAGTGCCCGCCCCTTGCCCATGGCAGGCGGGAGTCCTGTGAGTCAGTCCGTCGTGCTTTTGGCTCTGCGCACAAAAAACACAGCTGGCTCCATAGCAAAACGTGGAAGTGTTTCAGTCCTGAACCAGAAATGGGGAGCTGCCGCGGTGCCAGCGTCTGCAGTGCCCAGTGGGCGTCTCTGCTGCCCTGTCAACTTCTCCCTCGTGGCTGCAAGCTGGCTGCCAGCACGCTGTGTTACTCACATTCAAGGCAAGAAGAAGGTGGGAAGGGGTGGCTGGGGCAGCCGCCTTCCCAGCAAGCCGCCCGCTGACTTTGCTGACATCTCAGGGGTTAAAACAGGGTCCCCCCCCCCCCCACCTGGGTGTTGTCTCAGTTACCTACTTGTGGCTGGGACTGAATACCTGCCACCTGCCACTTCGGAGAGGATTTACTGTAGCTCACAGTTTCAGAAGGCCGCACACGGGTGGGAGACTGAGGCCCCGTTTCAGAGCCTCGAGAAGCTTGTGCGAAGATACTGTGGCAGCATCTGGTGTCCCTGGGAAAGAGCCCTGTCGCCGATCGCATGAGCGCGGTTACTTTTCCAAAGGAAGAGGAGGGAAAAGAGAGAGGGAAAGGAAAGCCGCCATCATGCCGAGACGGTGGCACACATTTGCACATCCCAGCACTCAGGAGGCCAAGGCAGGAGGATCATAAGCTTGAGCTCAGCAAACTTAGTGACTTAGTAAAACCTTGTCTCGAGATTATTAATTTGATTGAAGGGCTGGGGGCTGCAGGAATAGCGGAGCGGTTGGAGCGCTCACCAGCACCACATAAGCTGAGCAACGTGGTGCATGCCTGTAATCCCAGCATGCAGCTGTTGGGTTGCCATGAGTTCTAGGCCAGCCGGGCTACACAGTGAGTTCAGGACCCGCCTTGATTCCTGCCTCACTTGGCCTATCTCAAAATAATAATAATAATAATAATAATAATAATAATAAAAAGGCAGAGACTAGGGGATCAGTCCCGAGTCAGTACAAACAAACAAACAAACCAAGCTGTCATCAGGGTAGACAAGCTCAGGCCTCCGGGGCGCTGTTGCCACCGCCGTCGGAGCAGGCCAGGTCGGCTCGCTTTGTGCCTCGGTCCCCGCACCAGCATGGGCCCTGCAGCAACGCAGGGCTGGTGGGCGACTGGCACCACCGACTCCTTCTCCACTCCGTGTCACCAGTGCTACTCACGCTAGGCAGGCTCCTCCGCTGGCACGCCTGTGGCCCAGCAGAGGCCTCGTTACCTTTCAGCTTGGGCTTCCCCCCACATTTCAGAGATGAGAATACCAAGTCAGAAAGGTTAAGTCACCTGCCTGATGTCACACTGGGGAAGGGTGTGAATCCAGCGGAGTAATTCCCCAGTCCCCTGCTCCCTGGCTCTGCCCTTACTGTGGGCACTGTCCTCTAAACACATAAACCCAGCACCAGCAAGATCTGCAAGCAGCAGCTCAGGCCTGGACTCGGACTCCAGCTCTCACCCCTCTGCCGCCTGGCACTGGACCGAGCAGGGATTTTGGGCCCAGCAGGAGGTGTGCCTGCCCCTTTCACAGGGTCACCTGCCTCCACTTCCCAGAGCAGTGGTGAGTCAGTGTCGCACAGGCGTTGGGGGCCAACTCCCAAACCAGGCCTCCTCCCCCGGGGTGTCAGCGAGGCAGCCCCCGCCCCTGCAGTTCCTGGCCGGGGGAAGCTCCAGCTGCATCTGCAGCCAAGACAAGCTCTGCTGGGCTCTTCTTTCTGCTCTGCTGACCGTGGCCTTCACATCAGCCTTGTCATGCGGCCAGCCCACTATAGTGTCGCCATCACCCAGCACATACCACGAGGTGGACAGGTTGGTAGGTTCCGCACTGACCTTTCCTCCTGTGACCAATACCCAGATCAAGAATCAAAACATCATGCCCAAAGATTCCCTGCGCCCCTCCCTTCCTGTCGCTGCCTCCCGCAGGACACCCGCCAGCCTGACTGGTCAGCATAGAACTTTACAGAACACGGTTGGATGTTCTGTGGTGGCACTACATTTGAACACACGTTCTGCGTACGAGAAGGAGACGACAGAGAACATCCTGCAGCTTCCCTGCTGTGGTTGCTCCGCCAAATGTTGCGCCCTTCCCCTCAGCCAGACCCAGGAGCTGATGCTGTTTGTCAGAGTTAGGAGGTTGTGAGCGCCTAGGCCGGCGGGTGGAGGCGGCGGGCGGCGCACGTCTGCAGCTTGTTTCGTCTGGTTGCCCAGCAGTGTTGTCCTGTGCTCTCGCCACTCCTTGCTGACCTGTCCCCCCTTCTCGGGAGCTGTTGTGACTAGTAACCTACAGTTGGTGGCTCTAGGATGTGTCGTTTGGGCTCCATCAGCCCTTGCTTGGCAGTGCACCCACCCAGGCCAGACGCCCAGGAGCTCAGCTGGCCTTGGTGTTTGAGCCAAGCCTCACCAGAGCACAGCAGCCGTGCAGGCTGCGGGCCCGGGGCGGGACTGGTCCAGGGGAGGCAGTGGCGAGTCCCTGCTGTGTGCAGAATGCTGGGGGACTGCTGGCTCTGAGCCCACCCCAGCCCCTCAGAGCTGGGGTCAAGTAAGGCTTAACACAGGAAGTGGAAAGTACCCCGAGTCCGTTAGGTGATGGCTGCAGGACAGAGCGTCAGTTCTGAGCCAGCTGGGTGGTCTGTCATTTTGGTACTACTCTTGGGTCCAGGGTGCCTGGATCGAACATGGGGGGTAGCATGTTCGCTGACAGCCTAGGCACCTTTCCTCCTAGCAAATGCCAGGGTATCCTTCAGTGCCGGCTCAGATGTTACCTCTCAGTGGCGCCGACCCTGATCCACAATGCCATCCTTATCTCATGGGTACCTGCTAGTGGGTCCCACGCATGTCAGTATAGGGGCATGCGCCTCCTGTGACCAGCATGGGTTCCCGATTCGTGTGGTTGCTTGCTCAGCCTCCCTGGGGGCAGACCCTGCATGGGAGGGGGTCACACGTGGATAAGCTCGGGGTGCCAGACCAGAAACAGCCGAACCTTGTTCTGCCAGCAGCTGGGAGCTATGGGAGGTTTTGGAGTAAGAGAGTGAAATGACTGGTATCATTTAAGGAAGACTTTGAAAAAGAAATAACAACATTGTGATTTTTTCCCCTTTTGCTGTGGCTTCCAGGAGGATGTGTTTCCATGAGTCAGGTTCTTTTTGTGTTCATAATGGGAAACTTCTCTAAATAGAGAAGGCATAAGGATAGAATATTGGACCTATCCTCCTAGATCTCAGCAAAGTTGTCAAAACAGGTGTGAGGATTCAGCCACCTGTGCAAAACTCAGCTAACGTAAAGATTAAGTGGATGCACTGAGCCACTGCCCAGCCCACAGGTGACCCCAGGAGCATGCGAGGGGGTCTCCCTCTGAGGTGCCCTTTCTACTGCCCACCTGCCCTCTATGTTCCCCCTGCCCTCTTGGCCCAGAGTCAGGGAACTGCTCCCAGCCCCTTGCCCCCAGGCCCTCCAGGGAAACTTTCCTTCTCCAGGACTGTGCCGTATCTGCAGTCTCCTCGCTGTGACCCTGACTTAACTGTCCTTAATATGGTGTGGGCAGGGTGAGTTCACGGGGTTGCGAGTCCAGCCAGACTTTAACATCATAGCCAGGCCCCATGGTGGGGGGAAGCCGAGGCAGGAAGATTGCCAAGTCCAAGGCCATTCTGGGCCACTTGGCAGCTTAGCAAGACTGTGTCTCAAAGTCAAACGTGGGCTGAGTCTGCGGCTCAGTGTGAAGGCCTCGGGTTCCACCCCCAGGAACCGCCCCCCCCCCCAAAAAAAAAAAGTTATCGTAAGGTGAGATAGAAGAAGACAGGTCAATAGAAGAGAAAGACAATTCTAAAGACCGTGGGAAATTAGCATATTATAAAGACATTTCCAATCAGTGGGTAATGATTAGCTACTTACAAGGATAGTACTGAAGGGCTGGGGTATGCCTCAGTGGTAAAGCACCTGGATTTGGTCCCGGCACCATCACCACCAAAAAAAAGTCGTTTTGGAAAAAAAGAAAAAAGAAAAAACCTAAACTAGAAACTGGAGGATATGGTGGCACAGGTTTGTAATCCCAGTGCTCTGGGAGGCTAGGAGAAGACCACAAGTCCAAACCCAACCTGGGCAATTTAGTGAGAGCCTGTCTCAAGAAAAAGGTGTGTGTTGGGCAGGGAGACTGGAGAACTGTTCCCGTACAAGGACCTGGGTTCAATCCACAGTACTGCAGAAGCAATAAATGAGCAGACGAACAAATCAGATCCCACTTTACTACTTATTTGGAGAAAAGTTACAAGTAGAATAAAGATTTAAATGTAACAAAGATGTAAATGTTCCAGAAGAAAGCCTGAGTTAATGTCTTTTATAATAAAGCCATCAAGGTAGTGAGGGGGAGGGAGGAAGCATTTTGTTTTGACCTGCAACTCTAAAACCAAAATGGAAAATAAGTTAACCAGATGATATAAAACTGAAATTCCCATATGGCAAAGTAAAAATCCTACCACAAGCAGACAACAAAAAGGGAAAACGTGTTTGCAAAATGTGTCACAAAAGATTTTGTTCATTTGTTGGGCTGGAAGAATGGCTCAGTGGTTAAAGAGCTTACTTAGGAAGCACTTGGGCAAGCACTAAGTACCCAAGTTCGATTCCCCAGCACCACATAAGCCAACTATGCTGGTGCACACCTGTAATCCCAGCACTCGGGAGGCTGAGGCAGGAGGACTGCCATGAGTTCAAGGCCAGCCCAGACTCCATAGTGAGTTCAGAACCAGCCTGGGCTACGGAGCGAGACTTTGTCGCAAAAAATTAAGTTATCCAAGATTTTGTTTGTTTCTGAAGCGATAATAAAAAAAGACCAACCATTCAAATAGAGAAATAGACAAAGGATATGAGCAAGTTGTCCTTAAAACCAAGATATATAAACGGTCCATCACTCCATGGCACACATGGGCGCACACTCCCAAATGGGAGCTAAGGGACACCCTTCACCCCTCTGATGGGCGACGGTAAGAGAGCCTGCTAGCACTCGGTGTGCGGTCACCTCAGATCCGCCAGCTACTGCTAGGGGCAGCGTGTGCTGGCGCCCCAGTGATGCTGAGGGACGCGACCAAGATCAGGACAGTTTTATAATCCCGACCTTGATGGCGATGGTGCTGACAAGACCAGCTGCCGAGTACTGCTCCTGGGGAAGAGAGCAAGCTCTCCGCGCTCTCCGATCTCCGGAGCCACACAGCCTCCTGCTAGTGACACCGGAGGCGAGGACCATCAGGGACCCTCGTGGAGGCCAGCTGCTTTACTTTCTAATTTCAAAGGAGAATATCTGATGCCACAGGCTGAGTTAAACACACAGTCTTTATAGATGAGGTAAGAAATCTTATAGAGGGTGTTGCGCCCAGTGTCACCTGCCTAGCGTCACAGCCCAAAAGCCATGTTCCTATTCCTTGGCTAGACCTTTGTGATCCGTCTCCTCGCTGGTCTCTCGAAAGTCCCTCTTGCTGTCTCTTAATCCCATCCCCCCTGCTTTAAAAACAATTTAGTTTGCATCATCTTTGCACTCTGAGTAAAATCCACACACACTGCCATGGCGGAAGAGGCTCTGGGCACCTGCCGTAGCTGCTTCCGTCCCCTCGTCCCCTCCTGTCCCCATCTCACTCTAGCAACACCGCTCACCTCCCTATCCTGCACGTCGTTGCACCACGTCGCTCCCCTGCTTGGAAACCTGGATCCCAGGCCTTCTGCCGCGTCGGGGCAGGCCACACACTGCTGTGCGCCACCGGGGCCATGGCCCCTCACCAGCCTGCCGCCCGCGGCCTCCTTCCCACCCTTTTCTCTGCCTCACAGTTCATCTTCAAAACCCAGCCAGGAGTTGCCATGCATTTAGCTGTTAGCATTCTTCAGTCTCATAATCCAGGACAATGACTGCGAGAGCCCAGGACCATCGTGTTGTGCAGTCTTTCTGGATTTCTTGTCTGATTGTCTCCTCCTGACAGATTCAGGCCCAGCATTTGGGGGGGAAACCAAGGCCAGAGGCCACGTCCCACACGGGGGATGTCACCTTCTGCAGCCTCCCTGAAGGTGAGCACGTCAGGCCCCACTGTGGGGCAGCTGATTTGATTGCTTGGTGGGGAGGTGTCTATTCCGCCACTTCACCAAGCAGGTACACTTAACCCTCTGTCATTAATAACTAATTTGTGGGGATAAATGGCTTTTTAAATGCTTTGAGATGGTTAAAAGGTGTCCACTCTGGTCACATTAAGATTCTGTTATTCCTAAAAATAGCAAACCTCCGTGTCCCCTAGCCGGGTCCCCACTTGCAGGACATGCTTGTAGGAGGGTACTCAAAGGTGTTTGCTTTCTGAGACACTCGGCAGCATGTAGGCTGAGCGTGTTTACCAAGGCACCCACTGTTTGCGTGCCTGGAAGTGATCTGAGGCGGGATTGCCCGTTCTGCAGACACAGGCAGCTTTTCCTGCCATGGGTTCCCCGTAGGCCGGGGCCAGAAGGGACATATCACCGGGAGAATTAGTGGTCAAGAAAGTAGGTCACCCAATTCCTCGTGGGGACTCATGCTGTGGCCACTTAAGGATGGAGCTGCCTAGAGGCACGAGGACGCAGAACGCAGTCAACACAAGGTGACTCCTGAGTGCCAGCTCCTGCAGGAACGGGCCTGAGGTTTCTGTGAAATTGAGCCCACACAGCAGCCCACCCCACTCCGAGGGCACAGTGCTGCCAAACAGCCAGCTTCCTCCGAGCTCTCCACAGCTTTCTGGGGGTCGAGCTGGCTGAGCTGCTTCATCTCAGGGATGGTAAATGAGCTCGCATTTCATGCCTGGAGAAAACCACTGCTTTGCCCTCCCAGGCGGTGCTAGCCCGCTTTTATTCCTCAGAGAAGAGGTGGGTTAGCTGGGTTCAGTGCCACCTTGAACCTCAGTTGGGACGGCTTTATATTTCAAGCCCGGATGTCCACCACCTCCGTGAAACAGCGACTCCAGCCAGGAGGAGTCAGAGGGCCCTAGGAATGTGTTGGGAGGAGACCGGAGCCCCCGAGCCTCAATTATCTCATTTTCAGAGCAAGGAAGGGCATTTCCCGTGTTGGCAACACCCGCGTTTTCCTGGATGGAATGAACAGAGTCGTGGCCGCTAATTCATTCTAAAGATCATTACTGGGCATCGACACGTGTGAGTGTGGAGCCGGCACCCCCTCTTGCTCCCCCCCCCCCCCCCGCCCAGGACGGGCAGGGGGTCTGGTGGGTAAATCTGCCGAGAGCCAAGGAAGCGCCTCGAAAACACATTTGATTCAGGGATAAAAGGTGCCAACGAGTAGCGTGCTTAACCTCTCCTTTAAAAACAAAGCACGAGGTATACACTGACAGTAAAATCTTTAGCACCGTGCCCAGCGGAGTTGGTGGGCAGCGGTGTCATCTTGTCATCTCTGATGGGGGACCGGCGAGCTCGGACCGCGGTTCCGCGCTCCCGGCTCGCGCCTGCAGAGGGCGCCGTGTCCGCCTCCGGTCGTTCACAATGCCCAGCTTTCAGGCGAAGAAAGAGAAAGGCTTGTTGTAGAAAAAAAGTTGGAGGGTTAAAGGCAGTCTGTTTCAGAATTGCAAACAATCGCGGTAGCTGTCACTTTTTCTCGGCTAGATCCACTCCACTCGAGTTGGAGCGTAAAGGAGTCTGTAGACATTGTCCTTCCTCCTCCGATGCGACAGGAGGAAGCAGGAGGTGGGATCGTTGTTGGGGTTTGGGGGGCGGCTTTCCCCCCAGCAGAACCCCGCGAGCCTCTCTCCCTGTCCCTGCGCAGAGCCCGAGCTTTATCCGAGCTGATCTCTTGTGCCCCGGCGTTTGGGTGGGGGGAGGGGGACATCTGCTCCTGACCCATTTTCTCTGCCGGGGTCGAGTTCTGCCATTTGGGAGCCCGAGGCGGCCGGGAGGTCGAGGACAGCACTTCCGCGCCCGCGACGTCCCGTCCCGTCTTCTCCGGCCCCGGGGCGGAGGTCTGCGCGCTCCCAGCCCGCGCGGGGTCTCCCCTCGCCCGCGGCCCGGGGTGTGCGCGGACCGTGCGCGTCCGGGTGTGGGATGGAGCCGCCGCGTAGGCATCATCCCGTGACTTTACAACTGTAGCCGGCGCGCCTGAGGAGCCGGCACGGTGCGGTGCGGTGGAGCACAATGACCGGCGGCGCGGGGCGGGGGCGCGCGGGGAGCCGGGAGGGCGCGGGCGCGCGGGGGCGCCGGAGGCGCGGGCCGGACAGGTGAGCGCAGCCCGGACGCTCGGCGCCCGCGGGGCCGGGAGGAGGGGAGCGGGGCGTGTAAACTAAGTGGTGGGAAAGAGACAAAGGAAGAGTGCAGAGCGAGACGGTGCGGCGGAGGGAGGGGGGAGAGAGAGGAGGGGCGCCGGGGGGGGGGGCGCCGGGCCGCTCGCGCTTGAACTTGATCGCGAAAAGAGGGGCCCCGAGGTGGGGGCCGGCCGGCCGCGCGCGGCCACGTGCTGGCGTTCCCGGGTCAGGGTCCCCTGACCTCCTGGGGCCGCGCCCCAGGCCCTGCGGCCCCGCCCAGCCGAGGACTCGCGCCCCCCAGAACCGAGGGGCTCGTGGGGAGCCGACGGCGCCCCAAGGCCCCGGGAGTTCCCGACGATGCCCGAGTCACTTTCTTTGGGCCAAGTGTCCCTCTCCCGGCCTGCGCGCGGACAGCCTGCCCGGTGCGTGTCCCCGGAGCGGGGCTGCACGACCCTCCCCGGCTCGGCCCCCCGCCAGGACCGTCCGCGAGCGCTGCTCCCTTAAGAACGCCCCCCCACCCGAGCGCACGGCGCGCATCCGGCGCGCCCTCGCCCCTACCTGGCCCGGCGCCCCTCCGGCCTCCCCTCGCCCCCGCCCTCTCTCCCCGCCCCTCCCCTCCCCACCGCCTCCCCCCCGCGCCCCGCCACCGCCTCCCGCGGCTCCTCCCCGGCGTGCGTCCTCCCCGCGCTCCCGCCCCGCCCCCGCGCCGGTGCCCCCGCCCCCGCCCGCCGCCGCGCCGCCGCTCCCGCCGCCGCGCGCCTGGGCCCTCCCCCGGCCACCCCGCCCCCGGCCGGGCCGTGACGCGCCGCGGCGGTGCCAGCCCCTCTCCCCGGGCGGCCGCGGCGGCGGCAGCAGCAGCGGAGCCGGAGCTGTGGGGCTGTCACGGCCGCCCGCCGCGCTCACTCGCGGAGCCCGCCCAGGTACGGAGTCCGGCCGGGACCGGCGACCGGCGCGTTTCCGGGCCCCTGGCCGCCGCCCCCTCCGCCGGCCGTTGAGGTGCGGTTGGGGGGCGGGGGCCGGGGTTCCGGGGAGAAGGACGGGGCGCTGCCGCGCCGGGCTGGGGAGGGGGCGCGGGCGGGCGGCCGCCGGGTGCGGAGGGGTGTGCCGGCCGCGGTCTCCGGGCTTCGGGCGCACCCCACTCCGGCCCGCGCGCGCCGCCGGCTCCGGGGGGCGGCGGCGGTGCGCGCCGCGCCGTGGTATTGTGCCGCGGCCGCCCCGTGCGCGGCGGGCTCGCCCCGCGTCCCGGGCAGGGCGGCGGAGGGGGGGCCGCGGCCGCGGGGAGAAGGGAAGCGGACGGTGTGTGCGGACGCGGGGACGCGGCGCGGGGAGTTACGGCGCGGCGCGCGGAGTTGCGCCCACTTCGGCAGGCCCGGCCCTCCTTCAGGTGCGCCCCCCGCGCGAAGCCGCGGGCCCCGGCGGCCCTGGCGAAGGGGCGCCCGGGCGGGGTAGCGAGCGGCTAGAGGGTGCGCGCAGGGGTGAAGGTGGCTCGGCACCTCCGCCCGCGGCTCCTCGCCCTCCACCTGGCCCTCGAGGGCCACATACTTTGGTTGGCGACGTTGTTCCACGGCTCGGGTTCAGAAGTGACCCTGCTCCCGCTCGGGGCTACCTTTGCGGGAGTCTCTTCGCCGCCACCCGGCCACGCTTCCTGGGGAAGTTCTCATTAAGCCTCGCTAATTAGCATTATTCCTGGAGAAAGGTTAAGGTTAGAGCGTCCTTTTCCTTATCGGGAGCGTTACCCCCGCCCCCCAGCCCCTTCTGCCTCCGCCCCCCCAAGAGCACAAAAGCAAGAAAAGAAAGTGTGAAGAGGCTCAGATCAATGGAGAAGCCACAGACCCATTAATTCAAATGGAGCCGCCCCCCCCCCCCCAACATTGATTTTTCTTTCTGTCTGCTCTGAGGGGAGATGAATAACCTCCTGATTTCACCTGGAGCGGTGTTTAGACACTGATTTCTGAGGATTGCGGCTTCAGATAGCCTCTCACCCTAGAGATAAAGCCTACTTCTCCCGAGTCAGCTGGAGCCCCCTTACCCCGTCCCTGTAGGCCTCCCCAGTGCAGCCAGGCTGCAGGCCTGGGAGAGGTGCTGGGCGCCTGTTACTCTTCTGGGACAAGCCTCCGGTGGCAGGACCAGACCATCCGTACTGCCCCGAAACATGTCGGCTCTGGGCAGGGACTTGGTCGGGGGAAGGGCCCACTTATGGCCCCGGCCCCTGTCGGTAGTTTAACCCCCAGTAGTAAATTACCCCTTCATTGAAAAACCATTAGGCTCTGAATGTGCCCTTGAATAATGTGCACCTCGGGTCTAATCCCTGCCCGGGCTGGGCTCCTTCTGAAGAGTGGGATTTTAGGGCAGCTTCTGCTTCTCCACTGCCCCGTGGCTGGATGCCCATCCCACTCACCGCCTTCTGCTGAGCAGTGGCCGGCCAGCACCCCTGGCCTGCAGGTGGGGAAGGCAGACTTTGAGGAACTCCTCCTGTGGCATTGCCACCCTGGGGCGATTGAGAGCCGGCCTGCCCCTGAGTTGCTCAAGAACTTTTTGTCTTGTCTGGGTTCTTTTCTTGGAAGAACAATCCCGCTGGGGATTAGCTCAGAGTGGTTCCCCTTCAGCCCCCTTCCTGGCTAGAAGAGCCCTGCCCACGGATGCTCTTATCTCCAGCTAAAGAGACCCCCTTTAATGGCAGGGGCTGGCAGTATCAAGGAGGCCCTGGTGGTGAGGAATGCTGGGAAGACAGCCAGTTGCCTCTGCTTAGGAACAAAAGCCCATTTTACACTCAACACACTAGTGGGAAGGTGTGGGGACTGCTCACTCCCGCACGCAGGCGTCCATTACTGCACGGACAGGGGAGCGCGCTCATGGGTGTGAGCATGGTTTTGACAGACACTGTGCGTGCAGGAGTGTGCATGCATGCGCGTGTGGGAGAGGGAGAGAATACCTCGAGTGTGGAAGGTGATTGGCTGGCTCAGCCCTCCCCACTTCTCGTTTCCCAGAAGAGCTTGTGCTTCTGTGGCTGGTGAGCAGAGGATGCCTGTTAGCAGAAAGGGTGGAATTGTTCAGGGAGTGTCCCCGGAAGCCTGGTCTTCTCCCCTGGTGGCCAGGTGAAGCTTGGGGTGTAGCATGAAGCAGCGGCCTTGGGAGCCCCAGAGGCCCAGGAGCTGCCTCCCACCACTCTCCTGTTTTTATTCAAGTAGCCCCATCACAACAGGGACGCCCGCGAGCCCGTGTTCCTCCAGATCCTGGGGGTTTCTCCTTCCCTTAATAACCCGCCTGATGAGCTGCAGTGGTTAAGTTGGGGTCGAGTGCGGTTCAGGACGTCCTTGGCATGCTCAGAGGCTGTGTACCTAATGCTGGCTGACGTGGACATAGGCGCTGAAGCGTTCCACTGCCTGGCAGGGCCAGCAGGTACTCCTAAAGGAGGTGCCTGATACCAGGAGGGAAAGTACACCTTTTTCCACATTTCAGTGCCTATCTACATACTTGGTATGGAGCTAGTACTGGACAACCGCCCTGACCTCATATGCTTTCTGGCTACTGTGCAAACCTAGGAGCCATGCAGAAGGGGGTCTGTTTTCTGCCTGGCCCAGAAACATCCCCTGTACATCCCCACCCCTACCCTCCTCTGAAACCCACACCCAGAGTTCCCGGTCAGGGCTTGTGGCTTACAGTTGCACTAAATTCTCTGCAAATCCTCCTCCTTTTCTTTCCCAAGCAAGGGGTAGGGATAGAGTTACAGTTCTGAGGAAAGGCCTGGAAAATACTGTGTGGGGCACGCCCCAGGATCCCGAGTCCTGGAGGGTACAAATGGCTGGGCTTCCAAGGCACCAGGAGCCCAGTTCCAGAGAAATTGACCCCAGTTGTAAAATAATCAGGTTACTGATAGCACCTGCCTGTAGCTACAAGCCATGGATACAGCCGTTTCCACCATTCCCCTTGTCTCCCATGCTCCCCTGCGCCTGGGCTGGGCCGCAGTTGGTGCTAGCTTTGCCTGCTTAGGCGGAAGGGCCTCGGAACTGGGTGGAGAGAAACTGAACCGGCCTGTGAATTTTGGACTGAAGATAAGAGCAGGGAGGGTTTGGTCAGCTCCTTTCCCCTGGCCAGAGTTGGGGCTCCCAGGTTGGGGTGTGTCCTAGAGGCTGCCCAGGTGCTACCTGCCTGCCTGGCTAACTTAGGAGTTCCTTCCTCTAAAGGGCATTTGGCCCTGTTGCCCTCAGTGGCTCAGGCCCTCTGGTGCTGAGTATGTGGTAGATTTTTATTAATAGGTGGGCAAGGGCAGAAGCTGGAGGAGCCGGGGCAGAGCCAGTCACACAGGTTCTGTGGCTTGAGGACCCAGAAGCAATGGATTATACAGTTTTGTTTTCTAATGAAAATTTCATTGATGTTTGTTAACAGGAAGAAATTAGTAGCCCAGATTTCCTTGAGATTTCAGAGGGGAAAAGCAAGAAGCAACCAACTTGTGGCCTCTGGGGGAGCAGGAAGATACCTTGGGTCCCAGCACAGGCTTAAGGCTTCAGCTGCTCTCAAACCTGTGCTGACTGCCTCCTGCAGGTCCCTTGAGACTTGGGTGATGGGCTCTGAACCTGTGTGCTAGTAAGTGCCCGGATAATTAGCCTACTTCTCCAGCCTCGGTTGGGCATGGGCAGGTGACTGGAGTTATAGCCTCTACCCTTTGCAGCTGGGGTTCCGCTGCAGCTGGCAGGTTGCTGAGGGGTCTCCGGGTCAGTCTGAAA